>OX465580.1:145370010-145473965 GCA_950022655.1 Alentia gelatinosa | reverse complement strand
GGTTAGGAGGGGGAGGAGGTGTGTGGAGGGACACCTTACTGAGCCTAGTCTGTGAACTTGGGTTAGGGTTAGGAGGGGGAGGAGGTGTGTGGAGGGACACCTTACTGAGCCTAGTCTGTGAACTTGGGTTAGGGTTAGGAGGGGGAGGAGGTGTGTGGAGGGACACCTTACTGAGCCTAGTCTGTGAACTTGGGTTAGGGTTAGGAGGGGGAGGAGGTGTGTGGAGGGACACCTTACTGAGCCTAGTCTGTGAACTTGGGTTAGGGTTAGGAGGGGGAGGAGGTGTGTGGAGGGACACCTTACTGAGCCTAGTCTGTGAACTTGGGTTAGGGTTAGGAGGGGGAGGAGGTGTGTGGAGGGACACCTTACAGAGCCTAGTCTGTGAACTTGGGTTAGGGTTAGGAGGGGGAGGAGGTGTGTGGAGGGACACCTTACAGAGCCTAGTCTGTGAACTTGGGTTAGGGTTAGGAGGGGGGAGGAGGTGTGTGGAGGGACACCTTACTGAGCCTAGTCTGTGAACTTGGGTTAGGGTTAGGAGGGGGAGGAGGTGTGTGGAGGGACACCTTACTGAGCCTAGTCTGTGAACTTGGGTTAGGGTTAGGAGGGGGAGGAGGTGTGTGGAGGGACACCTTACAGAGCCTAGTCTGTGAACTTGGGTTAGGGTTAGGAGGGGGAGGAGGTGTGTGGAGGGACACCTTACTGAGCCTAGTCTGTGAACTTGGGTTAGGGTTAGGAGGGGGAGGAGGTGTGTGGAGGGACACCTTACTGAGCCTAGTCTGTGAACTTGGGTTAGGGTTAGGAGGGGGAGGAGGTGTGTGGAGGGACACCTTACAGAGCCTAGTCTGTGAACTTGGGTTAGGGTTAGGAGGGGGAGGAGGTGTGTGGAGGGACACCTTACAGAGCCTAGTCTGTGAACTTGGGTTAGGGTTAGGAGGGGGAGGAGGTGTGTGGAGGGACACCTTACTGAGCCTAGTCTGTGAACTTGGGTTAGGGTTAGGAGGGGGAGGAGGTGTGTGGAGGGACACCTTACAGAGCCTAGTCTGTGAACTTGGGTTAGGGTTAGGAGGGGGAGGAGGTGTGTGGAGGGACACCTTACTGAGCCTAGTCTGTGAACTTGGGTTAGGGTTAGGAGGGGGAGGAGGTGTGTGGAGGGACACCTTACTGAGCCTAGTCTGTGAACTTGGGTTAGGGTTAGGAGGGGGAGGAGGTGTGTGGAGGGACACCTTACTGAGCCTAGTCTGTGAACTTGGGTTAGGGTTAGGAGGGGGAGGAGGTGTGTGGAGGGACACCTTACTGAGCCTAGTCTGTGAACTTGGGTTAGGGTAAGGAGGGGGAGGAGGTGTGTGGAGGGACACCTTACTGAGCCTAGTCTGTGAACTTGGGTTAGGGTTAGGAGGGGGAGGAGGTGTGTGGAGGGACACCTTACTGAGCCTAGTCTGTGAACTTGGGTTAGGGTTAGGAGGGGGAGGAGGTGTGTGGAGGGACACCTTACTGAGCCTAGTCTGTGAACTTGGGTTAGGGTTAGGAGGGGGAGGAGGTGTGTGGAGGGACACCTTACTGAGCCTAGTCTGTGAACTTGGGTTAGGGTAAGGAGGGGGAGGAGGTGTGTGGAGGGACACCTTACAGAGCCTAGTCTGTGAACTTGGGCTAGGGTTAGGAGGGGGAGGAGGTGCAGGAAGGGACCCCTTACTGATTCTAGTCTGTGAACTTGGCCTGGTAGAAAGCCACTTGCAGGCGGGTGGCCGCCGCCATCTTGCCAGATGCACTGTGGGATAGCTCAGACGCAGCACGCAGCAGGTTTCTAGGTGTTTTTTCCTCCCCGAATTGAGAGGCCTTCGCTTGTCTCTCTCAGCCAATTCAGTGTGTTCGGTTTCCAACTATTGAGCAACCATTTAAAAATGAACAGATATTTGTAATGGAAGGAACAAGGCGATACATGACAAAACTTTTCGATTCTATCACAACCGACTGGACCCAGACATTTTATTTCGTCACTGGTCTTTAAGGTTTTACTTAGAAAGTTGACTCTGTATAGACATGGTAATTCAGTAGAAACAAGGATGCACTGTTTGAAACGGACGTGATGTGGAACTGAACTGGGTCTCTATTTATTAAACATTGGATTCTTATGAATTGGCTACATCTGTCTCACCAAAATGCCCCTATGAATTTAAACATGTCTGAAATCAAAATCTCCTGAGATTCTGTAATTTGGGAATGGAATTTTTTGGGTACCATTACCCCTATCAATCTTAAGTCCCTACCATCTAGACCAGGGGTACATCAATCCCAATTTATCAACAGTCTCACAACAGTCTCACAACCATACTGCTCCTCAACTATACCGTCCCTTACCCATACATTCCCTTAACTACAATTTTGCCCCTCAACCGGTCTGGCCCTTAACCATACTGCCCTTCTACCATATTGCCCCTCAACCATACTGCCCCTCTAACATACTGCCCCTCTACCATACTATCCCTCTACCATACTGCCCCTTACCCATACTGTTCCTCCACCATACTGCCCCTCGACAATACTGCCCCTCAACCATATTGCCCCTCTATCATACTGCCCCACTATCATACTGCCCCTCCACCATACACCCCCTACACCACACTGCCCCTCTATCATACTGCCCCTCTACCATACTGCCCCTCTACCATACTGACCCTCTACCATACTGCCCCTCTACAGTACTGCCCCTCCTACATGCTGCCCCTCTACAATACTGCCCCTCCACCGTAGTGCCCTTGAATGACTGCTCCTCAACCGTACTACCCCTCACCCATACTGCCCCCTCCACCCTCCATACTGCCTCTCCATCATACTGCCTCTCCATCATACTGTCCCTCCACCATACTGTCCCTCCACCATACTGTCCCTCCACCATACTGTCCCTACACCACACTGACCCTCTATCATACTGACCCTCTACCATACTGACCCTCTACCATACTGCCCCTCTACCATACTAGCCCTCCACCATACTGCCCCTCCACCATACTGCCCCTCTACCATACTGCCCCTCGACCATACTGCCCCTCTACCATACTGCCCCTCTACCATACTGCCCCTCAACCATACTGCCCCTCAACCATACTGCCCCTCTACCATACTCACCCTCCACCATACTGCTCCCAACCATACTGCCCTTACACCATACTGCTCCTTTACCATACTGCCTCTCAATCATACTGCCCTTACACCATATTATTTGTCTACAATACTGCCTCTCAACCGAATCACCCCTTACCCATATTTCCTCTCAACCACCACACTGTCCCTCAGCGATACTGATTAATTAAGATTACATATTTATTTTCACATGAATGCAGAAATAAAACCCAGTCCCCCAAAACCTTCTTGTTAAAACATACATGTCTTGTTTCATATAATTCTGTTCAAGTAGTTCCCTTGTCTTATCCTACCCACCTCCCCCTGGGTGAGAGGCAGTGTAGTTAGGAGCAGTATGGTTGTACAACAGTATGTGTGAGAGGCAGTATAGCTCCAGGGGCAGTATAGCTCCAGGGGCAGTATAGCTCCAGGGGCAGTATAGTGAGTGGCAGTATGGTTTGATGCAATTTGGTTCAGGGGCAGTATTGTGGAGGAGCAGTGAGGTCGAGGGACAGTTTCTTTGAGGGACAGTAAGATGAGAGCTAATATGGTGAGAGGCAGTATGGCAGGGGAATATGGTGCCATATGCCTATCTACGAACCTACTTAGCAACCTGCCCCTCCTATCAACCTGCCCATCTCGCTGGCTGCCCACCTAACCACACTCCTGGTATATAAACACACACCTACACATACACTTATACAAGGCATTTCAATTGACGTGTAGACCTTATCGTGTACTCTAAGTGCAAACACCATCACGATAAACAGAGCTCTTGTTAAAACAAACAACAAGAAGTGTCTCCAGTCCTCGTGGAGTATCGACCTCCTCGTCCAACTGAGTACTGACGGAATGCAGTCCTTTTATCATCTACAAATACAACATTAAACATGGATACAGTCACGGTAAACCACCCCCCACTGTTACTGACGGAATGCAGTCCTTTTATCATCTACAATTACAACATTAAACATGGATACAGCCGCAGTAAACCACCACCCACTGTTACTGAGTTCTCAGAACCAGATATTACAGATTTGATGACCATTGATTACAGGAAAATAGTCCCAGAGGGATTTGTAGTCCCTTTGTGTTGGAGCACAAAAAGAATGGATCGTACACACACCCTGTAATATGGTAATATTTCTTTTTTTTATTCATATCTTTCAGACAGATACATTCATTGATATTAAATATGTTCCTCCATGTATCGCCTCAACATCAACTTCTGGTTCTAATGTCATTTAGAAGATAGATCTGAAGCGGTGGGTAGTGGTTTACGGAGGCTACATACATTGATATTAAAGATGTTCCTCCGTGTATCGCCTCAACATCAAGTTCTGGTTCTAATGTCACTGAAGAGATAGATCTGAAACAGTAGGTAGTGGTTTACGGAGGCTACATACATTGATATTAAAGATGTTCCTCCGTGTATCGCCTCAACATCAACTTCTGGTTCTAATGTCACTGAAGAGATAGATCTGAAACAGTAGGTAGTGGTTTACGGAGGCTACATACATTGATATTAAAGATGTTCCTCCGTGTATCGCCTCAACATCAACTTCTGGTTCTAATGTCACTGAAGAGATAGATCTGAAACAGTAGGTAGTGGTTTACGGAGGCTACATACATTGATATTAAATATGTTCCTCCGTGTATCGCCTCAACATCAACTTCTGGTTCTAATGTCACTGAAGAGATAGATCTGAAACAGTAGGTAGTGGTTTACGGAGGCTACATACATTGATATTAAAGATGTTCCTCCGTGTATCGCCTCAACATTTATACAACTTCTGGTTCTAATGTCACTGAAGAGATAGATCTGAAACAGTAGGTAGTGGTTTACGGAGGCTACATACATTGATATTAAAGATGTTCCTCCGTGTATCGCCTCAACATCAACTTCTGGTTCTAATGTCACTGAAGAGATAGATCTGAAACAGTAGGTAGTGGTTTACGGAGGCTACATACATTGATATTAATGATGTTCCTCCGTGTATCGCCTCAACATCAACTTCTGGTTCTAATGTCACTGAAGAGATAGATCTGAAACAGTAGGTAGTGGTTAACGGAGGCTACATACATTGATATTAAAGATGTTCCTCCGTGTATCGCCTCAACATCAACTTCTGGTTCTAATGTCACTGAAGAGATAGATCTGAAACGGTAGGTAGTGGTTTACGGAGGCTACATACATTGATATTAAAGATGTTCCTCCGTGTATCGCCTCAACATTTATACAACTTCTGGTTCTAATGTCACTGAAGAGATAGATCTGAAACAGTAGGTAGTGGTTTACGGAGGCTACATACATTGATATTAAATATGTGCCTCCGTGTATCGCCTCAACATCAACTTCTGGTTCTAATGTCACTGAAGAGATAGATCTGAAACAGTAGGTAGTGGTTTACAGAGGCTACATACATTGATATTTATGATGTTCCTCCGTGTATCGCCTCAACATCAACTTCTGGTTCTAATGTCACTGAAGAGATAGATCTGAAACAGTAGGTAGTGGTTTACGGAGGCTACATACATTGATATTAAAGATGTTCCTCCGTGTATCGCCTCAACATCAACTTCTGGTTCTAATGTCACTGAAGAGATAGATCTGAAACAGTAGGTAGTGGTTTACGGAGGCTACATACATTGATATTAAAGATGTTCCTCCGTGTATCGCCTCAACATCAACTTCTGGTTCTAATGTCACTGAAGAGATAGATCTGAAACAGTAGGTAGTGGTTTACAGAGGCTACATACATTGATATTAAAGATGTTCCTCCGTGTATCGCCTCAACATCAACTTCTGGTTCTAATGTCACTGAAGAGATAGATCTATAACAGTAGTGGTTTACAGAGGCTACATTCATTGATATTTATGATGTTCCTCCGTGTATCGCCTCAACATCAACTTCTGGTTCTAATGTCACTGAAGAGATAGATCTGAAACAGTAGGTAGTGGTTTACGGAGGCTACATACATTGATATTAAAGATGTTCCTCCGTGTATCACCTCAACATCAACTTCTGATCCAATGTCACTGAAGAGATAGATCTGAAACAGTAGGTAGTGGTTTACGGAGGCTACATACATTGATATTAAAGATGTTCCTCCGTGTATCGCCTCAACATTTATACAACTTCTTGTTCTAATGTCACTGAAGAGATAGATCTGAAACAGTAGGTAGTGGTTTACGGAGGCTACATACATTGATATTAAAGATGTTCCTCCGTGTATCGCCTCAATATCAACTTCTGGTTCTAATGTCACTGACGAGATAGATCTGAAACAGTAGGTAGTGGTTTACGGAGGCTACATACATTGATATTAAAGATGTTCCTCTGTGTATCGCCTCAACATCAACTTCTGATCCAATGTCACTGAAGAGATAGATCTGAAACAGTAGGTAGTGGTTTACGGAGGCTACATACATTGATATTAAAGATGTTCCTCCGTGTATCGCCTCAACATCAACTTCTGGTTCTAATGTCACTGACGAGATAGATCTGAAACAGTAGGTAGTGGTTTACGGAGGCTACATACATTGATATTAAAGATGTTCCTCCGTGTATCGCCTCAACATCAACTTCTGGTTCTAATGTCACTGAAGAGATAGATCTGAAACAGTAGGTAGTGGTTTACGGAGGCTACATACATTGATATTAAAGATGTTCCTCGGTGTATCGCCTCAATATCAACTTCTGGTTCTAATGTCACTGACGAGATAGATCTGAAACAGTAGGTAGTGGTTTACGGAGGCTACATACATTGATATTAAAGATGTTCCTCCGTGTATCGCCTCAACATCAACTTCTGGTTCTAATGTCACTGAAGAGATAGATCTGAAACAGTAGGTAGTGGTTTACGGAGGCTACATACATTGATATTAAAGATGTTCCTCCGTGTATCGCCTCAACATTTATACAACTTCTGGTTCTAATGTCACTGAAGAGAGATCTGAAACAGTAGGTAGTGGTTTACAGAGGCTACATTCATTGATATTAAAGATGTTCCTCCGTGTATCGCCTCAACATCAACTTCTGGTTCTAATGTCACTGAAGAGATAGATCTGAAACAGTAGGTAGTGGTTTACGGAGGCTACATACATTGATATTAATGATGTTCCTCCGTGTATCGCCTCAACATCAACTTCTGGTTCTAATGTCACTGAAGAGATAGATCTGAAACAGTAGGTAGTGGTTTACGGAGGCTACATACATTGATATTAAAGATGTTCCTCCGTGTATCGCCTCAACATCAACTTCTGGTTCTAATGTCACTGAAGAGATAGATCTGAAACGGTAGGTAGTGGTTTACGGAGGCTACATACATTGATATTAAAGATGTTCCTCCGTGTATCGCCTCAACATTTGTACAACTTCTGGTTCTAATGTCACTGAAGAGATAGATCTGAAACAGTAGGTAGTGGTTTACGGAGGCTACATACATTGATATTAAATATGTTCCTCCGTGTGTCGCCTCAACATCAACTTCTGGTTCTAATGTCACTGAAGAGATAGATCTGAAACAGTAGGTAGTGGTTTACAGAGGCTACATACATTGATATTTATGATGTTCCTCCGTGTATCGCCTCAACATCAACTTCTGGTTCTAATGTCACTGAAGAGATAGATCTGAAACAGTAGGTAGTGGTTTACGGAGGCTACATACATTGATATTAAAGATGTTCCTCCGTGTATCGCCTCAACATCAACTTCTGGTTCTAATGTCACTGAAGAGATAGATCTGAAACAGTAGGTAGTGGTTTACGGAGGCTACATACATTGATATTAAAGATGTTCCTCCGTGTATCGCCTGAACATCAACTTCTGGTTCTAATGTCACTGAAGAGATAGATCTGAAACAGTAGGTAGTGGTTTACGGAGGCTACATACATTGATATTAAAGATGTTCCTCCGTGTATCGCCTCAACATCAACTTCTGGTTCTAATGTCACTGAAGAGATAGATCTATAACAGTAGTGGTTTACAGAGGCTACATTCATTGATATTTATGATGTTCCTCCGTGTATCGCCTCAACATCAACTTCTGGTTCTAATGTCACTGAAGAGATAGATCTGAAACAGTAGGTAGTGGTTTACGGAGGCTACATACATTGATATTAAAGATGTTCCTCCGTGTATCACCTCAACATCAACTTCTGATCCAATGTCACTGAAGAGATAGATCTGAAACAGTAGGTAGTGGTTTACGGAGGCTACATACATTGATATTAAAGATGTTCCTCCGTGTATCGCCTCAACATTTATACAACTTCTTGTTCTAATGTCACTGAAGAGATAGATCTGAAACAGTAGGTAGTGGTTTACGGAGGCTACATACATTGATATTAAAGATGTTCCTCCGTGTATCGCCTCAATATCAACTTCTGGTTCTAATGTCACTGAAGAGATAGATCTGAAACAGTAGGTAGTGGTTTACGGAGGCTACATACATTGATATTAAAGATGTTCCTCTGTGTATCGCCTCAACATCAACTTCTGATCCAATGTCACTGAAGAGATAGATCTGAAACAGTAGGTAGTGGTTTACGGAGGCTACATACATTGATATTAAAGATGTTCCTCCGTGTATCGCCTCAACATCAACTTCTGGTTCTAATGTCACTGACGAGATAGATCTGAAACAGTAGGTAGTGGTTTACGGAGGCTACATACATTGATATTAAAGATGTTCCTCCGTGTATCGCCTCAACATCAACTTCTGGTTCTAATGTCACTGAAGAGATAGATCTGAAACAGTAGGTAGTGGTTTACGGAGGCTACATACATTGATATTAAAGATGTTCCTCCGTGTATCGCCTCAATATCAACTTCTGGTTCTAATGTCACTGACGAGATAGATCTGAAACAGTAGGTAGTGGTTTACGGAGGCTACATACATTGATATTAAAGATGTTCCTCCGTGTATCGCCTCAACATCAACTTCTGGTTCTAATGTCACTGAAGAGATAGATCTGAAACAGTAGGTAGTGGTTTACGGAGGCTACATACATTGATATTAAAGATGTTCCTCCGTGTATCGCCTCAACATTTATACAACTTCTGGTTCTAATGTCACTGAAGAGAGATCTGAAACAGTAGGTAGTGGTTTACAGAGGCTACATTCATTGATATTAAAGATGTTCCTCCGTGTATCGCCTCAACATCAACTTCTGGTTCTAATGTCACTGAAGAGATAGATCTGAAACAGTAGGTAGTGGTTTGCGGAGGCTACATACATTGATATTAAAGATGTTCCTCTGTGTATCGCCTCAACATCAACTTCTGGTTCTAATGTCACTGAAGAGATAGATCTGAAACAGTAGGTAGTGGTTTACGGAGGCTACATACATTGATATTGTTAGATGGGGCCGCTGTAAGCTCGTCCACACCTCCTGCGTGCTGAGTTGCTTCCCCCACTGAAACCGTTATGGTCACACAGTGGGGTGAGGCTCCGTAACAAAACAACTCTAGTGACAACGTGTGGCTGAAGCTGAGGAGAGGATAGGATCTGCCGTATGCCGGCAGTCGCTTTATTATATATTCGGATACATTTAGACGTCACAACGGGTGAGTACGTTACACATTCACATACCATTCCTTTTACAGATAATACCAGGCGTGGTAGTTGGTTCCAAACATGGTTACATTTTATCCAATTGGTTACTAATGGTCACATGTAGAGACAAGACGCTCTCCCAAATATAGAGATGTCGTTTCCGTCACACATGCAGAGACAAGACGCTCTCCCAAATATGGAGACGTCGTTTTCGTCAGGGGGCCTCCATCCCATAATATGAAAAGAACCGCAAAGATGTTTGCGCGTCCCTCCAAGAGGATCCTGACATGTCCTGCCACGTGCAACGTCTTGAGGTAAAACCTCCACATACATAGTATACACAAAAGGAAATATATTTAGCTTGGAAAATATATTTTAGCTTGGAACAGATAATAATTGTTAGGGAAGATAATAATTTCAGGGAAGATAATAACTTTAGTATTTCTCCCTTCTCATGCACCATAGGTATTCCTCCCTAATTATTTACCACAACTGAAAATCTTATTTCTTACATAAGAAGGATTACGGTTTTCCTTTAACATATAGATGCATGCATACATGTTCATCTGGGGAGCGTGAGAAAGCCGGACATGCGAGCAAGGTTCTCACAAACAAGTTGTCATGAGTTTGTCATGAGTAACGACTTGTTGAGACTGGAGGCGGATACAACACGGATGTGCACGTAGGCAGTCACGCGGAGACAGTAACTTTCTCACCAGCGACTTTCGCCTCTCTCTTTCAATATAATATATATTTTCCCTGTCTGACCATGTTTAAGAGTCGTGTTTATAAAGGGGAAATATATAAGCAGAGAATAAATAAGAGGAAATATATATGTATATATATTAATACTTTCGGCCATATGTTCAGGAAAATAAAGAAATAAGAAAATAAGAGAATAAGAAAATAAAGGACTGTGTAAAGCGACCAGTTTCACTGGGTATTTCCCAGAAAGAAAGAAGTTCTCATGCGAGTGTACCGCTCAATCTTAATGGACATGCCATTTATGGCTACCTTCAGTGATTCGCTCAACATAAGTTTTCCCCGAGTTTTTCTGTGATATTGGCTATTATGGCCGTACGTGACATTGGCATGGTCGTACGTGACATTGGCATGGTCGTACGTGATATTGGCATGGTCGTACGTGACATTGGCCCTCCCCACCTTAAAATAATCCGCAATCTTCCCCAGGTTGCTGATGATTTAAGACAAAAGAAGATAATTCCGGGGCTTCAGCCACTGCTGCCATGTGCAGCGAGGAACACTCCCAGTGCCCTGAAGGAAGGCACGCCCAGTCTCCTAAGGAGACTCTTGCGTCGACAGAAGCGATGTTTGGCGGGCATGGTCACTGGGAATAAGAATGGGCAGAATACCTCCAGATGGTGGTAGACATCAGGAAGTAGGGCCGGACCTCTTGACAGCAGTTGCTAGCCAAGTGATTTGGTCGACCATTCTATTGCCCCCCGAACATGATTAGTCCGGCAACCCATTGGAGCTAGGGTATTAGTCCCCAAAGGAAATATCGAAGGATGACTTCTTGGAAGGAGAAGGAAAACTTAACAAATTGTCTAAGAAGGAACTTAACGAATTGCCTAGGAAGGAAGAAAACTTACAAATTGTCTAAGAAGGAACTTAACAAATTGTCTAAGAAGGAAGAAAACCTAACAACTTGTCTAAGAAGGAACTTAACAAATTGTCTAGGAAGGAACTTAACAAATTGCCTAGGAAGGAAGAAAACTTACAAATTGTCTAAGAAGGAACTTAACAAATTGTCTAAGAAGGAAGAAAACCTAACAACTTGTCTAAGAAGGAACTTAACAAATTGTCTAGGAAGGAAGAAAACTTACAAATTGTCTAAGAAGGAACTTAACAAATTGTCTAAGAAGGAAGAAAACCTAACAACTTGTCTAAGAAGGAACTTAACAAATTGTCTAGGAAGGAACTTAACAAATTGTCTAGGAAGGAACTTAACGAATTGCCTAGGAAGGAAGAAAACTTACAAATTGTCTAAGAAGGAACATAACAAATTGTCTAAGAAGGAAGAAAACCTAACAACTTGTCTAAGAAGGAACTTAACAAATTGTCTAGGAAGGAAGAAAACTTACAAATTGTCTAAGAAGGAACTTAACAAATTGTCTAAGAAGGAAGAAAACCTAACAACTTGTCTAAGAAGGAACTTAACAAATTGTCTAGGAAGGAAGAAAACCTAACAACTTGTCTAAGAAGGAACTTAACAAATTGTCTAAGAAGGAAGAAAACCTAACAACTTGTCTAAGAAGGAACTTAACAAATTGTCTAGGAAGGAAGAAAACCTAACAACTTGTCTAAGAAGGAACTTAACAAATTGTCTAGGAAGGAAGAAAACTTCATGAATTGATGGGGAAGAAAACTTAACATTGTCTAGAAGGGAAATTGGATAAATTGATTGGGAAGAAACTTAAAATTGTCTAGAAGAAGCGTAATGTGATTACTATAAAGCATAATAGGTCTTAGCGACCTAAAGGAGCGTGCTATAGCTGGACGGCAAAATCCCACTTCGGATCAATTACTTGCCCATCCAGACGAGGTCCAAAGACGGGATCTATCAGTACAAAGTGGAGCTTTAGGCCTCCTCTCGACAGCCTGTTAATTCGAGAGAGACTAGTCCGGGGGTTGGAGGGTAGACGTTGAAAGTACACCACAACGTCCTGCAGACATCCCGCTAACCCTCCAATATGCCCGATGACTAGAGCCACCTTAAATCAGGGTAATAAGCTTCGAGGATCAGTTCATACAGCTCTATCTGTTTCTTGAAAACAATTATTCAACCCCAATCCTCTGCGTGATCGGAGGGAGCGGGTGGTAATTTTATTTCTGCATGGGGAGGAATCCCCAAGAGGTCACGGCACCTGTATTGTCTCATGGCTACTCCCCAATTTACCAGGTCCGTCTCAACCCTTCCGTTACCCCTTAGTACCGTCCCACAAAATTTGCACGTTTCCCATCGTCGCACCATCTGGTCGAGAATCATCCAGAAATACTTTTGGTGCACGAGAGCGCCGCAGCAGGTCATTCGCGCTGCCATTCTGACATCCCACCTATTTTTACATTCAATATAGGTAAGAGACTGCAAGCATACACAACACAGCCCGGTTTTCTGTTGTAGAAGGAAAGCCTTTCTTCTAGCACCGTGCCGTATTACCCTTCTAATTCCTGCCTTAGAAAATTCCCCACGTCTCTCATCATAGATTCTTGGGAAAAGGTCTTGCCGGTTAGTACCTGTCCAGTTAGTCAGAGCTTCCATGACTAGCTCCCCTCGACCTGCTACTCTTGGGGGATAATAATTTAATACTTCACCCAAGAAATGGTGTGCCTTTTCAGGTTCTAGAGTAAATGCGATTTCGACTAGCAAGTGGTAGAGCTCATCGCACCCAAAGAAATTACAAAACTCCACGTATGCGTTACCGGAGCTTTTCTTCACCAACTGCCACAGTGCGCGTGCCAAAGCATATATATTATTATGGTCAGCGAAAGCTTTAAATACCTTTATATATTCGGCACCTGAGAATATAGGTGGTAGAGTAATGGTCGTTACACCCATTTCACCATCATACTTCCACAAAGCATGAAAATACCTGCTATACCGACTCAATTTCTCATACTCCAGCTCTTGGAAAATAAACTCAGCATTTTGAATCAACTTTCACTCAACTTTTACTCTTTCTCACTCACACCTGTCCCGTCCTGTGCTCATGGATAGTGGCCTCCGATGCACGAAGTCGAGCAGCTTCCGCAACGTCCCTACTCCAGGAGCCTTGACTCGGTTAACAAACGCTCCGTAAGGAGAAGGAATCGTTGGGTACCACTGTTCTTACGTTGCTGATGGTGGCCTTAGGTACACGAAGCACAGGTCCCTACCCTAGGAGCTTTGACTCGGTTAACAAACGCCCCGAAAGGAGAAGGAATTGTTGGGTGCCATCTTTCTTCGTTACCTAGGTTCTCCAATCTCTTTTACTCTACTTGTCTCAGCGACAGGAACGCGGACCGTTCATTACAACACATTACAACAACCTTTTGTCTTTTTGACAACACATCAAATCACCCTATAGACTATTACATTTGGTATTGTTCATAGGATCATTGACTTTCAGATTAGACTGAAACACCAGAGCTGTGTGATAGCACCACTAGAATCGTCTACTTATTAGACGTTCTGAAACCATTGTTTTCAGGTCCATGAAAAGTTGTCATTGTTCCTTTTCTCCTAGAGTACTCCTCAAAGTCCTTGAAGAAGTTCCCATTGTCCTTGTTAGGAAAAGCACAGCACAGTTAAGTCTCATTTATAACACAGAATGTCACATGCATTTGAAGAGGTCCATATATTTCCTTCAGTCAGACAGTATAAATCTGCTAAGAAACAACATGGCGGGCCACATGCCGTCAGACGGTGAAATCTATTCTAATTCCACCCAGTCTGATCGATCATATGAGACGCCATAGTCTGTCGCGAGAGGATCGCACGGTTCTTGTTTTGAGGTCATCACACAGTAGTCGTGGGCATGTCCAGCTCCAAGACTCACAGATTACACAGAGTTATCAAGGTCATTGTGTTAGAATAAGTACCCAGTGTCATCATGTTAGAATAAGATAACATTACATTGTCCTTCTATGTTGGCAGCGAGAGTAGGTTAATCACTCGTGGGCCTTTTTATTTTGAAACGAGAGTAAGGGTAAATCACTCGTGGGCCTTTTTATTTATTTTGAAACGAGAGTAAGGGTAATCACTCGTGGGCCTTTTTATTTTGAAACGAGAGTAAGGGTAATCACTCGTGGGCCTTTTTATTTTGAAACGAGAGTAAGGGTAATCACTCGTGGGCCTTTTTATTTTGAAACGAGAGTAAGGGTAAATCACTCGTGGGCCTTTTTATTTTGAAACGAGAGTAAGGGTAATCACTCGTGGGCCTTTTTATTTTGAAACGAGAGTAAGGGTAAATCACTCGTGGGCCTTTTTATTTTGAAACGAGAGTAAGGGTAATCACTCGTGGGCCTTTTTATTTTGAAACGAGAGTAAGGGTAATCACTCGTGGGCCTTTTTATTTTGAAACGAGAGTAAGGGTAAATCACTCGTGGGCCTTTTTATTTTGAAACGAGAGTAAGGGTAAATCACTCGTGGGCCTTTTTATTTTGAAATGAGAGTAAGGGTAATCACTCCTGGGCCTTTTTATTTTGAAACGAGAGTAAGGGTAATCACTCGTGGGCCTTTTTATTTTGAAACGAGAGTAAGGGTAAATCACTCGTGGGCCTTTTTATTTTGAAACGAGAGTAAGGGTAATCACTCGTGAGCCTTTTTATTTTGAAACGAGAGTAAGGGTAATCACTCGTGGGCCTTTTCATTTTGAAACGAGAGTAAGGGTAAATCACTCGTGGGCCTTTTTATTTTGAAACGAGAGTAAGGGTAAATCACTCGTGGGCCTTTTTATTTTGAAATGAGAGTAAGGGTAATCACTCCTGGGCCTTTTTATTTTGAAACGAGAGTAAGGGTAATCACTCGTGGGCCTTTTTATTTTGAAACGAGAGTAAGGGTAAATCACTCGTGGGCCTTTTTATTTTGAAACGAGAGTAAGGGTAATCACTCGTGAGCCTTTTTATTTTGAAACGAGAGTAAGGGTAATCACTCGTGGGCCTTTTTATTTTGAAACGAGGATAAGGTTATCCCTCAAGAATTTTAAGTTGTACCACCTATTGATTTTCACTCACCAAGTGAACTCCAAGAAACTACTTTTAAGGTCACTTGTAACACCAGCAGTAACACCAGTTGTAATTACCTTATGGCGTCAAAGAGGGGAATGGTCACAGGAGGTAACCGTCACCTAAGGTAGGCGTGGTTGATGTGACTTGGGAGGAAAACCAAATAAAAGATGCAGAGTAGCCAATTAAAAATAAAACAAAAAGAAAATAAGTAAAAGCAAAGCTAAAGAAAAGAAACAGTACCACTCGCATTCTGTCAACCCCGTGACAGTCGTACCACAAGTTGTATCACCAGTTGTATCAGAGTCTGTTCTTATTGTGTGGACTGAAGAGAGGAATGTCTTTATCGTGTCGTCCGTGTCTTTCACACACCCCGTCCGAGCGTGGTTCCGTCAGATGCCCTCGTTTTCACACACCCCGTCCGAGCGTGGTTCCGTCAGATGCCCTCGTTTTCACACACCTCGTCCGAGCATGTTTCCGCCAGACGCCCTCGTTTCCACATACTCCTTCCGAGCATGTTTCCGCCAGACGCCCTCGTTTTCACATACTCCGTCCGAGCATGTTTCCGCCAGACGCCCTCGTTTTCACATACTCCGTCCGAGCATGTTTCCGCCAGATGCCCTCGTTTTCACATACTCCGTCCGAGCATGTTTCCATCAGGTGCAGCGTGGTTCAGCACCTCAAAGTAGAACACCAAGGGTGTGAGAAACAGTCATTTTGGTCTTTGCACAGGACATCAGGACAATAGTCAGGAAGGATCGCAGAAACAGGTGTTAATTTTGAGCTTTCTGATCATGCCTTCATTCCCCTTTTATCTCGGTGGGCTAGGGCTGCGGGAACGACTAATTACGTCATCCTCATCTCCCTCGTCTGGCACGTCCACCTGAATCATAGCCTCACAGGTTCGAGCACTGTACCCCACTTTAGGAAGAACCTTTTCCCTCTTACTCCTCTCTATACCATAACATTTCTTATTCTTACAGCATAGTAAAAACCCTTGCTTCCCAATCTTTTCTCTAATCTTATAACCTGTTTTCGTAAGATACAAAAATACTACAAATCCCACTACTATTGCCAGGGCTACTATAAACCAAAACCACCAGGCTCTACTTGATACGCTAGCCTGTATAGTTTTTATTCTTGATACTATTCTACTGCGAGGAGGGACTTCAAGGGCATTAAAGGAGGGAAAATTTAACTCAGATATGCCGCTAGTCTGCCAAACTTTATGTGTTCTCATTGGGTACCGGGAAAAATTTAACCAAGACAAGTCCACGGGCTGTGGAGGTGGAATGGTTATGTTGTGGAAAAACCGAGTAAGGGGCAAGCCTCTAAGATTCCAGAAATCGGTGTCAAGTCCACATCGCTGGCCTACTTGGATAACATAACTTCCGGCAGTTAATTTTCCAGTAACTGGGCTTTTATGAGGACATGCATAGTGGTAAGTTGTGTCTTCTGTTTCTACAATGAATCTATTTAGGGGAGTTGAGACTATTCTAGATGGTGGCGGTCGCCCAGTGTAAAGTGTCACCGGACACTTGGCCTGTTGTTCCGCGTCTCCATTTATTAACCCATGTAAACACGGTTGTTGCCGTCTATCATACTTCACCCCAGATTTACACGCTCGCGGGTCTGGACCATAACATTCATACGGGAAATACAGATCTTCAGTTGTCAAATCTAGAACAAACGGTTGTGGCTGGTGGATTTTTATACATTTCTTCCCTTCACATACTGCCATGGTGTTTATAGTGTATAAACGCTGCTCGTGGGACCCGAACAAAGGTGCTCGTAGGACACAAATGGCTTGGGTGTCGACCACAATTATCTTTTCCACCCGGACATAGGCATAGTAAGCTAGGGTATTAACTTGTAGGCCGTTATCTTTTGAAGAGAGTATTTTCTCCATTAATGGCACAGGCACTACTTGATCAGAAACAACTCACGCTTCACAGGCAACTCGCACGCTAGAGGCCTCGGCTACCGCTGCTTCGTAACTAGTTAGATGTTCATCAATTAAATCCATCACCACCGTGAATCCCAGTACTACCCCGTTATACTCAACAATAGGTTCCATATGACTCAGGCGTACTATACTTCCCTCTTGCGCATTTTGCCTCTGTATTATTGAGTTTACAGTATGGGCCAACTTCTCTTCCTGCACTCCCAATAGGTTTACTTTGGCAACTAGTCCTATTTGTGTGTCTACCACACCCTCAATTTCTTCTGCCAATGCCAAATCCGCCGCCTGCAGGGCTTCAATATCGGCTTCGGTGGCTGTCCCGAATAAAAATGAAGAAATTTTGCCAACTATATTTAAAAGTCCCCTTTTCCGTCGACTGACATGCCTTATCCGCGTCCGAATGACAGCAAGTCTTCTCAACAAATTTTCGGTGAAAGCCAGTACATCTGTGTTAGGGTGGTTAAAGTTATATCGGGTTTGTTTCTCTCGTATGCGATTTTCTAGACTGTCACACATCTGCAGCCATTTCACATCCAGTGAATGGTCGGCCGATAGGTATACGTATACCTGAGCATAAGAGCGTATCTCTCTCACCTCCTCTTCGTGAGATATAATGGCCCCAGTTTCTATTTTGCTTATTTCCTGTCTGCTGGATAGCGCCAGGCACCTGAAATAAGATGAGGACTCAGTTAGTACAGAGTCTCACCGTTTCCAGCCAGGAATTCCAATCAATTTCAAAGGAATTAGGACACCCCATGCTCTTACTTGAGTAAGTGTTAACAGCAGCTGCTGCTGGTGTAAGGACTGTGGACAGATGGGGGTTTGGGATTAAGGGAATCGGGGTAGCTTCGGCGGGCGGAAGCTTTGATTCCTTGCTCGTTGGGGCAGGCACTGGATCTACCTCCTCATACGACTTTGCTTCAGGAATGACCCGAGCATTCCTTTGGTTAACTCGAACGACGCGTCCCGTTTCGAGTTCCTCTACGCGGAGACCTCCGTCATGATTGGAGATCACCCGGTAGCCGGGCTGCCACTTAGGCTGCCCCTTCCGGGGAAAGAGGGCGCGCACCGTGAATTCCCCTCCATTATCAGTTACTACGGCTGTGGGGAGCCCATATCTAGCTACTATCTCACGTGAGAAGGCTTCCCACACAGTAGCAGATTTCTTTGATGCTATTGGTATTGCTTCTACCTAGCCAGTAAGATGATCTATACATGTTAACAGGTACTGTCGACCTCTTTGATCTCTAGGGAAGGGTCCCACCAGGTCCATTCCCCAGGTGTGGAACGAACACGGGGGCGTAGGCATCTGTCCCCTTGGGGCAGCAACATTCGCCGGTGTGAGGGTGTTACATAACACACAGCTACCTATGTACTCCCTAATGGTTTTCCGCATTCCGGGCCAAAGGTAATTTTCCTGTACCCTCTTTAGGGTCTTTTCTGGAGCCGAATGCCCCACTTCCCCATGACAACGGTCTATTACTTTCTTCCTATACTGCTGGGGTAACATCAACCGAGGATAGGTACCCCCGTTTTTGAATGGTTCTGCTAGGCTATACAGAATTCCCTGATATACCACATAGCGGGTTTCATCTGTCCCCTGCTCAGCCTCAATGAACCCATCTTTGAACTGTTCTTTCTGGAGCTTCTTCAAAGCCAGAGGATCAATGCTGTCAGTGTTCCAGACATCTGGGGTTTCTGACGCCCAGGTCTCCTCCCCGCCTTGGTCATTAACTGGGGCTACACTTGCTATTCTGGACAGCATATCTGCTCGGACATTTAGCTTTCCCTTGTGATACAAAATTGGGGCGGCATACTCGGATATCTGGATTGACCACCTTTGGAGCTTGGTATTCCTGATTTCTGATTGGAAAAGACACCTTAAGGGCTTGTGATCCGTATGGATTTCAAAGGGGGCACCCCCTCCCAGGTACGGGTGTAACTTCTTAAGGGCATACACAATGGCATAGGCTTCTTTTTCTATGATAGGCCATAATCGTTGCCGATCAGGCAATTTGTGCGAGACATAATGTATGACCCGTTCTACCCCTTTATCATCTTTTTGGACAAGGATAGCACCAATACATCGATCAGATGCATCGGTGTATAAGATGTAGGGCTTGTTAACATCGGGGTGCGCTAAGACTGGTGCTTTGGTCAAAGCAGCCTTCAGTTGGTCAAAGGATTTTTGATGTTCTTCACCCCAGATGAACTCGTTCTTTGGTTCCGTTAACTCCGTCAGTGGCACCGCCAGGGTCGCGAATCCTGGAATGCACTGACGATAGTATCCTGCCATACCAAGGAAACTTCGTACTGCCGATCTATCTTTTGGCGGTTCCATATCCCTTATGGCCTCTGTTTTCGACTCATGGGGGCGGATGCCCTCAGCATCGACCACATACCCTAGCAATTCTATTTGGGTCCTGAGAAGCTACACTTTGATGGTTTTACCTGCAGACCTGCCTCTCTCAATCTGTCAAGGACCTTCCCCAGATGTTCTACATGCTCTTCTCGTTCTTGCTATAGATAACAATATCATCTATGAACACCATGCAGCAGCGCCCAATGAGCCCTGTCAGTACTTTAGTCATGGCTCGTTGGAACTGAGCCGGGGCATTCTTTAAACCAAACGCCATTCTGGTGAACTCAAAAAGTCCGAGATGACAGGTAAAGGCCGTCTTCTCGATGGAGGCAGGGTCCATAGGCATCTGCCAGTACCCGGACTTAAGGTCTAGGGTGGAGAAAACCTTAGCCCCTTCTAGTGTGTCAAAGATATCTTGAATGTAAGGCAGCGGATAAGCATCACCTTTTGTCATTGCATTGATTTTACGGTAGTCTACACAAAACAGAGTACCACCGTCCTTTTTCGGGACCAGGGTGATGGGAGACGCCCAGGGGGACATGCTCGGTCTTATCACCCCGTCAGCTAGCATTTCTTGTACGCATTGTTCTACCTTTCCTCTTTTGTCCAATGGCATTCTATAGGGGTTCTGATGAATAGGGCCGCTGTCACCCGTGTCAATCACTGCTGGCGGCAGTGATCGAGCAACTCGGACCAGCGTCTCCTTTTCACTAAACACATCCCGATACCTCGTTAAGACGTCATTAACGAGGGAACTGCTCGACATTGGGACTTGGGATACGGACATTACAGGACCACAATACTGTGATGGATTAGTTACAAGTGGATATACTTTCTCTCCTAACTTCATTATATTTTGTACAAAATGGATTACACATGCCCGGCGGCATAGATTGGACCCGATTAACAAATCGACTCCCCCTGCGTTATCGCACACTAAAACCTCTGTGGGGAATCCCCCTACATTGACAGTACAGGTACCCCTTACAGTCAGGGTGTGTCCGGTTATACTCCGCACCATGGGCGGTTCTTCTAAGGGAATAAACTTTGGCAAGCGAGTATACAGTTGAGCGGTTATAAGAGTATGTGTACTACCAGTGTCTATCAGGGCTGTTACCTGTATTCCTTCTACATCGAATCGTACCCTAGGTCGTACGGCTCCTTCTGCGCCGCAACAGCGCCCATCCCCTGGCCAAGGGGTGAGGACTGAGGGCTTAGCTAGTTTCCCTGGTTGGCTGGAGTAGCCACAGGCGTAGGAAAACTACCCTTATTTTTGCAATCATACCTCCAGTGTTGTTCTCCACAATAGCAAGGACGAGTCGGGGGTCGAGCCCGACACCCTTCTACTACATGGCCGCTCTGGCGGCACCTCTGGCAGACATCTTCTGCCACTTCTTGCGATCTAGACCCGTTAGAAGAATCTTTAGGTCCTGGACCATTCTTACAATCATTCACAAAATGACCTAGCCTATTACACCGGAAACATTTATCCTGTGGGGTGGCTGTGTGTGGTTTCTTTTTTCTGAGATTTGTATTGGGTTCGGATTTCTTCTGAGTGCCTTGCACTGCTAATACTTGTTTCATTTTATCTCTCATTTCCTGTTGGGACCTATTGGCAGAAGCCACCTCCTGCCTCAGTTCTTCTACTACACCCCGCAAGAGGGCGGTCTCACTAACTTCCTGCTCAAGTGAATGGACTTTCCCACTATCTCTAGGTTTAAGATAATCTTCTCTTTGGCTATATGAGATAATCTGTTTTATGGCTACCCGGAGGGAGATAGGTCGGCGTGCCGCAATCCTACATGCTACTGTCCTGTCCTCCATCCCGCTAAGGAGATCCCTTATTAGGTCAGATTGATCTTGTGGCAGGCTTGCGTATCCCTCATTAAAAAGAGTCTCAAAAGCAGAGACATATGCACGGATAGATTCCCCTGATCTCTGAGCCAAATTCCTTAACTTATCTCTCTGGGCCTGTTGGAAATCTGCTGATACATACGCGTGGGCCAGGGTGTTCTTTATTATAGGCCAGGTGTTCTCAGGGTTGGTTACTAGACGTCTCAGGCTAGCCCCCAAAGGATCGGAAGCGGTAAGAGTCGCTACCTTTAGGCGTATATTTTCCGGTAACTTGTCTAACTCTCTCAGCCACGCTAGGGTTTTGGCTGGGTTGGTTCCCTCACACCTACCTACATCGCGAGAATAACGACCCAATGAATGGTTATCAGCCACGGCCGCCAACAACTTAGTCATATTCTCATCATCCTGTGTTCTTCTACTCATACCTTCCTCCTCATCTATCTCAGTTGCCTCATCATCCGTATCCTCATCTACCTCAGTGAGATACGTATACTTCGTTCTCACCTCCTCTCTATCTCCGCCAGATCCCTTTTTACTCATTTTTGCTTTCTCTGCACTACGCTCTGCAGCGTCGGCACTACTCTCTGCAGCGTCAGAAAAATCAAAGATACTACTAGGCTTGGCTTTAGCGGACTCTGTGGTGCTTTCCTTACTTTTCCCCCTAGCTTCGGACCGAGAAGCGGAGGTTTCCTCCTTATCTGTCATTCCCAATCGTCGGTTACCTCGTTGTATAGTATCTGTCTGCAAACCTACATTCCGTAAAACTTAACTACATGGGGATGTGGTGGTGGTGGAATCGGAGATGGAAGGGGTAGAGGAGATTCTGGAGGGGGCGGAACGTGGTAGGGGGGTATTTTGTCTTGTATCATATTTATGCCTTGGTGTATCAACCATCTAGGTATAGGGTCTCCCCATTCAAAAAGAGGGTTTTAAAGGTACTAAATTAAATTTTCATGCCACATTCTAAACACAATGCCCGAACCCATTACTACCATGCAAAACAGATGTACTCCTACTCACCAAACCAGACACAGGGTTGTCGCAGCCAGCCACTCGAGGTTCCGAGGTTTCCACAGTCTAGGCAGACAGGTGATCCATCTATCACTGTCGACACTCTCCCGTGGGCAGAGCCGTGAAGAGTTGTCCCGTTCCATCGTCTCGAGTCTGCCTCTCTTTACACACAACTCAGATAAAGCACCATTTGTCAGTTCTACTCTCCTGAGCAGAACCAGACTACGAGGATATAACAGTCAGCTCTGGATGCGTGGTAAAGTGGGTATATACCAGAGATCCCCGTGGTTGCTGCCTCCTCATGGCCCATCACGTTCGTCACTTCATACTATATGTCATCACGTCGGGGTCACCATTTGTTAGATGGGGCCGCTGTAAGCTCGTCCACACCTCCTGCATGCTGAGTTGCTTCGCCCACTGAAACCGTTATGGTCACACAGTGGGGTGAGGCTCCGTAACAAAACAACTCTAGTGACAACGTGTGGCTGAAGCTGAGGAGAGGATAGGATCTGCCATATGCCGGCAGTCGCTTTATTATATATTCGGATACATTTAGACGTCACAACGGGTGAGTACGTCACACATTCACATACCATTCCTTTTACAGATAATACCAGGCGTGGTAGTTGGTTCCAAACATGGTTACATTTTATCCAATTGGTTACTATTGGTCACATGTAGAGACAAGACGCTCTCCCAAATATAGAGACGTCGTTTCCGTCACACATGCAGAGACAAGACGCTCTCCCAAATATGGAGACGTTGTTTTCGTCAGGGGGCCTCCATCCCATAATATGAAAAGAACCGCAAAGATGTTTGCGTGTCCCTCCAAGAGGATCCTGACATGTCCTGCCACGTGCAACGTCTTGAGGTAAAACCTCCACATACATAGTATACACAAAAGGAAATATATTTAGCTTGGAAAATATATTAGCTTGGAACAGATAATAATTGTTAGGGAAGATAATAATTTCAGGGAAGATAATAACTTTAGTATTTCTCCCTTCTCATGCACCATAGGTATTCCTCCCTAAATATTTACCACAACTGAAAATCTTATTTCTTACATAAGAAGGATTACGGTTTTCCTTTAACATATAGATGCATGCGTACATGTTCATCTGGGGAGCGTGAGAAAGCCGGACATGCGAGCAAGGTTCTCACAAACAAGTTGTCATGAGTTTGTCATGAGTAACGACTTGTTGAGACTGGAGGCGGATACAACACGGATGTGCATGTAGGCACAGTCACGCGGAGACAGTAACTTTCTCACCAGCGACTTTCGCCTCTCTCATTCAATATAATATATATTTTCCCTGTCTGACCATGTTTAAGAGTCGTGTTTATAAAGGGGAAATATATAAGCAGAGAATAAATAAGAGGAAATATATATGTATATATATTAATACTTTCGGCCATATGTTCAGGAAAATAAAGAAATAAGAAAATAAGAGAATAAGAAAATAAAGGACTGTGTAAAGCGACCAGTTTCACTGGGTATTTCCCAGAAAGAAAGAAGTTCTCATGCGAGTGTACCGCTCAATCTTAATGGACATGCCATTTATGGCTACCTTCAGTGATTCGCTCAACATAAGTTTTCCCCGAGTTTTTCTGTGATATTGGCTATTATGGCCGTACATGACATTGGCATGGTCGTACGTGACATTGGCATGGTCGTACGTGACAGATATTAAAGATGTTCCTCCGTGTATCGCCTCAACATCAACTTCTGGTTCTAATGTCACTGAAGAGATAGATCTGAAACAGTAGGTAGTGGTTTACGGAGGCTACATACATTGATATTAATGATGTTCCTCCGTGTATCGCCTCAACATCAACTTCTGGTTCTAATGTCACTGACGAGATAGATCTGAAACAGTAGGTAGTGGTTTACGGAGGCTACATACATTGATACAGGGATGCCAGTTTGTAGGATTTTGCCTACATGTAGGATTTTCATTTTAGTCTCAAAGTGATGAAAAGTTCAAGAAATTGTATGTTTTGAGAACAAAATAGACTCCAGGTTCCCTGAAATCTAAATCTTAGATAAACGTGTTCTGTAATCTTTCAAAATTCCGAATTTAGATACCCCGAGTACACTCAGTTAGAGGGCCTATGGATCCCAGTGCTCCAACCTAGAACTGTAGGATGGTAGGATTCCTGTAGGAAATGCTCCTACGGATAAGGGCAAACTTGAATACTGACTTCTGATTGGCTTAAAATATATGCCCAAGAATCTGCTAGGAGAGTGATGGGGATTCCCCATACACCATGTGCGTTTTAGGTGATACATAGACTGGCCTCAGTCCCCATGTAGGAATTTTTTCTGACCCCAACTAGCATCCCTGTTGATATTTAATATGTTCCTCCGTGTATCGCCTCAACATCAACTTCTGGTTCTAATGTCACTGAAGAGATAGATCTGAAACAGTAGGTAGTGGTTTACGGAGGCTACATTCATTGATATTAATGATGTTCCTCCGTGTATCGCCTCAACATCAACTTCTGGTTCTAATGTCACTGACGAGATAGATCTGAAACAGTAGGTAGTGGTTTACGGAGGCTACATACATTGATATTAAAGATGTTCCTCCGTGTATCGCCTCAACATCAACTTCTGGTTCTAATGTCACTGAAGAGATAGATCTGAAACAGTAGGTAGTGGTTTACGGAGGCTACATACATTGATATTAAAGATGTTCCTCCGTGTATTGCCTCAACATCAACTTCTGGTTCTAATGTCACTGAAGAGATAGATCTGAAACAGTAGGTAGTGGTTTACGGAGGCTACATACATTGATATTAAAGATGTTGCTCCGTGTATCGCCTCAACATCAACTTCTGGTTCTAATGTCACTGAAGAGATAGATCTGAAACAGTGGGTAGTGGTTTACTGAGGCTACATACATTGTTTGTTTTGTGTAGTTAGTTACGCCCTTTTGAGACTGGACTACATAGATGTTATACGAGGACTTTGTATAGATGGATGATAACCTGAGTGAACTGCTACAGGGTAAGATGTACACAGTAGGAGGTTTGTTTGTGTAGTTAGTGACGTCCTTTTGAGACTGGACTACATACATGTTATACGAGGACTTTGTATAGGGTGGATGATAACCTGAGTGAACTGCTACAGGGTAAGATGTACACAGTAGGAGGTTTGTTTCTGTAGTTAGTGACGTCCTTTTGAGACTGGACTACATACATGTTATACGAGGACTTTGTATAGATGGATGATAACCTGAGTGAACTGCTACAGGGTAAGATGTACACAGTAGGAGGTTTGTTTGTGTAGTTAGTGACGTCCTTTTGAGACTGGACTACATACATGTTATACGAGGACTTTGTATAGGGTGGATGATAACCTGAGTGAACTGCTACAGGGTAAGATGTACACAGTAGGAGGTTTGTTTCTGTAGTTAGTGACGTCCTTTTGAGACTGGACTACATACATGTTATACGAGGACTTTGTATAGACGGATGATAACCCGAGTGAACTGCTACAGGGTAAGATGTACACAGAACAGTAGGCGGTTATCAGACATACTTGTGTTGTGAGGTGTGAGGTGTGACAGGTACAGGTTCTTACAGCACAATCTTCACAGCTGTCTTCTCAACCACGATGTTGGACTTACTGTTTGTATACGGAACACTGTGGACGTACAGCGACATACTGTGAACGTACAGCGACACACTGTCAAAGTACAGACACACTGTGAGCGTACAGCGACACTGTGAACGTACAGACACACTGTCAACGTACAGACACACTGTGAACGTACAGACACACTGTGAACGTACAGACATACTGTGAACGTACAGACGCACTGTGAACGTACCGACACACTGTGAACGTACAGCGACACTGTGAACGTACAGAGACACTGTGAACGTACAGCGACACTGTGGACGTACAGACACACTGTGAACGTACAGACACACTGTGAACGTACAGACACACTTTGAACGTACAGCGACACTGTGAACGTACAGCGACACGCTGTGAACGTACAGCGACACTGTGAACGTACAGCGACACGCTGTGAACGTACAGCGACATACTGTGAACGTACAGCGACACACTGTGAACGTACAGCGACACACTGTGAACGTACAGCGACACTGTGAACGTACAGCGACACTGTGAACGTACAGCGACACTGTGAACGTACAGACACACTGTGGACGTACAGCGACACTGTGAACGTACAGAGACACACTGTGAACGTACAGACACACTGTGAACGTACAGACATACTGTGAACGTACAGACACACTGTGAACGTACCGACACACTGTGAACGTACAGCGACACTTTGAACGTACAGCGACACGCTGTCAACGTACAGACACACTGTGGACGTACAGAGACACACTGTGAACGCACAGACACACTGTGAACGTACAGCGACATACTGTGAACGTACAGCGACACACTGTGAACGTACAGCGACACGCTGTGAACGTACAGACACACTGTGGACGTACAGAGACACACTGTGAACGTACAGCGACACGCTGTGAACGTACAGACACACTGTGGACGTACAGAGACACACTGTGAACGTACAGACACACTGTGAACGTACAGCGACACTGTGAACGTACAGAGACACTGTGAACGTACAGACACACTGTTAACGTACAGACACACTGTGAACGTACAGACACACTGTGAACGTACCGACACACTGTGAACGTACAGACACACTGTGAACGTACAGACACACTGTGAACGTACAGACACACTGTGAACGTACCGACACACTGTGAACGTACCGACACACTGTGAACGTACAGACACACTGTGAACGTACAGACACACTGTGAACGTACAGACACACTGTGAACGTACAGACACACTGTGAACGTACAGCGACACTGTGAACGTACAGACACACTGTCAACGTACAGACACACTGTGCGCGTACAGAGACACTGTGAACGTACAGACACACTGTGAACGTACAGACACACTGTGAACGTACAGACACACTGTGAACGTACAGACACACTGTGAACGTACAGACACACTGTGAACGTACAGACACACTGTTAACGTACAGACACACTGTGAACGTACAGCGACACACTGTGAACGTACCGACACACTGTGAACGTACAGACACACTGTGAGCGTACAGAGACACTGTGAACGTACAGACACACTGTGAACGTACAGCGACACTGTGGACGTACAGACACACTGTGAACGTACAGAGACACTGTGAACGTACAGCGACACTGTGAACGTACAGACACACTGTTAACGTACAGACACACTGTGAACGTACAGCGACACTGTGAACGTACAGACACACTGTGAACGTACAGACATACTGTGAGCGTACAGCGATACTGTGAACGTACAGACACACTGTGAACGTACAGACACACTGTGAACGTACAGACATACTGTGAACGTACAGCGACACACTGTGAACGTACAGCGACACACTGTGAACGTACAGACACACTGTGAACGTACAGAGACACTGTGAACGTACAGAGACACTGTGAATGTACAGACACACTGTGAACGTACAGACACACTGTGAACGTACAGACACACTGTGAACGTACAGACACACTGTGAACGTACAGACACACTGTGAACGTACAGACACACTGTGAACGTACC
Organism: Alentia gelatinosa; assembly: GCA_950022655.1. NCBI lineage: Eukaryota > Metazoa > Annelida > Polychaeta > Phyllodocida > Polynoidae > Alentia > Alentia gelatinosa. Next base: position 145,445,729 of record OX465580.1, on the reverse strand, counting down.
GACACACTGTGAACGTACAGCGACACTGTGAACGTACAGAGACACTGTGAACGTACAGCGACACTGTGGACGTACAGACACACTGTGAACGTACAGACACACTGTGAACGTACAGACACACTGTTAACGTACAGACACACTGTTAACGTACAGACACACTGTGAACGTACAGCGACACGCTGTGAACGTACAGCGACACTGTGAATGTACAGCGACACACTGTGAATGTACAGACACACTGTGAACGTACCGACACACTGTGAACGTACAGCGACACTGTGAACGTACAGACACACTGTGAACGTACAGCGACACTGTGGACGTACAGACACACTGTGAACGTACAGCGACACTGTGAACGTACAGACACACTGTTAACGTACAGACACACTGTGAACGTACAGACACACTGTGAACGTACAGCGACACTGTGAACGTAAAGCGACACGCTGTGAACGTACAGCGACACTGTGAACGTACAGCGACACGCTGTGAACGTACAGCGACACTGTGAACGTACAGCGACACTGTGAACGTACAGCGACACTGTGAACGTACAGACACACTGTGAACGTACAGACACACTATGAACGTACAGACACACTGTGAACGTACAGAGACACGCTCTGAGCGTAGAGCAATACAATCACAGGGAGAATCACAGTGATTTATTTATACAATCACAGAGAGAATCACAGTGATTTATTTATACAATCACAGGGAGAATCACAGTGATTTATTTATACAATCACAGAGAATCACAGTGATTTACATAGACATACATGTGGACAATTACGTGAGGAAGTATAGTCATTATTGTGTAAAAACAGAATGAAGAACATTGACTATTGTGTGTACATCTAGAATGACACAAATAATGACATATGTGGACAAAGACACTCGGTGATACACGATTACAATCACACTAAAGGACAGGGACCTGTTATAAAACCATAAGGAAATCGTATCAAGTTCTGTGCAGTCTCAGAAAAGACACTGTGATATCTTAATAGAATTGGTGGATGCATGACGGTGGTTCCTGAACGCCTACTTACTGAGACTCAATGAACTTGACCGTCTTTACTGTACAAGTATTGTGGACGAAGAAAACTACCTGGTAGAGAATCATGGAAGGTGTTCGTTCTACAAGTACCCTGATTTATAAAGGTCGGGATTCCCTCAGAATGAGGCTCCATTCAGCTCCACCGCTGTACTGGGCAGACACACAGTAAGTACCCTGTGTAGTAATAAAACCATGTTCCTGTAACACGGGACACGGCGTTTACAGCTCGCTGTTTACACCAAGCTGTAAGCTCCACCGCTGTACTGGGCAGACACACAGTAAGTACCCTGTGTAGTAATAAAACCATGTTCCTGTAACACGGGACACGGCGTTTACAGCTCGCTGTTTACACCGAGCTGTAAGCTCCACCGCTGTACTGGGCAGACACAGAGTAAGTACCCTGTGTAGTAATAAAACCATGTTCCTGTAACACGGGACACGGCGTTTACAGCTCGCTGTTTACACAGAGCTGTAAGCTCCACCGCTGTACTGGGCAGACACACAGTAAGTACCCTGTGTAGTAATAAAACCATGTTCCTGTAACACGGGACACGGCGTTTACAGCTCGCTGTTTACACCGAGCTGTAAGCTCCACCGCTGTACTGGGCAGACACACAGTAAGTACCCTGTGTAGTAATAAAACCATGTTCCTGTAACACGGGACACGGTGTTTACAGCTCGCTGTTTACACCAAGCTGTAAGCTCCACCGCTGTACTGGGCAGACACACAGTAAGTACCCTGTGTAGTAATAAAACCATGTTCCTGTAACACGGGACACGGCGTTTACAGCTCGCTGTTTACACCGAGCTGTAAGCTCCACCGCTGTACTGGGCAGACACACAGTAAGTACCCTGTGTAGTAATAAAACCATGTTCCTGTAACACGGGACACGGCGTTTACATCTCGCTGTTTACACCGAGCTGTAAGCTCCACCGCTGTACTGGGCAGACACACAGTAAGTACCCTGTGTAGTAATAAAACCATGTTCCTGTAACACGGGACACGGCGTTTACAGCTCGCTGTTTACACCGAGCTGTAAGCTCCACCGCTGTACTGGGCAGACACACAGTAAGTACCCTGTGTAGTAATAAAACCATGTTCCTGTAACACGGGACACGGCGTTTACAGCTCGCTGTTTACACAGAGCTGTAAGCTCCACCGCTGTACTGGGCAGACACACAGTAAGTACCCTGTGTAGTAATAAAACCATGTTCCTGTAACACGGGACACGGCGTTTACAGCTCGCTGTTTACACAGAGCTGTAAGCTCCACCGCTGTACTGGGCAGACACGCAGTAAGTACCCTGTGTAGTAATAAAACCATGTTCCTGTAACACGGGACACGGCGTTTACATCTCGCTGTTTACACAGAGCTGTAAGCTCCACCGCTGTACTGGGCAGACACGCAGTAAGTACCCTGTGTAGTAATAAAACATCTGTAAACGTCGCGGGGCTGTGTGAGGATCAGGATTTGTATGTTTACAGCTCGCTGTTTACACCAAGCTGCAAACGTCCCGGGGCTATGTGAGGATTATATTTTTTACGTTTACAGCTCGCTGTTTACACCAAGCTGTAAATGTCCCGGGGTTCTGTGAGGATCAGAATTAGAGTCTAACCACAGAGTGCCCTATAGAATACCACCTTTATACCCTGTACGTAACAGGGTGTATGTAAACAGGTACACTAGAGTCTAACCATGGTATGCCCTATAGAATTCCACCTTTATACATGTAACTAGGTACACTAGAGTCTAACCATGGTTTGCCCAATAGAATACCACCTTTATACATGTAACCAGGTACACTAGAGTAACCACAGAGTGCCCTATAGAATACCACCTTTATACCTGTATGTAACAGGGTGTATGTAACCAGGTACACTAGAGTCTAACCATGGTATGCCCTATAGAATACCACCTTTGTACATGTAACTAGGTACACTAGAGTCTAAAGACAGAGTGCCCTATAGAATTCCACCTTTATACGTGTAACTAGGTACGCTAAAGTCTAACCATGGTATGCCCTATAGAATACCACCTTTATACCTGTAACTAGGTACACTAGAGTCTAACCATGGTATGCCCTATAGAATACCACCTTTGTACATGTAACTAGGTACACTAGAGTCTAACCATGGTATGCCCTATAGAATACCACCTTTATACATGTACGTAACAGGGTGTATGTAACCAGGTACACTAGAGTCTAACCATGGTGTGCCCTATAGAATACCACCTTTATACCTGTACGTAACAGGGTGTATGTAACTAGGTACACTAGAGTCTAACCATGGTATGCCCTATAGAATACCACCTTTGTACGTAACAGGGTGTATGTAACCAGGTCAGGATACCCCATACAACCCCACAGATTGAGCGGGATGCGTTTAATACCCATTACCAGCGGGTTCATCCCAAACTAAATCCCTAGCAACGGGCGGGCGAGTAGAAACATGTCCATAGCAACGGGCCGATTGAATAACTCCAACGAGCATCCTGCCGGGGATAAGCCGTCAGCTGTAGATCTCCCAGCGGAGACTGCACTCACGGGTATAGGTAATTAGTCGTGATATCTGCGGGGAGAGTGAGGGGGTGCAAGTCCAGCCCTGTTACTGTACTGTGTCGTGAGTCGTTAGTAGATGATGAGGCGTCAGGTGGACCATTCTCTCCTGTAGCTACAGAAATCACTCACATTCACCACGAGAGTTTGTATCAGAGACAGGCAGGAGAACAGGTTTGGGGGATCATTGGAATATTCATTCACTGGAATCCACACTCATTAGGAATATATTGACCTTTAAACAAAGAATTGTGGAGAAATATCTGAAATATCCGGTTTGAGCATCATTGGATAATCACACGCTTGGACTAGGAGTGTATGAGTTTCTACACAAAGGACTGTGATGTAAAATGAGAACTGGACTCTTACATCAACATCGGAAACATCAAGTGCTCAGCGTTATCGGATTGATCCCAGACTTCAATTAGGATTTAAACAAAATGAGAACTTGATCTTGGATCAACATCACAGATATAAACGACAATGTATCTGAGGAGAATTCTTTCCACTCAGAAGTATACCAGATGTAAACCCACGACAAAATGACCACAAATTGCTGTTTTTTGGGCATTTACAAATCATTCCTGTGTTTTATCTTGTTACATGGTCACAAGTATAGTCAGAGGACCACGTCTTATTAAGTGCTTGACACTTGTTCACACTTTCCCGCCATTTTGTTTGAGTGTGCGGATGTCAGACGACATTTCGCGGACGCTGGGACCCGACGAGTGCCCACTACGTGAAGTGTTATGAGGCTCTAAACCCTGCACCAGGAGGTCTGTCAGCCCGGTGACCAGCGGACCGTTCATCGTAGGACTTCATAAATCGCCGTTTTTATTATCATTATCAGGAAGAGGAATACTTCATTGAATCATATTGGAAGCAATTTGCTTGTACTTTTTCAGCGAGGGCTAATCTTTATTGGCCAATTGCCCGCCTATATACATGTGTGTAAACACAATCACACAAAGCTAGCCTGGAGGTTCACACGGATATAAACTACAAGCTCCGTACAGATACATCGCCAAGTAGAATACCGCTACAGTGTGTCACACAGATATAAACTACAAGCTCCATACATCGCCAAGTAGAATACCGCTACAGTGTGTCACACGGATATAAACTACAAGCTCCGTACAGATACATCGCCAAGTAGAATACCGCTACAGTGTGTCACACGGATATAAACTACAAGCTCCGTACAGATACATCGCCAAGTAGAATACCACTACAGTGTGTCACACGGATATAAACTACAAGCTCTGTACAGATACATCGCCAAGTAGAATACCACTACAGTGTGTCACAAGGATATAAACTACAAGCTCCGTACATCGCCAAGTAGAATACCGCTACAGTGTGTCACAAGGATATAAACGACAAGCTCCATACAGATACATCGCCAAGTAGAATACCGCTACAGTGTGTCACACAGATTTAAACTACAAGCTCCGTACAGATACATCGCTAAGTAGAATACCGCTACAGTGTGTCACACGGATATAAACTACAAGCTCCGTACAGATACATCGCCAAGTAGAATACCACTACAGTGTGTCACACGGATATAAACTACAAGCTCTGTACAGATACATCGCCAAGTAGAATACCGCTACAGTGTGTCACAAGGATATAAACTACAAGCTCCGTACAGATACATCGCCAAGTAGAATACCGTTACAGTGTGTCACACGGATATAAACTACAAGCTCCGTACAGATACATCGCCAAGTAGAATACCGCTACAGTGTGTCACACGGATATAAACTACAAGCTCCGTACAGACACATCGCCAAGTAGAATACCGCCACAGTGTGTCACACGGATATAAACTACAAGCTCTGTACAGATACATCGCCAAGTAGAATACCACTACAGTGTGTCACACGGATATAAACTACAAGCTCCGTACATCGCCAAGTAGAATACCGCTACAGTGTGTCACAAGGATATAAACTACAAGCTCCGTACATCGCCAAGTAGATTACCGCTACAGTGTGTCACACGGATATAAACTACAAGCTCCGTACATCGCCAAGTAGAATACCGCTACAGTGTGTCACACGGATATAAACTACAAGCTCCGTACAGATACATCGCCAAGTAGAATACCACTACAGTGTGTCACACGGATATAAACTACAAGCTCTGTACAGATACATCGCCAAGTAGAATACCGCTACAGTGTGTCACGAGGATATAAACTACAAGCTCCGTACATCGCCAAGTAGAATACCGCTACAGTGTGTCACAAGGATATAAACTACAAGCTCCATACAGATACATCGCCAAGTAGAATACCTCTACAGTGTGTCACACAGATATAAACTACAAGCTCCGTACAGATACATCGCTAAGTAGAATACCGCTACAGTGTGTCACACGGATATAAACTACAAGCTCCGTACAGATACATCGCCAAGTAGAATACCACTACAGTGTGTCACACGGATATAAACTACAAGCTCCGTACAGATACATCGCCAAGTAGAATACCGCTACAGTGTGTCACAAGGATATAAACTACAAGCTCCGTACAGATACATCGCCAAGTAGAATACCGCTACAGTGTGTCAAACGGATATAAACTACAAGCTCCGTACAGATACATCGCCAAGTAGAATACCGCTACAGTGTGTCACACGGATATAAACTACAAGCTCCGTACAGATACATCGCCAAGTAGAATACCGCTACAGTGTGTCACACGGATATAAACTACAAGCTCCGTACAGATACATCGCCAAGTAGAATACCACTACAGTGTGTCACATGGATATAAACTACAAGCTCTGTACAGATACATCGCCAAGTAGAATACCGCTACAGTGTGTCACACGGATATAAACTACAAGCTCCATACAGATACATCGCCAAGTAGAATACCGCCACAGTGTGTCACACGGATATAAACTACAAGCTCCGTACAGACACATCGCCAAGTAGAATACCGCCATAGTGTGTCACACGGATATAAACTACAAGCTCTGTACAGATACATCGCCAAGTAGAATACCACTACAGTGTGTCACACGGATATAAACTACAAGCTCCGTACATCGCCAAGTAGAATACCGCTACAGTGTGTCACAAGGATATAAACTACAAGCTCCGTACATCGCCAAGTAGATTACCGCTACAGTGTGTCACACGGATATAAACTACAAGCTCCGTACAGATACATCGCCAAGTAGAATACCACTACAGTGTGTCACACGGATATAAACTACAAGCTCTGTACATCGCCAAGTAGAATACCGCTACAGTGTGTCACACGGATATAAACTACAAGCTCCGTACAGATACATCGCCAAGTAGAATACGGCTACAGTGTGTCACACGGATATAAACTACAAGCTCCGTACAGATACATCGCCAAGTAGAATACGGCTACAGTGTGTCACAAGGATATAAACTACAAGCTCTGACATTGCCATGTAGAATACCGCTACAGTGTGTCACAAGGATATAAACTACAAGCTCCGTACATCGCCAAGTAGAATACCGCTACAGTGTGTCACACGGATATAAACTACAAGCTCCGTACATCGCCAAGTAGAATACCGCTACAGTGTGTCACACGGATATAAACTACAAGCTCTGTACATCGCCAAGTAGAATACCGCTACAGTGTGTCACACGGATATAAACTACAAGCTCCGTACAGATACATCGCCAAGTAGAATACCGCTACAGTGTGTCACACGGATATAAACTACAAGCTCCGTACAGATACATCGCCAAGTAGAATACCACTACAGTGTGTCACACGGATATAAACTACAAGCTCCGTACAGATACATCGCCAAGTAGAATACTGCTACAGTGTGTCACACGGATATAAACTACAAGCTCCGTACAGACACATCGCCAAGTAGAATACCGCTACAGTGTGTCACACAGATATAAACTACAAGCTCCGTACAGATATAAACTACAAGCTCCATACAGATACATCGCCAAGTAGAATACCACTACAGTGTGTCACACGGATATAAACTACAAGCTCCATACATCGCCAAGTAGAATACCGCTACAGTGTGTCACACGGATACAAACTACAAGCTCCGTACAGATACATCGCCAAGTAGAATACTGCTACAGTGTGTCACAAGGATATAAACTACAAGCTCCGTACAGATACATCGCCAAGTAGAATACCACTACAGTGTGTCAAACGGATATAAACTACAAGCTCCGTACAGATACATCGCCAAGTAGAATACCACTACAGTTTGTCACACGGATATAAACTACAAGCTCCGTACAGATACATCGCCAAGTAGAATACCACTACAGTGTGTCACACGGATATAAACTACAAGCTCCGTACAGATACATCGCCAAGTAGAATACCGTTACAGTGTGTCACACGGATATAAACTACAAGCTCCGTACAGATACATCGCCAAGTAGAATACCGCTACAGTGTGTCACACGGATATAAACTACAAGCTCCGTACAGACACATCGCCAAGTAGAATACCGCCACAGTGTGTCACACGGATATAAACTACAAGCTCTGTACAGATACATCGCCAAGTAGAATACCGCTACAGTGTGTCACACGGATATAAACTACAAGCTCCGTACATCGCCAAGTAGAATACCGCTACAGTGTGTCACAAGGATATAAACTACAAGCTCCGTACATCGCCAAGTAGAATACCGCCACAGTGTGTCACACGGATATAAACTACAAGCTCCGTACAGATACATCGCCAAGTAGAATACCACTACAGTGTGTCACACGGATATAAACTACAAGCTCTGTACAGATACATCGCCAAGTAGAATACCGCTACAGTGTGTCACAAGGATATAAACTACAAGCTCCGTACAGATACATCGCCAAGTAGAATACCACTACAGTGTGTCACACGGATATAAACTACAAGCTCCGTACAGATACATCGCCAAGTAGAATACCACTACAGTGTGTCACACGGATATAAACTACAAGCTCTGTACAGATACATCGCCAAGTAGAATACCGCTACAGTGTGTCACAAGGATATAAACTACAAGCTCCGTACAGATACATCGCCAAGTAGAATACCGCTACAGTGTGTCACAAGGATATAAACTACAAGCTCCGTACATCGCCAAGTAGAATACCGCTACAGTGTGTCACAAGGATATAAACTACAAGCTCCATACAGATACATCGCCAAGTAGAATACTGCTACAGTGTGTCACACAGATATAAACTACAAGCTCCGTACAGATACATCGCTAAGTAGAATACCGCTACAGTGTGTCACACGGATATAAACTACAAGCTCCGTACAGACACATCGCCAAGTAGAATACCGCCACAGTGTGTCACACGGATATAAACTACAAGCTCTGTACAGATACATCGCCAAGTAGAATACCACTACAGTGTGTCACACGGATATAAACTACAAGCTCCATACAGACACATCGCCAAGTAGAATACCGCTACAGTGTGTCACACGGATATAAACTACAAGCTCCGTACATCGCCAAGTAGAATACCACTACAGTGTGTCACACGGATATAAACTACAAGCTCCGTACATCGCCAAGTAGAATACCGCTACAGTGTGTCACAAGGATATAAACTACAAGCTCCGTACATCGCCAAGTAGAATACGGCTACAGTATGTCACAAGGATATAAACTACAAGCTCCGTACAGATACATCGCCAAGTAGATTACCGCTACAGTGTGTCACACGGATATAAACTACAAGCTCCGTACAGATACATCGCCAAGTAGAATACCACTACAGTGTGTCACACGGATATAAACTACAAGCTCCGTACATCGCCAAGTAGAATACCGCTACAGTGTGTCACACGGATATAAACTACAAGCTCCGTACAGATACATCGCCAAGTAGAATACCGCTACAGTGTGTCACACGGATATAAACTACAAGCTCCGTACATCACCAAGTAGAATACCGCTACAGTGTGTCACACGGATATAAACTACAAGCTCCGTACATCGCCAAGTAGAATACCGCTACAGTGTGTCACAAGGATATAAACTACAAGCTCCGTACATCGCCAAGTAGATTACCGCTACAGTGTGTCACACGGATATAAACTACAAGCTCCGTACAGATACATCGCCAAGTAGAATACCACTACAGTGTGTCACACGGATATAAACTACAAGCTCTGTACAGATACATCGCCAAGTAGAATACCGCTACAGTGTGTCACAAGGATATAAACTACAAGCTCCGTACATCGCCAAGTAGAATACCGCTACAGTGTGTCACAAGGATATAAACTACAAGCTCCATACAGATACATCGCCAAGTAGAATACTGCTACAGTGTGTCACACAGATATAAACTACAAGCTCCGTACAGATACATCGCTAAGTAGAATACCGCTACAGTGTGTCACACGGATATAAACTACAAGCTCCGTACAGATACATCGCCAAGTAGAATACCACTACAGTGTGTCACACGGATATAAACTACAAGCTCCGTACAGATACATCGCCAAGTAGAATACCGCTACAGTGTGTCACAAGGATATAAACTACAAGCTCCGTACAGATACATCGCCAAGTAGAATACCGCTACAGTGTGTCAAACGGATATAAACTACAAGCTCCGTACAGATACATCGCCAAGTAGAATACCGCTACAGTGTGTCACACGGATATAAACTACAAGCTCCGTACAGATACATCGCCAAGTAGAATACCACTACAGTGTGTCACACGGATATAAACTACAAGCTCCGTACAGATACATCGCCAAGTAGAATACCGCTACAGTGTGTCACACGGATATAAACTACAAGCTCCGTACAGATACATCGCCAAGTAGAATACCGCTACAGTGTGTCACACGGATATAAACTACAAGCTCCGTACAGACACATCGCCAAGTAGAATACCGCCACAGTGTGTCACACGGATATAAACTACAAGCTCTGTACAGATACATCGCCAAGTAGAATACCACTACAGTGTGTCACACGGATATAAACTACAAGCTCCGTACAGATACATCGCCAAGTAGAATACCACTACAGTGTGTCACACGGATATAAACTACAAGCTCCGTACATCGCCAAGTAGAATACCGCTACAGTGTGTCACAAGGATATAAACTACAAGCTCCGTACATCGCCAAGTAGATTACCGCTACAGTGTGTCACACGGATATAAACTACAAGCTCCGTACAGATACATCGCCAAGTAGAATACCACTACAGTGTGTCACACGGATATAAACTACAAGCTCCGTACATCGCCAAGTAGAATACCGCTACAGTGTGTCACACGGATATAAACTACAAGCTCCGTACAGATACATCGCCAAGTAGAATACCGCTACAGTGTGTCACACGGATATAAACTACAAGCTCCGTACAAATACATCGCCAAGTAGAATACCACTACAGTGTGTCACACGGATATAAACTACAAGCTCCATACAGATACATCGCCAAGTAGAATACGGCTACAGTGTGTCACAAGGATATAAACTACAAGCTCTGACATTACCATGTAGAATACCGCTACAGTGTGTCACAAGGATATAAACTACAAGCTCCGTACATCGCCAAGTAGAATACCGCTACAGTGTGTCACACGGATATAAACTACAAGCTCCGTACATCGCCAAGTAGAATACCGCTACAGTGTGTCACACGGATATAAACTACAAGCTCCGTACATCGCCAAGTAGAATACCGCTACAGTGTGTCACACGGATATAAACTATAAGCTCCGTACAGATACATCGCAAAGTAGAATACCACTACAGTGTGTCACACGGATATAAACTACAAGCTCCGTACAGATACATCGCCAAGTAGAATACCGCTACAGTGTGTCACACGGATATAAACTACAAGCTCCGTACAGATACATCGCCAAGTAGAATACCACTACAGTGTGTCACACGGATATAAACTACAAGCTCCGTACAGATACATCGCCAAGTAGAATACTGCTACAGTGTGTCACACGGATATAAACTACAAGCTCCGTACAGACACATCGCCAAGTAGAATACCGCTACAGTGTGTCACACGGATATAAACTACAAGCTCCGTACAGATATAAACTACAAGCTCCGTACAGATACATCGCCAAGTAGAATACCACTACAGTGTGTCACACGGATATAAACTACAAGCTCCATACATCGCCAAGTAGAATACCGCTACAGTGTGTCACACGGATACAAACTACAAGCTCCGTACAGATACATCGCCAAGTAGAATACCGCTACAGTGTGTCACACGGATATAAACTACAAGCTCCGTACAGATACATCGCCAAGTAGAATACCGCTACAGTGTGTCACACGGATATAAACTACAAGCTCCGTACATCACCAAGTAGAATACCGCTACAGTGTGTCACACGGATATAAACTACAAGCTCCGTACATCACCAAGTAGAATACCGCTACAGTGTGTCACACGGATATAAACTACAAGCTCCGTACATCACCAAGTAGAATACCGCTACAGTGTGTCACACGGATATAAACTACAAGCTCTGTACATCACCAAGTAGAATACCACTACAGTGTGTCACACAGATATAAACTACAAGCTCCATACAGATACATCGCCAAGTAGAATACCGCCACAGTGTGTCACAAGGTATTGTACTGATACAGACTTTCTCCTGACATTTCCCCTGAAAAGTACCGCGGCCAGAAGTCACCATGTCAGTGGACAGTGTGCCTGTACCGAGGGTGAAGTCGGCTTATGTCAGGGCCACGCATCGGCCTATGGCAGGCCTAAGTGAGGCCGACAGCAATATCAGGAAACACGACGTCAGGAAATATGACGTCATGAAAGACGACGTCATGAGGTATGACGTCAGGCAGTATGAACGAACCGGAAATGAACTCAAAGGAGGGCGTCTAGGTCGGAGCGAGGCTAGCGGATATGACGTTGAGCAGTTTGATGGGCGTAAAAACGACGCAGGCCTAAGTAAGGCCAGAATGAATGAACCAAATAAGAGCTACACTTCCCAAAGGGTACGTCATAAAGCATATGATTGCCGAGAAGGATATCACTTCTCACACACTGGCCTGGTGAGCCTCAATCAGACAGGCCTACACGAGGCCAGTCCAGGCACAACGAGCCTAAAGGAGGAGGATGCAGCAAGCGGACGTAAAGGAGGCGGGAGTGAGGTAGAAGGAGGAGAACCTTACAGAAGTCAGTTTGATGTTTTATACACACGGCCGGGCGACCAGGACCACTCCGTCAGCAGTCAGTCAGAGACGAGCCTACATGAGACCAGAGTGAGAGGCGGGAGTGAGGTAGAAGGAGGAGAACCTTACAGAAGTCAGTTTGATGTTTTATACACACGGCCGGGCGACCAGGACCACTCCGTCAGCAGTCAGTCAGAGACGAGCCTACACGAGACCAGAGTGAGAGGCGGGAGTGAGGTAGAAGGAGGAGAACCTTACAGAAGTCAGTTTGATGTTTTATACACACGGCCGGCCGACCAGGACCACTCCGTCAGCAGTCAGTCAGAGACGAGCCTACACGAGACCAGAGTGAGAGGCGGGAGTGAGGTAGAAGGAGGAGAACCTTACAGAAGTCAGTTTGATGTTTTATACACACGGCCGGCCGACCAGGACCACTCCGTCAGCAGTCAGTCAGAGACGAGCCTACACGAGACCAGAGTGAGAGGCGGGAGTGAGGTAGAAGGGGGAGAACCTTACAGAAGTCAGTTTGATGTCTTATACACCAGACACAGTGATCCGGACCACTCCGTCAGCAGTCAGTCAGAGACGAGCCTACACGAGACCAGAGTGAGAGGCGGGAGTGAGGTAGAAGGAGGAGAACCTTACAGAAGTCAGTTTGATGTTTTATACACACGGCCGGCCGACCAGGACCACTCCGTCAGCAGTCAGTCAGAGACGAGCCTACACGAGACCAGAGTGAGAGGCGGGAGTGAGGTAGAAGGAGGAGAACCTTACAGAAGTCAGTATGATGTTTTATACACACGGCCGGGCGACCAGGACCACTCCGTCAGCAGTCAGTCAGAGACGAGCCTACATGAGACCAGAGTGAGAGGCGGGAGTGAGGTAGAAGGAGGAGAACCTTACAGAAGTCAGTTTGATGTTTTATACACACGGCCGGGCGACCAGGACCACTCCGTCAGCAGTCAGTCAGAGACGAGCCTACACGAGACCAGAGTGAGAGGCGGGAGTGAGGTAGAAGGGGGAGAACCTTACAGAAGTCAGTTTGATGTTTTATACACACGGCCGGCCGACCAGGACCACTCCGTCAGCAGTCAGTCAGAGACGAGCCTACACGAGACCAGAGTGAGAGGCGGGAGTGAGGTAGAAGGAGGAGAACCTTACAGAAGTCAGTTTGATGTTTTATACACACGGCCGGCCGACCAGGACCACTCCGTCAGCAGTCAGTCAGAGACGAGCCTACACGAGACCAGAGTGAGAGGCGGGAGTGAGGTAGAAGGAGGAGAACCTTACAGAAGTCAGTATGATGTTTTATACACACGGCCGGGCGACCAGGACCACTCCGTCAGCAGTCAGTCAGAGACGAGCCTACACGAGACCAGAGTGAGAGGCGGGAGTGAGGTAGAAGGGGGAGAACCTTACAGAAGTCAGTTTGATGTTTTATACACACGGCCGGGCGACCAGGACCACTCCGTCAGCAGTCAGTCAGAGACGAGCCTACACGAGACCAGAGTGAGAGGCGGGAGTGAGGTAGAAGGAGGAGAACCTTACAGAAGTCAGTTTTATGTTTTATACACACGGCCGGCCGACCAGGACCACTCCGTCAGCAGTCAGTCAGAGACGAGCCTACACGAGACCAGAGTGAGAGGCGGGAGTGAGGTAGAAGGAGGAGAACCTTACAGAAGTCAGTTTGATGTTTTATACACACGGCCGGGCGACCAGGACCACTCCGTCAGCAGTCAGTCAGAGACGAGCCTACACGAGACCAGAGTGAGAGGCGGGAGTGAGGTAGAAGGAGGAGAACCTTACAGAAGTCAGTTTGATGTTTTATACACACGGCCGGGCGACCAGGACCACTCCGTCAGCAGTCAGTCAGAGACGAGCCTACACGAGACCAGAGTGAGAGGCGGGAGTGAGGTAGAAGGAGGAGAACCTTACAGAAGTCAGTTTGATGTTTTATACACACGGCCGGCCGACCAGGACCACTCCGTCAGCAGTCAGTCAGAGACGAGCCTACACGAGACCAGAGTGAGAGGCGGGAGTGAGGTAGAAGGAGGAGAACCTTACAGAAGTCAGTATGATGTTTTATACACACGGCCGGGCGACCAGGACCACTCCGTCAGCAGTCAGTCAGAGACGAGCCTACACGAGACCAGAGTGAGAGGCGGGAGTGAGGTAGAAGGGGGAGAACCTTACAGAAGTCAGTTTGATGTTTTATACACACGGCCGGCCGACCAGGACCACTCCGTCAGCAGTCAGTCAGAGACGAGCCTACACGAGACCAGAGTGAGAGGCGGGAGTGAGGTAGAAGGAGGAGAACCTTACAGAAGTCAGTATGATGTTTTATACACACGGCCGGCCGACCAGGACCACTCCGTCAGCAGTCAGTCAGAGACGAGCCTACACGAGACCAGAGTGAGAGGCGGGAGTGAGGTAGAAGGGGGAGAACCTTACAGAAGTCAGTTTGATGTTTTATACACACGGCCGGGCGACCAGGACCACTCCGTCAGCAGTCAGTCAGAGACGAGCCTACACGAGACCAGAGTGAGAGGCGGGAGTGAGGTAGAAGGAGGAGAACCTTACAGAAGTCAGTTTGATGTTTTATACACACGGCCGGGCGACCAGGACCACTCCGTCAGCAGTCAGTCAGAGACGAGCCTACACGAGACCAGAGTGAGAGGCGGGAGTGAGGTAGAAGGGGGAGAACCTTACAGAAGTCAGTTTGATGTTTTATACACACGGCCGGGCGACCAGGACCACTCCGTCAGCAGTCAGTCAGAGACGAGCCTACATGAGACCAGAGTGAGAGGCGGGAGTGAGGTAGAAGGAGGAGAACCTTACAGAAGTCAGTTTGATGTTTTATACACACGGCCGGGCGACCAGGACCACTCCGTCAGCAGTCAGTCAGAGACGAGCCTACACGAGACCAGAGTGAGAGGCGGGAGTGAGGTAGAAGGAGGAGAACCTTACAGAAGTCAGTTTGATGTTTTATACACACGGCCGGCCGACCAGGACCACTCCGTCAGCAGTCAGTCAGAGACGAGCCTACACGAGACCAGAGTGAGAGGCGGGAGTGAGGTAGAAGGAGGAGAACCTTACAGAAGTCAGTTTGATGTTTTATACACACGGCCGGGCGACCAGGACCACTCCGTCAGCAGTCAGTCAGAGACGAGCCTACACGAGACCAGAGTGAGAGGCGGGAGTGAGGTAGAAGGAGGAGAACCTTACAGAAGTCAGTTTGATGTTTTATACACACGGCCGGCCGACCAGGACCACTCCGTCAGCAGTCAGTCAGAGACGAGCCTACACGAGACCAGAGTGAGAGGCGGGAGTGAGGTAGAAGGAGGAGAACCTTACAGAAGTCAGTTTGATGTTTTATACACACGGCCGGCCGACCAGGACCACTCCGTCAGCAGTCAGTCAGAGACGAGCCTACACGAGACCAGAGTGAGAGGCGGGAGTGAGGTAGAAGGGGGAGAACCTTACAGAAGTCAGTTTGATGTTTTATACACACGGCCGGCCGACCAGGACCACTCCGTCAGCAGTCAGTCAGAGACGAGCCTACACGAGACCAGAGTGAGTGGCGGGAGTGAGGTAGAAGGAGGAGAACCTTACAGAAGTCAGTTTGATGTTTTATACACACGGCCGGGCGACCAGGACCACTCCGTCAGCAGTCAGTCAGAGACGAGCCTACACGAGACCAGAGTGAGAGGCGGGAGTGAGGTAGAAGGGGGAGAACCTTACAGAAGTCAGTATGATGTTTTATACACACGGCCGGGCGACCAGGACCACTCCGTCAGCAGTCAGTCAGAGACGAGCCTACACGAGACCAGAGTGAGAGGCGGGAGTGAGGTAGAAGGAGGAGAACCTTACAGAAGTCAGTATGATGTTTTATACACACGGCCGGGCGACCAGGACCACTCCGTCAGCAGTCAGTCAGAGACGAGCCTACACGAGACCAGAGTGAGAGGCGGGAGTGAGGTAGAAGGGGGAGAACCTTACAGAAGTCAGTTTGATGTTTTATACACACGGCCGGGCGACCAGGACCACTCCGTCAGCAGTCAGTCAGAGACGAGCCTACACGAGACCAGAGTGAGAGGCGGGAGTGAGGTAGAAGGAGGAGAACCTTACAGAAGTCAGTTTGATGTTTTATACACACGGCCGGCCGACCAGGACCACTCCGTCAGCAGTCAGTCAGAGACGAGCCTACACGAGACCAGAGTGAGAGGCGGGAGTGAGGTAGAAGGAGGAGAACCTTACAGAAGTCAGTTTGATGTTTTATACACACGGCCGGGCGACCAGGACCACTCCGTCAGCAGTCAGTCAGAGACGAGCCTACACGAGACCAGAGTGAGAGGCGGGAGTGAGGTAGAAGGGGGAGAACCTTACAGAAGTCAGTTTGATGTTTTATACACCAGACAAAGTGATCAGGACCTCTCTGTGAGTAGTGAATCTGAAACGAGCCTACCTGAACTGAGTCAGTCTGAACCGAGCCTAACAACAAGCCTAATTGAGCCTAGCCTGTCTCAAGTGAGCCTAACTGAGCCGGGTCAATCTAAAGTGAGTCTAACTGAGCTAGGTCAATCTCAGGTAAGCCTAACTGAGCTAGATCAATCTAAAGTGAGCCTAACTGAGCGAGGTCAATCTAAAGTCAGCCTAACTGAGCCTGTCCGATCTCAGGTAAGCCTAACTGAGCCTGGCCTGCCTAAAGTGAGCCTAACTGAGTGGAGCAAATCTAAAGTGAGCCTAACCCGGCCGGGTCAATCTAATGTGAGCCTAAATGACCTCCCTCGATCTGAAGTGAGCCTAACTGAACTAAGCAAATCTGAAGTAAGCCTAACTGAGCTGGATTTATCTAAGATGAGCCTACACGACCCAGCTAGATCTGAGCTCGGTCAGTTCGAGAACGGGGACAGTGACCCGGAAACGGAAGTGAGGACTGTGCGCATGTCAAGTGGCGCCCTGTTGAGCAGCACCACGTTAGGCGGGCACCTGCCACCAGGTGGCAGCACCGACTCGGCCTTGACTCGCGACCAGAAGAAGGTCATTCTGCAGCGTCTCCTGTGTGACGTCACACTAGAGGGAACGCTGTCCAAGTACCGGCCTCTGCCCCCGCGCGCCGCCCAGCGGGAACACCCGGAACTAACAAGGTGGGAGGCCACGTGTAGCGTTTAGTTGATATCAAATCATTAACGACTCCCTTCAGTCAGTTACTCAGTAATTCAGTAACTAATAACACCCGGAACTAACAAGGTGGGAGGCCACGTGTAGCGTTTAGTTGATATCAAATCATTAACGACTCCCTTCAGTCAGTTACTCAGTAATTCAGCAACTAATAACACCCGGAACTAACAAGGTGGGAGGCCACGTGTAGCGTTTAGTTAATATCAAATAATTAAAGACTCCCTTCAGTCAGTTACTCAGTAATTCAGTAACTAATAACACCCGGAACTAACAAGGTGGGAGGCCACGTGTAGCGTTTAGTTAATATCAGATCATTAACGACTCCCTTCAGTCAGTTACTCAGTAATTCATAACTAATAACACCCGGAACTAACAAGGTGGGAGGCCACGTATAGCGTTTAGTTAATATCAAATAATTAAAGACTCCCTTCAGTCAGTTACTCAGTAATTCAGTAACTAATAACACCCGGAACTAACAAGGTGGGAGGCCACGTATAGCATTTAGTTACTATTTAGTTAATTAGTAACTAATTAGGTCATTGTAGGTGGTTTTTCTCTGTGTCCATTTCAGGTCGGCAGTGAAGGCACAGAGACAACTCTAGCACCTCATATGCGAGAAAGGTTAACATTGTGACAGTGGCCTGTTATCTCTGACTTACTTTAGCATCCCCAGGAGTGAAAAAAAACTTATTCACATCCAACAGTGAAGAGCACTTACTCGGTGGTAAAAAGGAAGCCCTCAGGGAACATTGCCTATCTGCCTTATTTAACACAGAGTCCATCCATGTTTACGTTGTTTGTGAGGAGTGTTGGATGTAGAGAGATACCCCGTTATCAGGTCCATCCATGTCTATGTTGTTTGTGAGGAGTGCTGGATGTGGAGAGATACCCCGTTATCAGGTCCATCCATGTCTATGTTGTTTGTGAGGAGTGTTGGATGTGGAGAGATATCCCGTTATCAGGTCCATCCATGTCTACGTTGTGGGTGAGGAGTGCTGGATGTGGAGAGATATCCCGTTATCAGGTCCATCCATGTCTATGTTGTTTGTGAGGAGTGCTGGATGTGGAGAGATATCCCGTTATCAGGTCCATCCATGTCTATGTTGTTTGTGAGGAGTGCTGGATGTGGAGAGATATCCCGTTATCAGGTCCATCCATGTCTATGTTGTGGGTGAGGAGTGCTGGATGTGGAGAGATATCCCGTTATCAGGTCCATCCATGTCTATGTTGTGGGTGAGGAGTGTTGGATGTGGAGAGATATCCCGTTATCAGGTCCATCCATGTCTATGTTGTGGGTGAGGAGTGTTGGATGTGGAGAGATACCCCGTTATCAGGTCCATCCATGTCTATGTTGTGGGTGAGGAGTGCTGGATGTGGAGAGATACCCCGTTATCAGGTCCATCCATGTCTATGTTGTGGGTGAGGAGTGCTGGATGTGGAGAGATATCCCGTTATCAGGTCCATCCATGTCTATGTTGTGGGTGAGGAGTGTTGGATGTGGAGAGATATCCCGTTATCAGGTCCATCCATGTCTATGTTGTGGGTGAGGAGTGTTGGATGTGGAGAGATATCCCGTTATCAGGTCCATCCATGTTTACGTTGTTTGTGAGGAGTGCTGGATGTGGAGAGATATCCCGTTATCAGGTCCATCCATGTCTATGTTGTGGGTGAGGAGTGCTGGATGTAGAGAGATACCCCGTTATCAGGTCCATCCATGTCTACGTTGTGGGTGAGGAGTGCTGGATGTGGAGAGATATCCCGTTATCAGGTCCATCCATGTCTATGTTGTTTGTGAGGAGTGCTGGATGTGGAGAGATACCCCGTTATCAGGTCCATCCATGTCTATGTTGTGGGTGAGGAGTGTTGGATGTGGAGAGATATCCCGTTATCAGGTCCATCCATGTCTATGTTGTGGGTGAGGAGTGCTGGATGTGGAGAGATACCCCGTTATCAGGTCCATCCATGTCTATGTTGTGGGTGAGGAGTGCTTGATGTGGAGAGATACCCCGTTATCAGGTCCATCCATGTCTATGTTGTGGGTGAGGAGTGTTGGATGTGGAGAGATATCCCGTTATCAGGTCCATCCATGTCTATGTTGTGGGTGAGGAGTGTTGGATGTGGAGAGATATCCCGGTATCAGGTCCATCCATGTCTATGTTGTGGGTGAGGAGTGCTGGATGTGGAGAGATACCCCGTTATCAGGTCCATCCATGTCTATGTTGTGGGTGAGGAGTGCTGGATGTGGAGAGATACCCCGTTATCAGGTCCATCCATGTCTATGTTGTGGGTGAGGAGTGTTGGATGTGGAGAGATATCCCGTTATCAGGTCCATCCATGTCTATGTTGTGGGTGAGGAGTGTTGGATGTGGAGAGATATCCCGGTATCAGGTCCATCCATGTCTATGTTGTGGGTGAGGAGTGTTGGATGTGGAGAGATATCCCGGTATCAGGTCCATCCATGTCTATGTTGTGGGTGAGGAGTGCTGGATGTGGAGAGATACCCCGTTATCAGGTCCATCCATGTCTACGTTGTGGGTGAGGAGTGCTGGATGTGGAGAGATATCCCGTTATCAGGTCCATCCATGTCTATGTTGTGGGTGAGGAGTGCTGGATGTGGAGAGATACCCCGTTATCAGGTCCATCCATGTCTATGTTGTGGGTGAGGAGTGCTGGATGTGGAGAGATATCCCGTTATCAGGTCCATCCATGTCTATGTTGTGGGTGAGGAGTGTTGGATATGGAGAGATACCCCGTTATCAGGTCCATCCATGTCTATGTTGTGGGTGAGGAGTGTTGGATGTCGAGAGATACCCCGTTATCAGGTCCATCCATGTCTATGTTGTTTGTGAGGAGTGTTGGATGTGGAGAGATATCCCGGTATCAGGTCCATCCATGTCTATGTTGTGGGTGAGGAGTGCTGGATGTGGAGAGATATCCCGGTATCAGGTCCATCCATGTCTATGTTGTGGGTGAGGAGTGCTGGATGTGGAGAGATATCCCGTTATCAGGTCCATCCATGTCTATGTTGTGGGTGAGGAGTGTTGGATGTGGAGAGATATCCCGTTATCAGGTCCATCCATGTCTATGTTGTGGGTGAGGAGTGTTGGATGTGGAGAGATACCCCGTTATCAGGTTCCAGGTGAGATAAGTGAGTGAGTGTTGACACTTCTACCACTCAGAACACGATAACAGTCTTTACTGAGTACCTCACGAACATGTCACAGTGTCTGTGTGTTTACATGCCTTTATTACCATATACCTGTGCGCGAATGTCTGTCAAATACTGCCTGCTGCTAGGGTGCAGTAATAGAAATGTTCCTGCCCGCTGTGACTGTGACTCATTTAAAATGACGGGTTTTTATTGAGCTATATGATAAAATCAAACGTCCTTACTGTGGACGATACAGTTCTCTTTCTTGGTCAGTCATTGATTTCATACGGCCCTCCACCTGCAGTGTGTGGCCATATAAAAAACAGAAGACTGACCTCGAACAGAAACCATTTCATACACAGTAAGAACGTTCCCTGATATTGTTCATCGTATACAAAGTTCCCATTGGAAATGTATGTGTAGTTCCATTGTGCAATATAGAGTAAAAAAGAGAAAGTCCCTTTTGTTATAACTTTTAATATAGCAATTACTGGGTTTAATCTATTGAAAAAGATGGATAATAAATACAATAAACGATGGTTTAGTAAATAGGCGACTTTGTAAACCACTCAAGTACTAATCAACAGGATTTATTAAAGCACTTTGCCTGAATTAGCGGCTCTTGAAATGTGTCAATTTGAAAAGGGATT
Organism: Alentia gelatinosa; assembly: GCA_950022655.1. Lineage (NCBI taxonomy): Eukaryota > Metazoa > Annelida > Polychaeta > Phyllodocida > Polynoidae > Alentia > Alentia gelatinosa. Next base: position 145,423,951 of record OX465580.1, on the reverse strand, counting down.
TAAACAAGAGAGGCAATCAAAGCCCTGTAGAAGGTCGGTCTAGAACCAACATTTACCACCTGGATGTGTCTGCTGAGTGTTTGTGTGTTTGGATAAAGTCATTTTCCACTGGCCGACGAAAACGGCACTGATTACTTGGGTTTTCCGTATAGTCAGGGGGTGGTGGCCAACGACCAAACGTCAGTGTCTACACATCAGTGAGGGTGTCTTGTTATATTATACAAGATATGTGTTCAGGTTTCCATTGGCCGACAAACACTGTGCAGATTTTCCGCCTTCTCCTAATAGTCTATTTCCAGTCACCGATATACAGTCAGGAACCACTGACGGACCTTTAGCACTGCCGACCAGGAATGGGAATAGGCTATTAGGAGAACAAAGAAAATCTACACCGTGTTTGTTGGCCAATGGAAAAAGGCCTTAGGCCTTGTTTCTGCCGCATTTGACAGGTCCATACCAACAGAACTGTCCTCTAAACACAATGACTATCACACAAGATATGTGTTCAGTGGCTAGTTGAGTTATTTGATATAGAAGTAAGGTCTGTAGTGACAAGATACAGGACAGAGTTTTTTTGAGTTTTTTTATTTGTTTTTATTTGGACTGTAAGAGTATTTAGAGAGTAAGAGTATGAATCACCCTTACAGTATCGTTGTCTGGGTTTCATCATCATCCATCATAGCTGTAGTTACCATTGCAACATATATACATAAATGGCGATATAAACATGCTCAGGACAGATACAGGATCAGATTACTTTACTCACTGTGTGTCAGTACTTACCAGCCCGTATCGTGCCTTATTGACATCAGAGTACACAGAATACTTTACTCACTGTGTGTCAGTACTAAGACCAGCCTGTATCGTGCCTTATTGACATCAGAGTACACAGATTACTTTACTCACTCTGTGTGTCAGTACTAAAACCAGCCCGTATCGTGCCTTATTGACATCAGAGTACACAGATTACTTTACTCACTCTGTGTCAGTTCTAAAACCAGCCCGTATCGTGCCTTATTGACATCAGAGTACACAGATTACTTTACTCACTGTGTGTCAGTACTAAGACCAGCCCGTATCGTGCCTTATTGACATCAGAGTACACAGATTACTTTACTCACTCTGTGTGTCAGTACTAAAACCAGCCCGTATCGTGCCTTATTGACATCAGAGTACACAGATTACTTTACTCACTGTGTGTCAGTACTAAGACCAGCCCGTATCGTGCCTTATTGACATCAGAGTACACAGATTACTTTATTCACTCTGTGTCAGTACTAAAACCAGCCCGTATCGTGCTTATTGACATCAGAGTACACAGATTACTTTACTCACTGTGTGTCAGTACTAAGACCAGCCCGTATCGTGCCTTATTGACATCAAAGTACACTGATTACTTTACTCACTGTGTGTCAGTACTAAAACCAGCCCGTATCGTGCCTTATTGACATCAAAGTACACTGATTACTTTACTCACTGTGTGTCAGTACTAAAACCAGCCCGTATCGTGCTTATTGACATCAGAGTACACAGATTACTTTACTCACTGTGTGTCAGTACTAAAACCAGCCCGTATCGTGCCTTATTGACATCAGAGTACACAGATTACTTTACTCACTGTGTGTCAGTACTAAAACCAGCCCGTATCGTGCCTTATTGACATCAGAGTACACAGATTACTTTACTCACTGTGTGTCAGTACTAAGACCAGCCCGTATCGTGCCTTATTGACATCAGAGTACACAGATTACTTTACTCACTCTGTGTGTCAGTACTAAAACCAGCCCGTATCGTGCCTTATTGACATCAGAGTACACAGATTACTTTACTCACTGTGTGTCAGTACTAAGACCAGCCCGTATCGTGCCTTATTGACATCAGAGTACACAGATTACTTTATTCACTCTGTGTCAGTACTAAAACCAGCCCGTATCGTGCTTATTGACATCAGAGTACACAGATTACTTTACTCACTGTGTGTCAGTACTAAGACCAGCCCGTATCGTGCCTTATTGACATCAAAGTACACTGATTACTTTACTCACTGTGTGTCAGTACTAAAACCAGCCCGTATCGTGCCTTATTGACATCAAAGTACACTGATTACTTTACTCACTGTGTGTCAGTACTAAAACCAGCCCGTATCGTGCTTATTGACATCAGAGTACACAGATTACTTTACTCACTGTGTGTCAGTACTAAAACCAGCCCGTATCGTGCCTTATTGACATCAGAGTACACAGATTACTTTACTCACTGTGTGTCAGTACTAAAACCAGCCCGTATCGTGCCTTATTGACATCAGAGTACACAGATTACTTTACTCACTGTGTGTCAGTACTAAGACCAGCCCGTATCGTGCCTTATTGACATCAGAGTACACAGATTACTTTACTCACTGTGTGTCAGTACTAAGACCAGCCCGTATCGTGCCTTATTGACATCAGAGTACACAGATTACTTTACTCACTGTGTGTCAGTACTAAAACCAGCCCGTATCGTGCTTTATTGACATCAGAGTACACTGATTACTTTACTCACTGTGTGTCAGTACTAAGACCAGCCCGTATCGTGCCTTATTGACATCAGAGTACACAGATTACTTTACTCACTCTGTGTCAGTACTAAAACCAGCCCGTATCGTGCCTTATTGACATCAGAGTACACAGATTACTTTACTCACTGTGTGTCAGTACTAAAACCAGCCCGTATCATGCCTTATTGACATCAGAGTACACAGATTACTTTACTCACTGTGTGTCAGTACTAAAACCAGCCCGTATCGTGCCTTATTGACATCAGAGTACACAGATTACTTTACTCACTGTGTGTCAGTACTAAGACCAGCCCGTATCGTGCTTATTGACATCAGAGTACACAGATTACTTTACTCACTGTGTGTCAGTACTAAAACCAGCCGGTATAGTGCCTTATTGACATCAGAGTACACAGATTACTTTACTCACTCTGTGTCAGTACTAAAACCAGCCCGTATCGTGCCTTATTGACATCAGAGTACACAGATTACTTTACTCACTGTGTGTCAGTACTAAGACCAGCCCGTATCGCGCCTTATTGACATCAGAGTACACAGATTACTTTACTCACTGTGTGTCAGTACTAAAACCAGCCCGTATCGTGCCTTATTGACATCAGAGTACACAGATTACTTTACTCACTCTGTGTCAGTACTAAGACCAGCCCGTATCGTGCCTTATTGACATCAGAGTACACAGATTACTTTACTCACTGTGTGTCAGTACTAAAACCAGCCCGTATCGTGCCTTATTGACATCAGAGTACACTGATTACTTTACTCACTGTGTGTCAGTACTAAGACCAGCCCGTATCGTGCCTTATTGACATCAGAGTACACAGATTACTTTACTCACTGTGTGTCAGTACTAAAACCAGCCCGTATCGTGCTTATTGACATCAGAGTACACAGATTACTTTACTCACTGTGTGTCAGTACTAAGACCAGCCCGTATCGTGCTTATTGACAACAGAGTACACAGATTACTTTACTCACTGTGTGTCAGTACTAAAACCAGCCCGTATCGTGCTTATTGACATCAGAGTACACAGATTACTTTACTCACTGTGTGTCAGTACTAAAACCAGCCCGTATCATGCCTTATTGACATCAGAGTACACAGATTACTTTACTCACTGTGTGTCAGTACTAAAACCAGCCCGTATCGTGCTTATTGACATCAGCATACACAGATTACTTTACTCACTCTGTGTCAGTACTAAGACCAGCCCGTATCGTGCTTATTGACATCAGAGTACACAGATTACTTTACTCACTGTGTGTCAGTACTAAGACCAGCCCGTATCGTGCTTATTGACATCAGAGTACACAGATTACTTTACTCACTGTGTGTCAGTACTAAAACCAGCCCGTATCGTGCTTATTGACATCAGAGTACACAGATTACTTTACTCACTGTGTGTCAGTACTAAGACCAGCCCGTATCGTGCCTTATTGACATCAGAGTACACAGATTACTTTACTCACTGTGTGTCAGTACTAAGACCAGCCCGTATCGTGCTTATTGACATCAGAGTACACAGATTACTTTACTCACTGTGTGTCAGTCCTAAAACCAGCCCGTATCGTGCTTATTGACATCAGAGTACACAGATTACTTTACTCACTGTGTGTCAGTACTAAGACCAGCCCGTATCGTGCCTTATTGACATCAGAGTACACAGATTACTTTACTCACTGTGTGTCAGTACTAAGACCAGCCCGTATCGTGCCTTATTGACATCAGAGTACACAGATTACTTTATTCACTCTGTGTCAGTACTAAGACCAGCCCATATCATGCTTATTGATATCAGAGTACACAGATTACTTTACTCACTGTGTGTCAGTACTAAAACCAGCCCGTATCGTGCTTATTGACATCAGCGTACACAGATTACTTTACTCACTCTGTGTCAGTACTAAGACCAGCCCGTATCGTCCTTATTGACATCAGAGTACACAGATTACTTTACTCACTGTGTGTCAGTACTAAGACCAGCCTGTATCGTGCTTATTGACATCAGAGTACACAGATTACTTTACTCACTGTGTGTCAGTACTAAAACCAGCCCGTATCGTGCTTATTGACATCAGAGTACACAGATTACTTTACTCACTGTGTGTCAGTACTAAGACCAGCCCGTATCGTGCCTTATTGACATCAGAGTACACAGATTACTTTACTCACTGTGTGTCAGTACTAAGACCAGCCCGTATCGTGCTTATTGACATCAGAGTACACAGATTACTTTACTCACTCTGTGTCAGTACTAAAACCAGCCCGTATCGTGCTTATTGATATCAGAGTACACAGATTACTTTTTTCACTCTGTGTCAGTACTAAGACCAGCCCATATCATGCTTATTGATATCAGAGTACACAGATTACTTTACTCACTGTGTGTCAGTACTAAAACCAGCCCGTATCGTGCTTATTGACATCAGCGTACACAGATTACTTTACTCACTCTGTGTCAGTACTAAGACCAGCCCGTATCGTGCTTATTGACATCAGAGTACACAGATTACTTTACTCACTGTGTGTCAGTACTAAGACCAGCCCGTATCGTGCTTATTGACATCAGAGTACACAGATTACTTTACTCACCGTGTGTCAGTACTAAAACCAGCCCGTATCGTGCTTATTGACATCAGAGTACACCGATTACTTTACTCACTGTGTGTCAGTACTAAAACCAGCCCGTATCGTGCTTATTGACATCAGAGTACACAGATTACTTTACTCACTGTGTGTCAGTACTAAAACAAGCCCGGATCGTGCTTATTGACATCAGAGTACACAGATTACTTTTCTCACTGTGTGTCAGTACTAAAACCAGCCCGTATCGTGCTTATTGACATCAGAGTACACAGATTACTTTACTCACTGTGTGTCAGTACTAAGACCAGCCCGTATCATGCTTATTGACATCAGCATACACAGATTACTTTATTCACTCTGTGTCAGTACTAAAACCAGCCCGTATCGTGCCTTACTGACATCAGAGTACACAGATTACTTTACTCACTCTGTGTCAGTACTAAGACCAGCCCGTATCATGCCTTATTGACATCAGAGTACACAGATTACTTTACTCACTGTGTGTCAGTACTAAAACCAGCCCGTATCGTGCCTTATTGACATCAGAGTACACAGATTACTTTACTCACTGTGTGTCAGTACTAAAACCAGCCCGTATCGTGCCTTATTGACATCAGAGTACACAGATTACTTTACTCACTGTGTGTCAGTACTAAGACCAGCCCGTATCGTGCTTATTGACATCAGAGTACACAGATTACTTTACTCACTGTGTGTCAGTACTAAAACCAGCCCGTATCATGCCTTATTGACATCAGAGTACACAGATTACTTTACTCACTGTGTGTCAGTACTAAAACCAGCCCGTATCGTGCTTATTGACATCAGAGTACACAGATTACTTTACTCACTGTGTGTCAGTACTAAAACCAGCCCGTATCGTGCCTTATTGACATCAGAGTACACAGATTACTTTACTCACTGTGTGTCAGTACTAAAACCAGCCCGTATTGTGCTTATTGACATCAGAGTACACAGATTACTTTACTCACTGTGTGTCAGTACTAAGACCAGCCCGTATCGTGCCTTATTGACATCAGAGTACACAGATTACTTTACTCACTCTGTGTCAGTACTAAAACCAGCCCGTATCGTGCTTATTGATATCAGAGTACACAGATTACTTTATTCACTCTGTGTCAGTACTAAGACCAGCCCATATCATGCTTATTGATATCAGAGTACACAGATTACTTTACTCACTGTGTGTCAGTACTAAAACCAGCCCGTATCGTGCTTATTGACATCAGCGTACACAGATTACTTTACTCACTCTGTGTCAGTACTAAGATCAGCCCGTATCGTGCCTTATTGACATCAGAGTACACAGATTACTTTACTCACTGTGTGTCAGTACTAAAACCAGCCCGTATTGTGCTTATTGACATCAGAGTACACAGATTACTTTACTCACTGTGTGTCAGTACTAAGACCAGCCCGTATCGTGCTTATTGACATCAGAGTACACAGATTACTTTACTCACTGTGTGTCAGTACTAAAACCAGCCCGTATCGTGCTTATTGACATCAGAGTACACAGATTACTTTACTCACTGTGTGTCAGTACTAAGACCAGCCCGTATCGTGCCTTATTGACATCAGAGTACACAGATTACTTTACTCACTGTGTGTCAGTACTAAGACCAGCCCGTATCGTGCCTTATTGACATCAGAGTACACAGATTACTTTATTCACTCTGTGTCAGTACTAAGACCAGCCCATATCATGCTTATTGATATCAGAGTACACAGATTACTTTACTCACTGTGTGTCAGTACTAAAACCAGCCCGTATCGTGCTTATTGACATCAGCATACACAGATTACTTTACTCACTCTGTGTCAGTACTAAGACCAGCCCGTATCGTCCTTATTGACATCAGAGTACACAGATTACTTTACTCACTGTGTGTCAGTACTAAGACCAGCCTGTATCGTGCTTATTGACATCAGAGTACACAGATTACTTTACTCACTGTGTGTCAGTACTAAAACCAGCCCGTATCGTGCTTATTGACATCAGCGTACACAGATTACTTTACTCACTCTGTGTCAGTACTAAGATCAGCCCGTATCGTGCCTTATTGACATCAGAGTACACAGATTACTTTACTCACTGTGTGTCAGTACTAAAACCAGCCCGTATTGTGCTTATTGACATCAGAGTACACAGATTACTTTACTCACTGTGTGTCAGTACTAAGACCAGCCCGTATCGTGCTTATTGACATCAGAGTACACAGATTACTTTACTCACTGTGTGTCAGTACTAAAACCAGCCCGTATCGTGCTTATTGACATCAGAGTACACAGATTACTTTACTCACTGTGTGTCAGTACTAAAACCAGCCCGTATCGTGCTTATTGACATCAGAGTACACCGATTACTTTACTCACTGTGTGTCAGTACTAAAACCAGCCCGTATCGTGCTTATTGACATCAGAGTACACAGATTACTTTACTCACTGTGTGTCAGTACTAAAACCAGCCCGTATCGTGCTTATTGACATCAGAGTACACAGATTACTTTTCTCACTGTGTGTCAGTACTAAAACCAGCCCGTATCGTGCTTATTGACATCAGAGTACACAGATTACTTTACTCACTGTGTGTCAGTACTAAAACCAGCCCGTATCATGCTTATTGACATCAGCATACACAGATTACTTTATTCACTCTGTGTCAGTACTAAAACCAGCCCGTATTGTGCCTTACTGACATCAGAGTACACAGATTACTTTACTCACTCTGTGTCAGTACTAAGACCAGCCCGTATCATGCCTTATTGACATCAGAGTACACAGATTACTTTACTCACTGTGTGTCAGTACTAAAACCAGCCCGTATCGTGCCTTATTGACATCAGAGTACACAGATTACTTTACTCACTGTGTGTCAGTACTAAAACCAGCCCGTATCGTGCTTATTGACATCAGAGTACACAGATTACTTTACTCACTGTGTGTCAGTACTAAGACCAGCCCGTATCGTGCTTATTGACATCAGAGTACACAGATTACTTTACTCACTGTGTGTCAGTACTAAAACCAGCCCGTATCATGCCTTATTGACATCAGAGTACACAGATTACTTTACTCACTGTGTGTCAGTACTAAAACCAGCCCGTATCGTGCTTATTGACATCAGAGTACACAGATTACTTTACTCACTGTGTGTCAGTACTAAAACCAGCCCGTATCGTGCTTATTGACATCAGAGTACACAGATTACTTTACTCACTGTGTGTCAGTACTAAAACCAGCCCGTATCGTGCCTTATTGACATCAGAGTACACAGATTACTTTACTCACTGTGTGTCAGTACTAAAACCAGCCCGTATCGTGCTTATTGACATCAGAGTACACAGATTACTTTACTCACTGTGTGTTAGTACTAAAACCAGCCCGTATCGTGCTTATTGACATCAGAGTACACAGATTACTTTACTCACTGTGTGTCAGTACTAAGACCAGCCCGTATCGTGCCTTATTGACATCAGAGTACACAGATTACTTTACTCACTGTGTGTCAGTACTAAAACCAGCCCGTAACGTGCCTTATTGACATCAGAGTACACAGATTACTTTATTCACTCTGTGTCAGTACTAAAACCAGCCCGTATCATGCCTTATTGACATCAGAGTACACAGATTACTTTACTCACTGTGTGTCAGTACTAAAACCAGCCCGTATCGTGCCTTATTGACATCAGAGTACACAGATTACTTTACTCACTCTGTGTGTCAGTACTAAGACCAGCCAGTATCGTGCTTATTGACATCAGAGTACACAGATTACTTTACTCACTGTGTGTCAGTACTAAGACCAGCCTGTATCGTGCTTATTGACATCAGAGTACACAGATTACTTTACTCACTGTGTGTCAGTACTAAGACCAGCCCGTATCGTGCCTTATTGACATCAGAGTACACAGATTACTTTACTCACTCTGTGTGTCAGTACTAAAACCAGCCCGTATCGTGCTTATTGACATCAGAGTACACAGATTACGTTACTTACTGTGTGTGTCAGTACTAAGACCAGCCCGTATCGTGCTTATTGTCATCAGCATACACAGATTACTTTATTCACTCTGTGTCAGTACTAAGACCAGCCCGTATCGTGCCTTATTGACATCAGAGTACACAGATTACTTTACTCACTGTGTGTCAGTACTAAAACCAGCCCGTATCGTGCCTTATTGACATCAGAGTACACAGATTACTTCACTCACTGTGTGTCAGTACTAAGACCAGCCCATATAGTGCCTTATTGACATCAGAGTACACTGATTACTTTACTCACTGTGTGTCAGTACTAAAACCAGCCCGTATCGTGCTTATTGACATCAGAGTACACAGATTACTTTACTCATTCTGTGTCAGTACTAAAACCAGCCCGTATCGTGCTTATTGATATCAGAGTACACAGATTACTTTACTCACTGTGTGTCAGTACTAAGACCAGCCCGTATCGTGCCTTATTGACATCAGAGTACACAGATCACTTTAATCTCTGATAACATTGACACCACCATCAGGATTACCTACAGCAGTGTGGCTAAACACTAACGTGTGTAGCACGTCGTAAATTTTAGAGACCCAGGGGTCTGTTTGACAATAGATGAAGTGTCAAGCCGGTTGTAAAGCCTGGAGGCTTAGACTAGTAAAGTGTATCATTTATTATCATCTTTTCCTTTCCAATCATAGGCATAGTGTTGTTTATATAAACAAATAGAGTAGGTATCTGATAAAAGAGATGTCATCTTAATAGGATAGATTTGAATTCCATACACAATGGATTTGAAGCGCACTGAGTAAATGGTATCTGACAGTTTTGAATATTGGATAGTGGTTTACCACGGGTCTTTGAATGGTCAATGGTAAATGAATTTGAGGGTAGAACACTGCTCTGTATTTGTGAGTAACCCTTTAGTTAGTCTAGATTCAGTGTATAATCTAAACCGAGACCAGTCTTCTCACAGGTTAATAATCAATGCTACGTCTGTCTTAAAGGTGAGAGGTCAGTTCAGCAATCAGCCTGGATTCAGGTCGATGAGAGTCTGAACTTTATCTTTTTAGTTGTCAGCTAAAAACACTGTCCGACAAACATGGCACAGAGTATTTGAGTTCCCTGTGTGTCCACTTTAACCTGTTGATGTTAGATATACCAACAAAATACCCGTCCGGTGTCGGTTGGTGGAGCTCCCCGATAGAATATCGGTACCGATTATTGGTACCAATTAAGCGTTGAGGCATTTACGTCTGACGACCAATAAGTGGTCATATATGTGTAGGGGGCATGTGATCTAGCGGGGTTTTTGCTCTATGAGAGAGGGCGGGGGAGTCAGTCCCTGCTGTGTAGTGATTCCAGGTAATCCGGCATATATATAGGCCGGGTCACAGGCTCTCACTATGAGAGAGGGCGGGGGAGTCAGTCCCTGCTGTGTAGTGATTCCAGGTAATCCGGCATATATATAGGCCGGGTCACAGGCTTTCACTATGAGAGAGGGCGGGGGAGTCAGTCCCTGCTGTGTAGTGATTCCAGGTAATCCGGCATATATATAGGCCGGGTCACAGGCTCTCACTATGAGAGAGGGCGGGGGAGTCAGTCCCTGCTGTGTAGTGATTCCAGGTAATCCGGCATATATATAGGCCGGGTCACAGGCTCTCACTATGAGAGAGGGCGGGGGAGTCAGTCCCTGCTGTCTAGTGATTCCAGGTAATCCGGCATATATATAGGCCGGGTCACAGGCTCTCACTATGAGAGAGGGCGGGGGAGTCAGTCCCTGCTGTGTAGTGATTCCAGGTAATCCGGCATATATATAGGCCGGGTCACAGGCTTTCTTCTTGCGCTCTCTGCGAAAAGTGACTCCTTGGATCCTCATAACCTTTTTCTCGATCATCCTTGGACACAGATCCCAGTTTAAAATGAATTAAAGATGAAACACAGGACATGTTTGTCAAGACACGGAAGGCTCTATGCTCATGTGTGACAGAGGCTAGAGAATTATTTTTTACCTTTGATATGAAAAACACCTACTTAGGGTTTAAATGGTGCTGCCCAGGGAAAATTAGCCATCTATTAGCTACTAGCTATCTATTAGGTATGTTTCATAAAGCCACTTTCCACTGGCCGACTATTCACCACCGATCTGCAGTCAGGAACCACCTATCATAGATCGGTGATCGGAAACAGACATGCAGAGCAGAGCTCACCAATTAATAGTGTATAGATTATGCAATGAGGCCACCACCAACTGAGGAAGCGGTTTGAAATCGTTGGTGATGGTCATTGTGTTTGGAGGACAGTTCTGTCAATATGGACCTGTTAAATGTGGCAGAAACAAGACATAAACAGCACCTATCTAGATACCAACCTGCAGTCGTTGGTCACCACCAACCGACTCAATTAATCGGAGCTGTTTTTGTCTGCCAGTTGAAAATGGCTTATAGTAACATGGCTGACAGCCGCTACACCGACAGTGAGGTGTGTAAGTACGGCTAGACCTCCTTATTGTCCACGCTGTAAGACAGAAATAATTAATCAGCATCAAAAGTGGCCCAGTGCAGTTCCCTGTGTGGTTTTTGTTATGGTGTTGAGTGAAGTCCAATAAGGGAAGTGATTGAGGCTACTCTGCTACACAAAGTGTTGTTGTTATTTCATAAATGTGTTTATTTATCTCACACAGGAGTTTTCTCTGATACAGCATACTGATACTCTGCTACACAAAGTGTTGTTGTTATTTCATAAATGTGTTTATTTATCTCACACAGGAGTTTTCTCTGATACAGCATACTGATACTCTGCTACACAAAGTGTTGTTGTTATTTCATAAATGTGTTTATTTATCTCACACAGGAGTTTTCTCTGATACAGCATACTGATACTCTGCTACACAACGTGTTGTTGTTATTTTATAAATGTGTTTATTTATCTCACACAGGAGTTTTCTCTGATACAGCATACTGACACTCTGCTACACAAAGTGTTGTTGTTGTTTTATAAATGTGTTTATTTAATCTCACACAGGAGTTTTCTCTGATACCGCAGGTTTGCATGATAATTATGTGATGGGATTTGAGTACCAGACTAATGGCGGGGTGCTGGCAGGCTTACAGCACCCTATAGACCTCCACTCCCCCAGCTGTAGACTCACTCTCCTGGTCCTCCATAGTTAATTACAATCGATTGAAGGGAAATCGATTTGCCCATACACCAGCAGCCAGGCGCCGACTCAGACTTAGTGGAGGTGAATCAAGTATTCAGAGTTCATGTTCAGAGAACCCCACAACATCAGTCTGTCATACCACGAGTACACAGTCCCGTATTCAGCAATCTCTGACAGAAGGTTGCCCCTCTTTGTGTTGTACGTGCGATGTCGGCCTATTGGCCTATAATAGGCCTATAACAGAAGCATCACTGGGGATTCCCCCTGAGTTCAGCCTCGGGGGCCTCCCTCCATGAAGTGGTACCTCCATGAGGGGAGGGGGTGCCTACATGAGGGGGTACCTCCAGGGGTGTAGGGGGGTGGGGGGCAGAGAGAGGTCGGCGTAACACGTAAAGACTCCACACTCAGACTCTGTCTCACATCTACTAAGGTACGGTCTCTGGTATCTAGATTCAGTTTATTATTATTATACGCCTATTTTATAACACGTAAAGACACCACACTCAGACTCTGTCTCACATCTACTAAGGTAAGGTCTCTGGTATCTAGATTCAGTTTATTATTATTATACACCTATTTTATAACACGTAAAGACACCACACTCAGACTCTGTCTCACATCTACTAAGGTAAGGTCTCTGGTATCTAGATTCAGTTTATTATTATTATACGCCTATTTTATAACACGTAAAGACGCCACACTCAGACTCTGTCTCACATCTACTAAGGTAAGGTCTCTGGTATCTAGATTCAGTTTATTATTATTATACGCCTATTTTATAACACGTAAAGACGCCACACTCAGACTCTGTCTCACATCTACTAAGGTAAGGTCTCTGGTATCTAGATTCAGTTTATTATTATTATACGCCTATTTTATAACACGTAAAGACGCCACACTCAGACTCTGTCTCACATCTACTAAGGTAAGGTCTCTCGTATCTAGATTCAGTTTATTATTATTATACGCCTATTTTATAACACGTAAAGACGCCACACTCAGACTCTGTCTCACATCTACTAAGGTAAGGTCTCTGGTATCTAGATTCAGTTTATTATTATTATACGCCTATTTTATAACACGTAAAGACGCCACACTCAGACTCTGTCTCACATCTACTAAGGTAAGGTCTCTGGTATCTAGATTCAGTTTATTATTATTATACGCCTATTTTATAACACGTAAAGACGCCACACTCAGACTCTGTCTCACATCTACTAAGGTAAGGTCTCTGGTATCTAGATTCAGTTTATTATTATTATACGCCTATTTTATAACACGTAAAGACGCCACACTCAGACTCTGTCTCACATCTACTAAGGTAAGGTCTCTCGTATCTAGATTCAGTTTATTATTATTATACACCTATTTTATAACACGTAAAGACGCCACACTCAGACTCTGTCTCACATCTACTAAGGTAAGGTCTCTCGTATCTAGATTCAGTTTATTATCATTATACGCCTATTTTATAACACGTAAAGACGCCACACTCAGACTCTGTCTCACATCTACTAAGGTAAGGTCTCTGGTATCTAGATTCAGTTTATTATTATTATACGCCTATTTTATAACACGTAAAGACACCACACTCAGACTCTGTCTCACATCTACTAAGGTAAGGTCTCTGGTATCTAGATTCAGTTTATTATTATTGAATACCTATTTTATAACACGTAAAGACGCCACACTCAGACTCTGTCTCACATCTACTAAGGTAAGGTCTCTGGTATCTAGATTCAGTTTATTATTAAATACCTATTTTATAACACGTAAAGACACCACACTCAGACTCTGTCTCACATCTACTAAGGTAAGGTCTCTGGTATCTCGATTCAGTTTATTATTAAATACCTATTTTATAACACGTAAAGACAACACACTCAGACTCTGTCTCACATCTACTAAGGTAAGGTATCTGGTATCTCGATTCAGTTTATTATTATACACCTATTTTATAACACATAAAGACATCACACTCAGACTCTGTCTCACATCTACTAAGGTAAGGTCTCTGGTATCTAGATTCAGTTTATTATTATTATACACCTATTTTATAACACGTAAAGACGCCACACTCAGACTCTGTCTCACATCTACTAAGGTAAGGTCTCTCGTATCTAGATTCAGTTTATTATTAAATACCTATTTTATAACTCGTAAAGATGCCACACTCAGACTCTGTCTCACATCTACTAAGGTAAGGTCTCTGGTATCTAGATTCAGTTTATTATTAAATACCTATTTTATAACTCGTAAAGATGCCACACTCAGACTCTGTCTCACATCTACTAAGGTAAGGTCTCTCGTATCTAGATTCAGTTTATTATTATTATACGCCTATTTTATAAAACGTAAAGACGCCACACTCAGACTCTGTCTCACATCTACTAAGGTAAGGTCTCTGGTATCTAGGTTCAGTTTATTATTATTAAATACCTATTTTATAACACGTAAAGACGCCACACTCAGACTCTGTCTCACATCTACTAAGGTAAGCTATCTGGTATCTCGATTCAGTTTATTATTATATGCCTATTTTATAACTCGTAAAGATGCCACACTCAGACTCTGTCTCACATCTACTAAGGTAAGGTCTCTGGTATCTAGGTTCAGTTTATTATTATTAAATACCTATTTTATAACACGTAAAGACGCCACACTCAGACTCTGTCTCACATCTACTAAGGTAAGCTATCTGGTATCTCGATTCAGTTTATTATTAAATACCTATTTTATAACACGTAAAGACGCCACACTCAGACTTTGTCTCACATCTACTAAGGTAAAGTCTTTGGTATCTAGATTATAATGATAACCTATGGCACAACTTCTATGAAATACTGCCCGCTGCTAGGGGTGTAGTATAGGTAATGTTCAGGCTCACTGAGACGTAGTGAATGTTCGGGCACACTGTACGGGTTTAGTGTACTTCAGTACATAAGACGGTGTATGATAATAATAATACACTGACACCTCTTACTGATGAGGAACATGGAGTTAGGGAGAGTTTACACCGATTCCAATCACAGATTCAGGAATCTGACAGAGGCCAACCGATCATGGTGTACACAGACCCAGTTATCAACTTCTCAACCTACAATTGCGTAACATGGCACCACCCACCGACCGTTGAGCCCTGTGACGTGCAGTGTATGCCTTCTTTCTGCTGTATTTAACAGGTCTATACTGACAGAACTGTCCTCCAAACACAATGACCATCACTTGATCTCTTATTGACCATGTCATTCGGTGTTGACCTTATTGCATAATCTATGCACAATTAATCGGTGAACACTTCTCTACATGCATGTTTCCATTCACCAATCTGGCGTCAGTGGTTCCTGACTGCAGATCGCTGGTGAATAGTCGGCCAGTGGAAAATGGCAAAAATCTGAACCAGCTCAATGATTTCTCAACCCCAAATTGAATAATCTGGCACCGAATTTTTAGGCCACCAATTGATCAAAACCGGGCTTAATTAATTTGTTATGGAATACAGATTTAAAGCTATATTGTGTCTGTGCAAATAAAATGTACAATCAGTTGTCAGGTGAAAATAACTCAACGACGACTTACAGTGTCCCTAATTATTTTTACTGATATTTCCTCAGGCAGCACCAAAAGCCGAAGATAATCTTTGCGATATTTTGTCGCTGAATCTTCCATCGGCAGATGTACAAAGGCCTGAAAGTGTCTGCTGCAGTTCTCATTGGCCGACAAAAAAGGCAGATTCTTTGAATCACCATAAATGTATGTAGACATTAAAGTATATATATTACTTGGCAGGGCTGTAACGTGACTAGCGAGTAAGTGACCAATTCAAGTGCAGATTTTGGCGAATTTCGTGCAGAATTCTGCATGTGTGTTACAGAGCTTGACCGTGGTTGGTTGTGGGTGGTCAGATGACCCTGATCCAGTGTTTTCTTTGGCCGACTTAGCAGACAAAGACACTTGAATCTGTGTGTTAACCAATCCTTGCAGCTGTTGTTCCTGGCTTTGTTTACTGTACCTGTGGCGCCACCACCCAGTGTCTGAGTGGTGGTGGCCTCTGGTGTGTAAAACTGGTACTAATTTTCACTGCTTCTCCTGCCCTCTGTGGGGACTATGTGGAGTTGTTCTGTGTGCACATAGAATAAGGGGAAGCACTTTTGTGGGTGTTCCCGGCACTTACTCGTTAGTTTTGACAGGATGTCTCTTCGTGCGTCTTTATCCTTTATGAGGTCAAACTCTAGTGGGAGGCACAGGGATTCCTGTCTCCATCCACTTTTGTGTAGGTAACGCAATGTGTTTGTGTTTCCTTTCTATGTTGAACCGTAATCTGCTCAATTTGGTCACTGGAAGTCATCGAGGGATGTTTTTAGAACTTGGTTTTATACATTCGTTGTGAATTTTGTCTTTCAAGCTTTTTCTGAGAGAATGATGTCCCCCAAATTAAACTCGCAGAGAGTTGACAGGAGAAAGCCTAGCTCGAAAGACAAAAATTCACACCGAACATAAAGGTAAATATATATGTATATGGCACAGAGTGATTGCTGGTTCAGACATCATCCGAGTTGGAGTACGCCGCAAAGAGATGGCACCACTGTTGCCAAGTAATGAGAGCTAGAAACCTGAGCGCCTGACCTGCTGCAAGGTCTCTGAGGCTGTTTCTGACAACTCATTGTTAGGGCGCCCTGCCACTTTATGGAAAAGTTATACACTAGAGCTGAGCAATAATAGGGGTAAATATGATATTCAAAGCATGAGAGCTGAACGGTAAGCATCGAGGAGGAGGGGAAAATCCAAGATGGTGACTGCTCCTTATCAGTCGATTTGATCACTTATAATAAACAAAAGCCGGGCTGCAAGTAAAATGTATTTATTGCACATGGAAATGATAAAACATTGCATGGTAAAAGCAGATAAACACATTTCAGATAAAACGATAAAAGGATAAGAGAGATAAACGATTATACAGAGGCGTCGGGTGGTCACGTGACCAGATGTGTAATTAGCATAAATGTTCGATTAACCACCACAGTGTTACCAATTTAAGAGTAGTGTTCGATTAGATTAGTGAGTACAGCCCGGCAGTAAATTATAGGTAATTTACAATTACTGCACAATTACAGACAATTTTGATGATGACTTTCTTTTCATAAAAAACAATATTACTTGGCCAGAGTGGGATATAAAGACCTGAACTTTACAAGTTGTTATGATCCATTGATACCAGCATCCACCACATGGTGTTTTATATGTATAGAAATATTGTTTAATATTCATGTTATTAATTACCAGAGGGCGCCACTGGTGGCAGGTTCATTGTCTCACCGTTAGGGGGTGCCATTGTCGGCTAGGGCAGGGGTGAAGCCTCTCCCGCAAACCACTAGCGCTTACTGCAGAGTCAGATTCACATTGGTTGCTTATACACATGTCTGTGAGCACCATCACCATGACCAGTCAGCAGGCAATATAAAGATGTACGTGTATACTTTGTTGTACACATGTTTGTGAGCACCGTCACCATGACCAGTCAGCAGGCAATATAAAGATGTACGTGTATACTTTGTTGTACACATGTCTGTGAGCACCGTCACCATGACCAGTTAGCAGACAATATAAAGATGTACGTGTATACTTTGTTGTACACATGTCTGTGAACACCTTAACCTTGACCAGTCAGCAGGCAATATAAAGATGTACGTGTATACTTTGTTGTACACATGTCTATGAACACCTTAACCTTGACCAGTCAGCAGGCAATATAAAGATGTACGTGTATACTTTGTTGTACACATGTCTGTGAACACCTTAACCTTGACCAGTCAGCAGGCAATATAAAGATGTACGTGTATACTTTGTTGTACACATGTCTATGAACACCTTAACCTTGACCAGTCAGCAGGCAATATAAAGATGTACGTGTATACTTTGTTGTACACATGTCTGTGAGCACCATCACCATGACCAGTCAGCAGGCAATATAAAGATGTACGTGTATACTTTGTAATACACATGTCTGTGAGCACCGTCACCATGACCAGTCAGCAGGCAATATAAAGATGTACGTGTATACTTTGTTGTACACATGTCTGTGAGCACCATCACCATGACCAGTCAGCAGGCAATATAAAGATGTACGTGTATACTTTGTTGTACACATGTCTGTGAGCACCATCACCATGACCAGTCAGCAGGCAATATAAAGATGTACGTGTATACTTTGTAATACACATGTCTGTGAGCACCGTCACCATGACCAGTCAGCAGGCAATATAAAGATGTACGTGTATACTTTGTTGTACACATGTCTGTGAGCACCATCACCATGACCAGTCAGCAGGCAATATAAAGATGTACGTGTATACTTTGTAATACACATGTCTGTGAGCACCGTCACCTTGACCAGTCAGCAGGCAATATAAAGATGTACGTGTATACTTTGTTGTACACATGTCTGTGAGCACCATCACCATGACCAGTCAGCAGGCAATATAAAGATGTACGTGTATACTTTGTAATACACATGTCTGTGAGCACCGTCACCATGACCAGTCAGCAGGCAATATAAAGATGTACGTGTATACTTTGTTGTACACATGTCTGTGAACACCTTAACCTTGACCAGTCAGCAGGCAATATAAAGATGTATGTGTATACTTTGTAATACACATGTCTGTGAGCACCGTCACCATGACCAGTCAGCAGGCAATATAAAGATGTACGTGTATACTTTGTTGTACACATGTCTGTGAGCACCTTCACCATGACCAGTCAGCAGGCAATATAAAGATGTATGTGTATACTTTGTTGTACACATGTCTGTGAGCACCGTCACCATGACCAGTCAGCAGGCAATATAAAGATGTACGTGTATACTTTGTAATACACATGTCTGTGAGCACCGTCACCATGACCAGTCAGCAGGCAATATAAAGATGTACGTGTATACTTTGTTGTACACATGTCTGTGAACACCTTAACCTTGACCAGTCAGCAGGCAATATAAAGATGTACGTGTATACTTTGTTGTACACATGTCTGTGAGCACCATCACCTTGACCAGTCAGCAGGCAATATAAAGATGTACGTGTATACTTTGTTGTACACATATCTGTGAGCAACGTCACCATGACCAGTCAGCAGGCAATATAAAGATGTACGTGTATACTTTGTTGTACACATGTCTGTGAGCACCATCACCATGACCAGTCAGCAGGCAATATAAAGATGTACGTGTATACTTTGTTGTACACATGTCTGTGAACACCGTCACCTTGACCAGTCAGCAGGCAATATAAAGATGTACGTGTATACTTTGTTGTACACATTTCTGTGAGCACCATCACCATGACCAGTCAGCAGGCAATATAAAGATGTACGTGTATACTTTGTTGTACACATATCTGTGAGCACCGTCACCTTGACCAGTCAGCAGGCAATATAAAGATGTACGTGTATACTTTGTTGTACACATGTCTGTGAGCACCTTCACCATGACCAGTCAGCAGGCAATATAAAGATGTACGTGTATACTTTGTTGTACACATGTCTGTGAACACCTTAACCTTGACCAGTCAGCAGGCAATATAAAGATGTACGTGTATACTTTGTTGTACACATGTCTGTGAGCACCGTCACCTTGACCAGTCAGCAGGCAATATAAAGATGTACGTGTATACTTTGTTGTACACATGTCTGTGAACACCTTAACCTTGACCAGTCAGCAGGCAATATAAAGATGTACGTGTATACTTTGTAATACACATGTCTGTGAGCACCGTCACCTTGACCAGTCAGCAGGCAATATAAAGATGTACGTGTATACTTTGTTGTACACATGTCTGTGAGCACCATCACCATGACCAGTCAGCAGGCAATATAAAGATGTACGTGTATACTTTGTAATACACATGTCTGTGAGCACCGTCACCATGACCAGTCAGCAGGCAATATAAAGATGTACGTGTATACTTTGTTGTACACATGTCTGTGAACACCTTAACCTTGACCAGTCAGCAGGCAATATAAAGATGTACGTGTATACTTTGTTGTACACATGTCTGTGAGCACCATCACCATGACCAGTCAGCAGGCAATATAAAGATGTACGTGTATACTTTGTAATACACATGTCTGTGAGCACCGTCACCATGACCAGTCAGCAGGCAATATAAAGATGTATGTGTATACTTTGTTGTACACATGTCTGTGAACACCTTAACCTTGACCAGTCAGCAGGCAATATAAAGATGTATGTGTATACTTTGTTGTACACATGTCTGTGAGCACCATCACCATGACCAGTCAGCAGGCAATATAAAGATGTACGTGTATACTTTGTTGTACACATGTCTGTGAGCACCATCACCTTGACCAGTCAGCAGGCAATATAAAGATGTACGTGTATACTTTGTTGTACACATATCTGTGAGCAACGTCACCATGACCAGTCAGCAGTCAATATAAAGATGTACGTGTATACTTTGTTGTACACATGTCTGTGAGCAACGTCACCATGACCAGTCAGCAGGCAATATAAAGATGTACGTGTATACTTTGTAATACACATGTCTGTGAGCACCTTAACCTTGACCAGTCAGCAGGCAATATAAAGATGTACGTGTATACTTTGTTGTACACATGTCTGTGAACACCGTCACCATGACCAGTCAGCAGGCAATATAAAGATGTACGTGTATACTTTGTTGTACACATGTCTGTGAGCACCTTCACCATGACCAGTCAGCAGGCAATATAAAGATGTATGTGTATACTTTGTTGTACACATGTCTGTGAACACCTTAACCTTGACCAGTCAGCAGGCAATATAAAGATGTATGTGTATACTTTGTTGTACACATGTCTGTGAACACCGTCACAATGACCAGTCAGCAGGCAATATAAAGATGTACGTGTATACTTTGTTGTACACATGTCTGTGAGCACCGTCACCATGACCAGTCAGCAGGCAATATAAAGATGTACGTGTATACTTTGTTGTACACATGTCTGTGAGCACCTTCACGATGACCAGTCAGCAGGCAATATAAAGATGTACGTGTATACTTTGTTGTACACATGTCTGTGAACACCGTCACCTTGACCAGTCAGCAGGCAATATAAAGATGTACGTGTATACTTTGTTGTACACATTTCTGTGAGCACCATCACCATGACCAGTCAGCAGGCAATATAAAGATGTACGTGTATACTTTGTTGTACACATATCTGTGAGCACCGTCACCTTGACCAGTCAGCAGGCAATATAAAGATGTACGTGTATACTTTGTTGTACACATGTCTGTGAGCACCTTCACCATGACCAGTCAGCAGGCAATATAAAGATGTACGTGTATACTTTGTTGTACACATGTCTGTGAACACCTTAACCTTGACCAGTCAGCAGGCAATATAAAGATGTACGTGTATACTTTGTTGTACACATGTCTATGAACACCTTAACCTTGACCAGTCAGCAGGCAATATAAAGATGTACGTGTATACTTTGTTGTACACATGTCTGTGAACACCTTAACCTTGACCAGTCAGCAGGCAATATAAAGATGTACGTGTATACTTTGTAATACACATGTCTGTGAGCACCGTCACCTTGACCAGTCAGCAGGCAATATAAAGATGTACGTGTATACTTTGTTGTACACATGTCTGTGAGCACCATCACCATGACCAGTCAGCAGGCAATATAAAGATGTACGTGTATACTTTGTAATACACATGTCTGTGAGCACCGTCACCATGACCAGTCAGCAGGCAATATAAAGATGTACGTGTATACTTTGTTGTACACATGTCTGTGAACACCTTAACCTTGACCAGTCAGCAGGCAATATAAAGATGTACGTGTATACTTTGTTGTACACATGTCTGTGAGCACCATCACCATGACCAGTCAGCAGGCAATATAAAGATGTACGTGTATACTTTGTAATACACATGTCTGTGAGCACCGTCACCATGACCAGTCAGCAGGCAATATAAAGATGTATGTGTATACTTTGTTGTACACATGTCTGTGAACACCTTAACCTTGACCAGTCAGCAGGCAATATAAAGATGTACGTGTATACTTTGTTGTACACATGTCTGTGAGCACCATCACCATGACCAGTCAGCAGGCAATATAAAGATGTACGTGTATACTTTGTTGTACACATGTCTGTGAGCACCATCACCTTGACCAGTCAGCAGGCAATATAAAGATGTACGTGTATACTTTGTTGTACACATATCTGTGAGCAACGTCACCATGACCAGTCAGCAGTCAATATAAAGATGTACGTGTATACTTTGTTGTACACATGTCTGTGAGCACCTTAACCTTGACCAGTCAGCAGGCAATATAAAGATGTACGTGTATACTTTGTTGTACACATGTCTGTGAACACCGTCACCATGACCAGTCAGCAGGCAATATAAAGATGTACGTGTATACTTTGTTGTACACATGTCTGTGAACACCGTCACCATGACCAGTCAGCAGGCAATATAAAGATGTACGTGTATACTTTGTTGTACACATGTCTGTGAACACCGTCACCATGACCAGTCAGCAGGCAATATAAAGATGTACGTGTATACTTTGTTGTACACATGTCTGTGAGCACCGTCACCATGACCAGTCAGCAGGCAATATAAAGATGTACGTGTATACTTTGTAATACACATGTCTGTGAGCACTGTCACCATGACCAGTTAGCAGACAATATAAAGATGTACGTGTATACTTTGTTGTACACATGTCTGTGAGCACCGTCACCTTGACCAGTCAGCAGGCAATATAAAGATGTACGTGTATACTTTGTTGTACACATGTCTGTGAGCACCTTAACCTTGACCAGTCAGCAGGCAATATAAAGATGTACGTGTATACTTTGTTGTACACATGTCTGTGAGCACCGTCACCTTGACCAGTCAGCAGGCAATATAAAGATGTATGTGTATACTTTGTTGTACACATGTCTGTGAACACCGTCACAATGACCAGTCAGCAGGCAATATAAAGATGTACGTGTATACTTTGTTGTACACATGTCTGTGAGCACCGTCACCATGACCAGTCAGCAGGCAATATAAAGATGTACGTGTATACTTTGTTGTACACATGTCTGTGAGCACCTTCACGATGACCAGTCAGCAGGCAATATAAAGATGTACGTGTATACTTTGTTGTACACATGTCTGTGAACACCGTCACCATAAACAGTCAGGAGGCAATATAAAGATGTACGTGTATACTTTGTTGTACACATGTCTGTGAACACCGTCACCATAAACAGTCAGCAGACAATATAAAGATGTACGTGTATACTTTGTTGTACACATGTCTGTGAGCACCATCACCATGACCAGTCAGCAGGCAATATAAAGATGTACGTGTATACTTTGTTGTACACATATCTGTGAACACCGTCACCATGACCAGTCAGCAGGCAATATAAAGATGTACGTGTATACTTTGTTGTACACATATCTGTGAGCACCGTCACCATGACCAGTCAGCAGGCAATATAAAGATGTACGTGTATACTTTGTTGTACACATGTCTGTGAGCACCGTCACCATGACCAGTCAGCAGGCAATATAAAGATGTACGTGTATACTTTGTTGTACACATGTCTGTGAGCACCGTCACCATGACCAGTCAGCAGGCAATATAAAGATGTACGTGTATACTTTGTAATACACATGTCTGTGAGCACCGTCACCATGACCAGTCAGCAGGCAATATAAAGATGTACGTGTATACTTTGTTGTACACATGTCTGTGAGTACCATCACCATGACCAGTCAGCAGGCAATATAAAGATGTACGTGTATACTTTGTTGTACACATGTCTGTGAGCACCGTCACCTTGACCAGTCAGCAGGCAATATAAAGATGTACGTGTATACTTTGTTGTACACATGTCTGTGAGCACCATCACCATGACCAGTCAGCAGGCAATATAAAGATGTACGTGTATACTTTGTTGTACACATGTCTGTGAGCACCGTCACCATGACCAGTCAGCAGACAATATAAAGATGTACGTGTATACTTTGTTGTACACATATCTGTGAGCACCGTCACCATGACCAGTCAGCAGGCAATATAAAGATGTACGTGTATACTTTGTTGTACACATGTCTGTGAGCACCGTCACCATGACCAGTCAGCAGGCAATATAAAGATGTACGTGTATACTTTGTAATACACATGTCTGTGAACACCGTCACCTTGACCAGTCAGCAGGCAATATAAAGATGTACGTGTATACTTTGTTGTACACATATCTGTGAGCACCGTCACCATGACCAGTCAGCAGGCAATATAAAGATATACGTGTATACTTTGTTGTACACATGTCTGTGAGCACCTTAACCTTGACCAGTCAGCAGGCAATATAAAGATGTATGTGTATACTTTGTTGTACACATGTCTGTGAACACCGTCACCATAAACAGACAGCAGACAATATAAAGTCTTAATTTTTCTTGCAGCAGTGTCCCGCCATCTTCCTTGCGGAGGACATCAAAACACAAAGCTGGGATGAGCAGTAATGACATCTGGTTCATGGCAGATCGCCAGTACATGTCTCGACTGGAGGCCCAGCTCGAGAGTCAGTATCAGGTATGTTACGTGTTTATAGACAGAGAGTATTCTGTTTTAAAGACATATCTATAGAGAGTCAGTATCAGGTATGTTACATGTTTATACACAGAGAGTATTCTGTTTTAAAGACATATCTATAGAGAGTCAGTACAGGTATGTTACATGTTTGTACATGGAGAGTATTCTGTTGTAAAGACATATCTATAGAGAGTCAGTATCAGGTATGTTACGTGTTTATAGACAGAGATTATTCTGTTTTAAAGACATATCTGTAGAGAGTCAGTATCAGGTATGTTACATGTTTATAGACAGAGAGTATTCTGTTTTAAAGACATATCTATAGAGAGTCAGTATCAGGTATGTTACGTGTTTATAGACAGAGAGTATTCTGTTTTAAAGACATATCTATAGAGAGTCAGTATCAGGTATGTTACATGTTTATAGACAGAGAGTATTCTGTTGTAAAGACATATTGTACAGAGAGTCAGTATCAGGTATGTTACGTGTTTATACACAGAGAGTATTCTGTTTTAAAGACATATCTATAGAGAGTCAGTATCAGGTATGTTACATGTTTGTACATGGAGATTATTCTGTTTTAAAGACATATTATACAGAGAGTCAGTATCAGGTATGTTACGTGTTTATACACAGAGAGTATTCTGTTTTAAAGACATATCTATAGAGAGTCAGTATCAGGTATGTTAGGTGTTTATAGACAGAGAGTATTCTGTTTTAAAGACATATCTATAGAGAGTCAGTATCAGGTAAGTCACACTGCCTTCTTTGTACATAGAGAGTATTCTGTTTAACATATTATATAGAGAGTCAGTACCAGGTAAGTCACACTGCCTTCTTTGTACATAGAGAGTATTCTGTTTAACATATTATATAGAGAGTCAGTATCAGGTATGTCACACTGCCTTCTTTGTACATAGAGAGTATTCTGTTTAACATATTATATAGAGAGTCAGTACCAGGTAAGTCACACTGCCTTCTTTGTACATAGAGAGTATTCTGTTTAACATATTATATAGAGAGTCAGTACCAGGTAAGTCACACTGCCTTCTTTGTACATAGAGATTACTCTGTTTAACATATCTATAGAGAGTCAGTATCAGGTAAGTCACACTGCCTTCTTTGTACATAGAGATTATTCTGTTTAACATATCTATAGAGAGTCAGTACCAGGTAAGTCACACTGCCTTCTTTGTACATAGAGTATATTCTGTTTTAAAGACGTATCTATATGTAACTGTGATTTAGGCAGATAGGAATATGTACAATGAGAATACAGTGTGATAGATGTGTAATTAGTAATGTAACTGTGTTTTAGGCAGATGGGAATATGTACAATGAGAATACGGTGTGATAGATGTGTAATTATTAATGTAACTGTGTTTTAGGCAGATAGGAATATGAACAATGAGAATACAGTGTGATAAATGTGTAATTAGTAAAGTAACTGTGTTTTAGGCAGATAGGAATATGTACAATGAGAATACGGTGTGATAGATGTGTAATTATTAATGTAACTGTGTTTTAGGCAGATAGGAATATGTACAATGAGAATACGGTGTGATAGATGTGTAATTAGTAATGTAACTGTGTTTTAGGCAGATAGGAATATGTACAATGAGAATACGGTGTGATAGATGTGTAATTAGTAATGTAACTGTGTTTTAGGCAGATAGGAATATGTACAATGAGAATACGGTGTGATAGATGTGTAATTAGTAAAGTAACTGTGTTTTAGGCAGATAGGAATATGTACAATGAGAATACAGTGTGATAGGTGTGTAATTAGTAAAGTAACTGTGTTTTAGGCAGATAGGAATATGTACAATGAGAATACGGTGTGATAGATGTGTAATTAGTAAAGTAACTGTGTTTTAGGCAGATAGGAATATGTACAATGAGAATACGGTGTGATAGATGTGTAATTAGTAATGTAACTGTGTTTTAGGCAGATAGGAATATGTACAATGAGAATACGGTGTGATAGATGTGTAATTAGTAAAGTAACTGTGTTTTAGGCAGACAGGAATATGTACAATGAGAATACAGTGTGATAGATGTGTAATTAGTAATGTAACTGTGTTTTAGGCAGATAGGAATATGTACAATGAGAATACGGTGTGATAGATGTGTAATTAGTAAAGAAACTCTGTTTTAGGCAGATAGGAATATGTACAATGAGAATACGGTGTGATAGATGTGTAAATAGTAAAGTAACTGTGTTTTAGGCAGATAGGAATATGTACAATGAGAATACGGTGTGATAGATGTGTGATTAGTAATGTAACTGTGTTTTAGGCAGACAGGAATATGTACAATGAGAATACGGTGTGATAGATGTGTAATTAGTAAAGTAACTGTGTTTTAGGCAGACAGGAATATGTACAATGAGAATACGGTGTGATGGATGTGTAAATAGTAAAGTAACTGTGTTTTAGGCAGATAGGAATATGTACAATGAGAATACGGTGTGATAGATGTGTAATTAGTAATGTAACTGTGTTTTAGGCAGATAGGAATATGTACAATGAGAATACGGTGTGATAGATGTGTAATTAGTAAAGTAACTGTGTTTTAGGCAGATAGGAATATGTACAATGAGAATACGGTGTGATAGATGTGTAATTAGTAAAGTAACTGTGTTTTAGGCAGATAGGAATATGTACAATGAGAATACGGTGTGATAGATGTGTAATTAGTAAAGTAACTGTGTTTTAGGCAGATAGGAATATGTACAATGAGAATACAGTGTGATAGATTTGTAATTAATAATGTAACTCTATATTACAGGCTGAGATGGACAAGAAGGAGGACGAGAGGGCAGATTTAGAGCGGCAGAGGATGCGGCGGTTGTTCGTGGAGGGAGTCATCGGACCTGAGGAGCTGAAGAAGGAAGGATACACGACATCGAGAACTGGTCACACCGCGCGGTCACGACGAGCCAACAAGAAGGTGAGGAACATCATATTACTCACTGTCAACAAGACTGTGAGGAACATCATAACACTCACTGAGATGTGTGTGAGAGAATGTTGATGTGGAATGAGAGCACATCTTGAGTCTGTCAGCTGTACCCGTAAGTAGAGTTCTGTGAGGGCCATCCTTACAGTAATACAAACTAAAGGGGAATGAGAGACGCCTTGTCTCTGTCAGCTCTACCTATAAGTAGAGTTCTGTGAGGGCCATCCTTACAGTACTACAAACTAAAGGGGAATGAGAGACGCCTTGTCTCTGTCAGCTGTACCTATAAGTAGAGTTCTGTGAGGGCCATTCTTACAGTACTACAAACTAAAGGGGAATGAGAGACGCCTTGACTCTGTCAGCTGTACCTATAAGTAGAGTTCTGTGAGGGCCATCCTTACAGTAGATACAAACTAAAGGGGAATGAGAGACGCCTTGTCTCTGTCAGCTGTACCTATAAGTAGAGTTCTGTGAGGGCCACCCTTACAGTACTACAAACTAAAGGGGAATGAGAGACGCCTTGTCTCTGTCAGCTGTACCTATAAGTAGAGTTCTGTGAGGGCCATCCTTACAGTAGATACAAACTAAAGGGGAATGAGAGACGCCTTGTCTCTGTCAGCTGTACCTATAAGTAGAGTTCTGTGAGGGCCATTCTTACAGTACTACAAACTAAAGGGAAATGAGAGACGCCTTGTCTCTGTCAGCTGTACCTATAAGTAGAGTTCTGTGAGGGCCATCCTTACAGTAGATACAAACTAAAAGGGAATGAGAGACGCCTTGTCTCTGTCAGCAGTACCTATAAGTAGAGTTCTGTGAGGGCCATCCTTACAGTACTACAAACTAAAGTGGAATGAGAGACGCCTTGACTCTGTCAGCTGTACCTATAAGTAGAGTTCTGTGAGGGCCATCCTTACAGTACTACAAACTAAAGGGGAATGAGAGACGCCTTGTCTCTGTTAGCTGTACCTATAAGTAGAGTTCTGTGAGGGCCATCCTTACAGTACTACAAACTAAAGGGGAATGAGAGATGCCTTATCTCTGTCAGCTGTACCTCTAAGTAGAGTTCTGTGAGGGCCATCCTTACAGTAGATACAAACTAAAGGGGAATGAGAGACACCTTGTCTCTGTCAGCTGTACCTATAAGTAGAGTTCTGTGAGGGCCATCCTTACAGTACTACAAACTAAAGGGGAATGAGAGACGCCTTGTCTCTGTCAGCTGTACCTATAAGTAGAGTTCTGTGAGGGCCATTCTTACAGTACTACAAACTAAAGGGGAATGAGAGACGCCTTGACTCTGTCAGCTGTACCTATAAGTAGAGTTCTGTGAGGGCCATTCTTACAGTACTACAAACTAAAGGGGAATGAGAGACGCCTTGTCTCTGTCAGCTGTACCTATAAGTAGAGTTCTGTGAGGGCCATCCTTACAGTAGATACAAACTAAAGGGGAATGAGAGACGCCTTGACTCTGTCAGCTGTACCTATAAGTAGAGTTCTGTGAGGGCCATCCTTACAGTAGATACAAACTAAAGGGGAATGAGAGACGCCTTGACTCTGTCAGCTGTACCTATAAGTAGAGTTCTGTGAGGGCCATCCTTACAGTACTACAAACTAAAGGGGAATGAGAGACGCCTTGACTCTGTCAGCTGTACCTATAAGTAGAGTTCTGTGAGGGCCATCCTTACAGTACTACAAACTAAAGGGGAATGAGAGACGCCTTGACTCTGTCAGCTCTACCTATAAGTAGAGTTCTGTGAGGGCCATCCTTACAGTACTACAAACTAAAGGGGAATGAGAGACACCTTGTCTCTGTTAGCTGTACCTATAAGTAGAGTTCTGTGAGGGCCATTCTTACAGTACTACAAACTAAAGGGGAATGAGAGACGCCCTGTCTCTGTTAGGTATACCTATAAGTAGAGTTCTGTGAGGGCCATTCTTACAGTACTACAAACTAAAGGGGAATGAGAGACGCCTTGACTCTGTCAGCTGTACCTATAAGTAGAGTTCTGTGAGGGCCATCCTTACAGTAGATACAAACTAAAGGGGAATGAGAGACGCCTTGACTTGTAGATACAAACTAAAGGGGAATGAGAGACGCCTTGTCTCTGTCAGCTGTACCTATAAGTAGAGTTCTGTGAGGGCCATCCTTACAGTAGATACAAACTAAAGGGGAATGAGAGACTCCTTGACTCTGTCAGCTGTACCTATAAGTAGAGTTCTGTGAGGGCCATCCTTACAGTAGATACAAACTAAAGGGGAATGAGAGACACCTTGTCTCTGTCAGCTGTACCTATAAGTAGAGTTCTGTGAGGGCCATCCTTACAGTACTACAAACTAAAGGGGAATGAGAGACGCCTTGACTCTGTCAGCTGTACCTATAAGTAGAGTTCTGTGAGGGCCATCCTTACAGTACTACAAACTAAAGGGGAATGAGAGACGCCTTGTCTCTGTCAGCTGTACCTATAAGTAGAGTTCTGTGAGGGCCATCCTTACAGTAGATACAAACTAAAGGGGAATGAGAGACGCCTTGACTCTGTCAGCTGTACCTATAAGTAGAGTTCTGTGAGGGCCATCCTTACAGTAGATACAAACTAAAGGGGAATGAGAGACGCCTTGTCTCTGTCAGCTGTACCTATAAGTAGAGTTCTGTGAGGGCCATCCTTACAGTAGATACAAACTAAAGGGGAATGAGAGACGCCTTGTCTCTGTCAGCTGTACCTATAAGTAGAGTTCTGTGAGGGCCATCCTTACAGTACTACAAACTAAAGGGGAATGAGAGACGCCTTGACTCTGTCAGCTCTACCTATAAGTAGAGTTCTGTGAGGGCCATCCTTACAGTACTACAAACTAAAGGGGAATGAGAGACACCTTGTCTCTGTCAGCTGTACCTATAAGTAGAGTTCTGTGAGGGCCATCCTTACAGTAGATACAAACTAAAGGGGAATGAGAGACGCCTTGTCTCTGTTAGCTGTACCTATAAGTAGAGTTCTGTGAGGGCCATTCTTACAGTACTACAAACTAAAGGGGAATGAGAGACGCCCTGTCTCTGTCAGCTGTACCTATAAGTAGAGTTCTGTGAGGGCCATTCTTACAGTACTACAAACTAAAGGGGAATGAGAGACGCCTTGACTCTGTCAGCTGTACCTATAAGTAGAGTTCTGTGAGGGCCATCCTTACAGTAGATACAAACTAAAGGGGAATGAGAGACGCCTTGACTTGTAGATACAAACTAAAGGGGAATGAGAGACGCCTTGTCTCTGTCAGCTGTACCTATAAGTAGAGTTCTGTGAGGGCCATCCTTACAGTAGATACAAACTAAAGGGGAATGAGAGACTCCTTGACTCTGTCAGCTGTACCTATAAGTAGAGTTCTGTGAGGGCCATCCTTACAGTACTAGAAACTAAAGGGGAATGAGAGACGCCTTGTCTCTGTCAGCTGTACCTATAAGTAGAGTTCTGTGAGGGCCATCCTTACAGTAGATACAAACTAAAGGGGAATGAGAGACACCTTGTCTCTGTCAGCTGTACCTATAAGTAGAGTTCTGTAAGGGCCATTCTTACAGTATATACAAACTAAAGGGGAATGAGAGACGCCTTGTCTCTGTCAGCTCTACCTATAAGTAGAGTTCTGTGAAGGCCATCCTTACAGTACTACAAACTAAAGTGGAATGAGAGACGCCTTGACTCTGTCAGCTGTACCTATAAGTAGAGTTCTGTGAGGGCCACCCTTACAGTACTACAAACTAAAGGGGAATGAGAGACACCTTGTCTCTGTCAGCTGTACCTATAAGTAGAGTTCTGTGAGGGCCATCCTTACAGTACTACAAACTAAAGGGGAAGAGAGACACCTTGCCTCTGTCAGCTGTACCTATAAGTAGAGTTCTGTGAGGGCCATCCTTACAGTACTACAAACTAAAGGGGAATGAGAGACGCCTTGTCTCTGTCAGCTGTACCTATAAGTAGAGTTCTGTGAGGGCCATCCTTACAGTATTACAAACTAAAGGGGAATGAGAGACGCCTTGTCTCTGTTAGCTGTACCTATAAGTAGAGTTCTGTGAGGGCCATCCTTACAGTACTACAAATTAAAGGGGAATGAGAGACGCCTTGTCTCTGTCAGCTGTACCTATAAGTAGAGTTCTGTGAGGGCCATCCTTACAGTACTACAAATTAAAGGGGAATGAGAGACGCCTTGTCTCTGTCAGGTGTACCTATAAGTAGAGTTCTGTGAGGGCCATCCTTACAGTACTACAAACTAAAGGGGAATGAGAGACGCCTTGACTCTGTCAGCTGTACCTATAAGTAGAGTTCTGTGAGGGCCATCCTTACAGTAGATACAAACTAAAGGGGAATGAGAGACGCCTTGTCTCTGTCAGCTGTACCTATAAGTAGAGTTCTGTGAGGGCCATCCTTACAGTACTACAAACTAAAGGGGAATGAGAGACGCCTTGACTCTGTCAGCTGTACCTATAAGTAGAGTTCTGTGAGGGCCATCCTTACAGTACTACAAACTAAAGGGGAATGAGAGACGCCTTGTCTCTGTCAGCTGTACCTATAAGTAGAGTTCTGTGAGGGCCATCCTTACAGTAGATACAAACTAAAGGGGAATGAGAGACGCCTTGACTCTGTCAGCTGTACCTATAAGTAGAGTTCTGTGAGGGCCATCCTTATAGTAGATACAAACTAAAGGGGAATGAGAGACGCCTTGTCTCTGTCAGCTGTACCTATAAGTAGAGTTCTGTGAGGGCCATCCTTACAGTAGATACAAACTAAAGGGGAATGAGAGACGCCTTGTCTCTGTCAGCTGTACCTATAAGTAGAGTTCTGTGAGGGCCATCCTTACAGTACTACAAACTAAAGGGGAATGAGAGACGCCTTGACTCTGTCAGCTCTACCTATAAGTAGAGTTCTGTGAGGGCCATCCTTACAGTACTACAAACTAAAGGGGAATGAGAGACACCTTGTCTCTGTCAGCTGTACCTATAAGTAGAGTTCTGTGAGGGCCATCCTTACAGTAGATACAAACTAAAGGGGAATGAGAGACGCCTTGACTCTGTCAGCTGTACCTATAAGTAGAGTTCTGTGAGGGCCATCCTTACAGTAGATACAAACTAAAGGGGAATGAGAGACGCCTTGTGTCTGTCAGCTGTACCTATAAGTAGAGTTCTGTGAGGGCCATCCTTACAGTAGATACAAACTAAAGGGGAATGAGAGACGCCTTGTCTCTGTCAGCTGTACCTATAAGTAGAGTTCTGTGAGGGCCATCCTTACAGTACTACAAACTAAAGGGGAATGAGAGACGCCTTGACTCTGTCAGCTGTACCTATAAGTAGAGTTCTGTGAGGGCCATTCTTACAGTACTACAAACTAAAGGGGAATGAGAGACGCCTTGACTCTGTCAGCTGTACCTATAAGTAGAGTTCTGTGAGGGCCATCCTTACAGTACTACAAACTAAAGGGGAATGAGAGACGCCTTGACTCTGTCAGCTGTACCTATAAGTAGAGTTCTGTGAGGGCCATCCTTACAGTACTACAAACTAAAGGGGAATGAGAGACGCCTTGACTCTGTCAGCTGTACCTATAAGTAGAGTTCTGTGAGGGCCATCCTTACAGTAGATACAAACTAAAGGGGAATGAGAGACGCCTTGTGTCTGTCAGCTGTACCTATAAGTAGAGTTCTGTGAGGGCCATCTTTACAGTAGATACAAACTAAAAGGGAATGAGAGACGCCTTGACTCTGTCAGCTGTACCTATAAGTAGAGTTCTGTGAGGGCCATCCTTACAGTACTACAAACTAAAGGGGAATGAGAGAAGCCTTGTCTCTGTCAGCTGTACCCGTAAGTAGAGTTCTGTGAGGGCCATCCTTACAGTACTACAAACTAAAGGTGAATGAGAGACGCCTTGACTCTGTCAGCTGTACCTATAAGTAGAGTTCTGTGAGGGCCATCCTTACAGTACTACAAACTAAAGGTGAATGAGAGACGCCTTGTCTCTGTCAGCTGTACCTATAAGTAGAGTTCTGTGAGGGCCATCCTTACAGTAGATACAAACTAAAGGGGAATGAGAGACACCTTGTCTCTGTCAGCTGTACCTATAAGTAGAGTTCTGTGAGGGCCATCCTTACAGTACTACAAACTAAAGGGGAATGAGAGACGCCTTGACTCTGTCAGCTGTACCTATAAGTAGAGTTCTGTGAGGGCCATCCTTACAGTAGATACAAACTAAAGGGGAATGAGAGACGCCTTGACTCTGTCAGCTGTACCTATAAGTAGAGTTCTGTGAGGGCCATCCTTACAGTACTACAAACTAAAGGGGAATGAGAGACGCCTTGTCTCTGTCAGCTGTACCCGTAAGTAGAGTTCTGTGAGGGCCATCCTTACAGTACTACAAACTAAAGGTGAATGAGAGACGCCTTGACTCTGTCAGCTGTACCTATAAGTAGAGTTCTGTGAGGGCCATCCTTACAGTACTACAAACTAAAGGTGAATGAGAGACGCCTTGTCTCTGTCAGCTGTACCTATAAGTAGAGTTCTGTGAGGGCCATCCTTACAGTAGATACAAACTAAAGGGGAATGAGAGACGCCTTGTCTCTGTCAGCTGTACCTATAAGTAGAGTTCTGTGAGGGCCATCCTTACAGTACTACAAACTAAAGGGGAATGAGAGACGCCTTGACTCTGTCAGCTGTACCTATAAGTAGAGTTCTGTGAGGGCCATTCTTACAGTACTACAAACTAAAGGGGAATGAGAGACGCCTTGACTCTGTCAGCTGTACCTATAAGTAGAGTTCTGTGAGGGCCATCCTTACAGTAGATACAAACTAAAGGGGAATGAGAGACGCCTTGTGTCTGTCAGCTGTACCTATAAGTAGAGTTCTGTGAGGGCCATCTTTACAGTAGATACAAACTAAAAGGGAATGAGAGACGCCTTGACTCTGTCAGCTGTACCTATAAGTAGAGTTCTGTGAGGGCCATCCTTACAGTACTACAAACTAAAGGGGAATGAGAGAAGCCTTGTCTCTGTCAGCTGTACCCGTAAGTAGAGTTCTGTGAGGGCCATCCTTACAGTACTACAAACTAAAGGTGAATGAGAGACGCCTTGACTCTGTCAGCTGTACCTATAAGTAGAGTTCTGTGAGGGCCATCCTTACAGTACTACAAACTAAAGGTGAATGAGAGACGCCTTGTCTCTGTCAGCTGTACCTATAAGTAGAGTTCTGTGAGGGCCATCCTTACAGTAGATACAAACTAAAGGGGAATGAGAGACACCTTGTCTCTGTCAGCTGTACCTATAAGTAGAGTTCTGTGAGGGCCATCCTTACAGTACTACAAACTAAAGGGGAATGAGAGACGCCTTGACTCTGTCAGCTGTACCTATAAGTAGAGTTCTGTGAGGGCCATCCTTACAGTAGATACAAACTAAAGGGGAATGAGAGACGCCTTGACTCTGTCAGCTGTACCTATAAGTAGAGTTCTGTGAGGGCCATCCTTACAGTACTACAAACTAAAGGGGAATGAGAGACGCCTTGTCTCTGTCAGCTGTACCCGTAAGTAGAGTTCTGTGAGGGCCATCCTTACAGTACTACAAACTAAAGGTGAATGAGAGACGCCTTGACTCTGTCAGCTGTACCTATAAGTAGAGTTCTGTGAGGGCCATCCTTACAGTACTACAAACTAAAGGTGAATGAGAGACGCCTTGTCTCTGTCAGCTGTACCTATAAGTAGAGTTCTGTGAGGGCCATCCTTACAGTAGATACAAACTAAAGGGGAATGAGAGACGCCTTGTCTCTGTCAGCTGTACCTATAAGTAGAGTTCTGTGAGGGCCATCCTTACAGTACTACAAACTAAAGGGGAATGAGAGACGCCTTGACTCTGTCAGCTGTACCTATAAGTAGAGTTCTGTGAGGGCCATTCTTACAGTACTACAAACTAAAGGGGAATGAGAGACGCCTTGACTCTGTCAGCTGTACCTATAAGTAGAGTTCTGTGAGGGCCATCCTTACAGTACTACAAACTAAAGGGGAATGAGAGACGCCTTGACTCTGTCAGCTGTACCTATAAGTAGAGTTCTGTGAGGGCCATCCTTACAGTACTACAAACTAAAGGGGAATGAGAGACGCCTTGACTCTGTCAGCTGTACCTATAAGTAGAGTTCTGTGAGGGCCATCCTTACAGTAGATACAAACTAAAGGGGAATGAGAGACGCCTTGTGTCTGTCAGCTGTACCTATAAGTAGAGTTCTGTGAGGGCCATCTTTACAGTAGATACAAACTAAAAGGGAATGAGAGACGCCTTGACTCTGTCAGCTGTACCTATAAGTAGAGTTCTGTGAATCCTTACAGTACTATAAACTAAAGGGGAATGAGAGACACCTTGTCTCTGTCAGCTGTACCTATAAGTAGAGTTCTGTGAGGGCCATCCTTACAGTACTACAAACTAAAGGGGAATGAGAGACGCCTTGTCTCTGTCAGCTGTACCTATAAGTAGAGTTCTGTGAGGGCCATCCTTACAGTAGATACAAACTAAAGGGGAATGAGAGACGCCTTGACTCTGTCAGCTGTACCTATAAGTAGAGTTCTGTGAGGGCCGTCCTTACAGTAGATACAAACTAAAGGGGAATGAGAGACGCCTTGACTCTGTCAGCTGTACCTATAAGTAGAGTTCTGTGAGGGCCATCCTTACAGTAGATACAAACTAAAGGGGAATGAGAGACGCCTTGACTCTGTCAGCTGTACCTATAAGTAGAGTTCTGTGAGGGCCATCCTTACAGTAGATACAAACTAAAGGGGAATGAGAGACGCCTTGACTCTGTTAGATGTACCTATAAGTAGAGTTCTTTGAGGGCCATCCTTACAGTACTACAAACTAAAGGGGAATGAGAGATGCCTTGTCTCTGTCAGCTGTACCTATAAGTAGAGTTCTGTGAGGGCCATCCTTACAGTACTACAAACTAAAGGGGAATGAGAGACGCCTTGTCTCTGTCAGCTGTACCTATAAGTAGAGTTCTGTGAGGGCCATCCTTACAGTACTACAAACTAAAGGGGAATGGGGGTGGGGGTAAAGTGGTCTGGAAATGTTGGGGGTGCAATAACAGAGAAGAGATGCTCTTCTATCTTGATTAATTCATCTCAGAGATAAACAATTTCTGTGGGGTAGTGTGGAGAAGGGTAACTTTCACCCCATATATGACCTGAAATCCTCAAACAAATCTCTCAAACTAAAACCTCAACACCAGAGTGACCACTGTCTCACCTACATGTCTGTCAAACTACAACTAATCAACACTAAATGTGATCTTCTTACTAATCGAGCTCACTTTGATACGAGGTGATGAGATTTCCTGATATGGCAAACTTCTTTACCATGTGTCTACAAATTTCAGATTAAACTTTCGTTTCAATTAAATTTTTATTTTTATTCATAGACTTGTGTGAATGTCCTTGTCTGATTATAATGAAGCTTAATAAGGGTAATATTGTTATACTCAAGAAAGTTTTGGGGGCGTTTCCACTTGGCTGAGGTACTACTTCCGGTGAGGGGCGTCAACAGCCATAAACTGTTGTTAATGTTGTGCGCAGTAGATTTAACACCGGACATGTGACGAGTGCTACAGATGATGATAAAACACTCTGTACACTTCACGTCCCATCTCCATGTGACTGCGGCACAAAATGAACATCAACTACCAGAAACATTTAAACAAGCATGACTTGATAGAGTGGAAAATGAGTGATTCAAAACTGTGTTTCCGCTAAAACCTTACTGTATTGAACGGAGGTAAACTGGTTTGCCATGTTATACATGTTGTACTCTCACTACACATGCTCTACAACTCAATACCCACTGCGCATGTTCTGTGACCTAATTCCCATGGTGCATGCCCGCTGACCTACTTCTGACAGGTCTGGTCACCGAGACACTGTGACAGTGCGTGGAGAAGTAAGAGCGCCCCGGAACCCAAGACGAGGCTGCAGGTAAATACAGTCACCCTATCACCGGGCGAGTTACCCGTTACAATCACGTAGAACTGCACGATCTGTTTGTAATGTTTTTCGGAGATTAAGTATATGTACATTTTTCTTAATCATTTTCCTCATTATTCAGCTGAAATGTATTGTCAATAAATATATTCAAAGGCAAGAAAAGAGAAATATCACCTATATTTTCAGAACTGACAAATTTTGTTACAGCATTTTTCTATAAATTTATTTCTCATCAATTCTGTAAGTTGTAGTTTTTAAAAGAAGAATTGAAATGACTGATATGAAAATGAATAAGTTGTCCCTTTGTGCAGAGCATAAAACTGCCATAGTAAGTAGCACACCTAGCAGTGTTGTCAGAAAAATGAATCTCTCTAGCTTGAGTTTGGTTTAGTATTTAAGCTACCTCGTCTCCATGACTTTAGAGTAGTAGAAAATAAACTCACCAAAATCCAGTTATGAATGCGTAATTAGCCACTTTTGTTTCTGCTTTTGGATTGGACGAGTTGAGTTGTGCAGACATAGTTGTGTCACTCCTAGTTTGTGATGGTTTCACTTCAGTTATTTAATTTCTAATGTTGAAAAGTGTACAAATAGCATGATAAATTTGTCACAAACGCGTAAATGGTGATTATAGTAATCAATTCAACTGTTGAACCTCTATTCTGACATTGCCAAACGCATCAACAACCCTTATTGCTAAGGCTACTCATAAATGGTCATGATGATAGCACCTCTACGAGAAAATCATGAACTAAATGAGGGTTAATTACGTCTGGCGACCATGCAGGTGAATTAGCAGGCACCTGAGAAACGGTGAAGAACAACCCACGTACTGTATGGTGCCTGGTACTATTGAACCACTACTGTCTGCTGTCAAGCAACAATGAAGAGCAGGGATTAGCATTTCTAAATTACAACATCTGTGTCCACTGTATTTAAATACATTGGTGCAAAAGAATTTCTTATTCGGGAAACAGAGACTTTCAAAAGGTTTGGGAATGAATAAAGGAAAATGGCCAAAGAGTACAGTACTGGAGGTTGGCAAATAGACTTCATACTCATCAGCTCGCTGACCTGATTGTTATGGAGCAACAACTGGTTTGGCGTTGTCAGTATAATGTGACTGGTGGAGTGTTGTGTCGATGGTCTGCGGCACAGCCCTTCAGTGAGGCAGCACTATAAAACAGGCACAGGGTCTCACTGCTACAAGGAGACCAAAGTTGAGTTAGTATACCTTTCTTTCACCAGAACCAGAAAGTTCAATCAATTAGTGAGTCTCAAAAGGATGTAACGAGCATATCAAGATGTGAAATTACATGAACAAGAACCAGACAAAAGCTAATTTATTAGGTTTGATAGTTCCATCATCGTTCAGCCACCGCCGTTGAACATGTGACCTGCTCCACTGCCCTGATTCCTCTAACATGGCGGCTGCACAGCAGTGGTCTGACATGTATACTGCCCGAGCATACCCTCCAATTACCACAATTTACTATATACCCATGCCGTATATACTGTAAATACGCACCATTTATTACCAACTTTAAATTGATTTCTTTTTTAAATTGATTTTTTTTTAAATTTCCGGTATATAGTAAATATATAACGTCCAACCATGCTTGTACAATTCACAGAACTCGATGATAATTAACAGTTTGTACGGAACTTGGCATAATTGCCTCGGTCCGTACAAACTGTAAATTATCATCTCGTTCAGTGAATTGTACAGCATGGTCAGGACGTTCTATATAAGTACTTCCCATCTGAGGACCGTCTGACATCATCATACCCTCCAATTACCACAATTTACTTCCATCTAAGGGCCGCCTGACACCATCATACCCTCCAACTACCACAATGTACTTCCCATCTAAGGGCCGCCTGACACCATCATACCCTCCAATTACCACAATGTACTTCCCGTCTGAGGACCGTCTGACACCATCATACCCTCCAATTACCACAATGTACTTCCCATCTAAGGGCCGCCTGACACCATCATACCCTCCAATTACCACAATGTACTTCCCGTCTGAGGACCGCCTGACACCATCATACCCTCCAACTACCACAATGTACTTCCCATCTAAGGGCCGTCTGACACCATCATACCCTCCAATTACCACAATGTACTCCCATCTAAGGGCCGCCTGACACCATCATACCCTCCAATTACCACAATGTACTTCCCGTCTGAGGACCGCCTGACACCATCATACCCTCCAACTACCACAATGTACTTCCCATCTAAGGGCCGCCTGACACCATCATACCCTCCAATTACCACAATGTACTTCCCGTCTGAGGACCGTCTGACACCATCATACCCTCCAATTACCACAATGTACTTCCCATCTGAGGACCGCCTGACACCATCATACCCTCCAATTACCACAATGTACTTCCCATCTGAGGACCGTCTGACACCATCATACCCTCCAATTACCACAATGTACTTCCATCTAAGGGCCGCCTGACACCATCATACCCTCCAATTACCACAATGTACTTCCCATCTAAGGACTGCATGCAATCCCTTCTCCCATATCGTGACTAGTGCGAGACTCTTACAATAAGATGATGTACTCACCTCGCATCCCTATTGCTGAATGATCTCATTCATTATTCGGTATCTAAGAGGTACTGAATTGTAAAATGCATAAATCAAACTTAATTGAAAGTGTAATCATTGAGATTTGCAATCATCAGAGTATTTGTACAAGGAAGGTATCTTTGGAGCTTAACCTGAAATTCAACTTGAGGACTTACTGACAAGTGACGGACTAAGAAACCATACAAAAGATCTGCGATCCCCGTCTCAACAAAATTTAGAACAAATAGATAGTTGCTTAAAAATATTGTACAAGTTTAGCCATAGAAATAACGTTTGAGAAAATCCTCAATGATCACCCCTGTGAAGTGACAATACTATGCAATGGTCATGGTGTAGTGAATGTCAGATGATGTGATAGGCTATTGACCAACTGGATTTGCAAAGTAATATGAATTATTCTGATATTGTATTGCTATTTAATGTCAATGAAAGGGGTGAGATAAATCCAGAACCACACTCGTTTGGATGCGCCGTTGGCAGTGTATCCAAACCCTGGAGTATTGTGTATTTATATGACTCTTGATCTAGTTCTGTATAATTATCTCACTCCTATCACTGACTAATTTGCTGAGATTTGTGACATCATCGCCCATTGAGTTTTTTTGACAATACTCCATGGCCGTTGAGTACGAGTTCCCAATGTGAAGTCAATGGGGCAGATTGGGGCTGCTGAGATTCATCGCTGGGATCAGGACACTTCGCCCTGTGCCTGTTTATCTGATTTGTACTGATACGCCCTGCATGGGGGAGTTATGAAAACTAATTAATCCACCAGGGGGCATGCTGCAGGCGAGGCATCTATTATTCACAAACACACATCAAAGGAGAACTTCGCTTCTCAACTCAGGAGGCAAATCAATGCTCATCAAAATCAGGCTCAGAAGTAAAGAGTTCACCAGAAGAGAGTCAGGCACATGTTGAGTGGCCTGGGACAGAGGAATGAAGTCCAATGCCATCATAATAGCGTTACGATTCACTACTCTCTGATTACAAACTAATATTTTAAAAATCAGAATCATGTTCTCTACTACTTCTCACTGCAGAGCTCTCCTTCTTGCTGCTCTCCTTCACACTGCAAAGCTCTCCTTCACACTGCAGAGCTCTCCTTCACACTGCAGAACTCTACTTCTCACTGCAGAACTCTACTTCTCACTGCAGAACTCTACTTCTCACTGCAGAACTCTCCTTCACACTGCTCTCCTTCACACTGCTCTCCTTCACACTGCAGAGCTCTCCTTCACACTGCTCTCCTTCACACTGCAGAACTCTACTTCTCACTGCTCTCCTTCACACTGCTCTCCTTCACACTGCAGAACTCTCCTTCACACTGCTCTCCTTCACACTGCTCTCCTTCACACTGCAGAGCTCGCCTTCTCACTGCTCTCCTTCTCACTGCTCTCCTTCACACTGCTCTCCTTTACACTGCAGAACTCTCCTTCACACTGCTCTCCTTCTCACTGCTCTCCTTCACACTGCAGAGCTCTCCTTCACACTGCTCTCCTTCACACTGCTCTCCTTCACACTGCAGAGCTCGCCTTCTCACTGCTCTCCTTCTCACTGCTCTCCTTCACACTGCTCTCCTTTACACTGCAGAACTCTCCTTCACACTGCTCTCCTTCTCACTGCTCTCCTTCACACTGCAGAGCTCGCCTTCTCACTGCTCTCCTTCTCACTGCAGAGCTCGACCTCAGGACCGGCCAGTAGTCGCAAGCACGCACAGTCGGCCGTGCCTGGTACGCATGCGCCGAGCAGCAAAGGTTCGCCCTCCAAACCTCGCTACACCGGAAGCTGCTTCAATGGCGAGACGCAGATCTCGCGCATGGGTGGAGATGGTGACACCACTTCCGCTACTGGGGTAAGCTGGGTAAATTATTGATGATTCTCCAAGTTTACATTTATTATTAATTAAAGAAAGATGTAAACGATTGGAGAGTGGAGACCTATGCCGGGAGAGATGGTTCCAGGCACCCTTGTTTGGTATCCTGGAAAAGTGCAGATAGGTCATGTTTCCTGGACGCCCCCTCCCCCCTCCAGAGAATGTTTACTGGTCACTCTAAGTCTGCAGTAAAGGGATATATCTGACACAGATGCACCTCATGGTGTTAAAGGGGGAGTCCTATGGCTGTATATTAACGTGTTTACTTTATGGCTGTATATATACTTTATGGCTGTAATAATCAATGTGTTTACTTTATGGCTGTATATATTAGCATGCATACTTTATGGCTGTATATAAACTTTATGACTGAATATATTAGCGTGTATACTTTATGGCTGTACATAAACTTTGTGGCTGTATTTATTAATGTGTTCAATTTATGGCTGTATATATCAACATGCTTACTTTATGGCTGTATATATACTTCAAGGCTGTATAATTATTAACGTGTACGTAACTCTTTGTCAGGGGAAACAGGCTCGGTTCAGGCGGTGTTTTCTACATACTTTACGGCTGTGATTATTAATGTGTTTACTTTATGGCTGTATATATTAAAATGTTTACTTAATGGCTGCATATATACATTATGGCTGTATATATACT
The DNA here is from genome assembly GCA_950022655.1 of Alentia gelatinosa. Classification (NCBI taxonomy): domain Eukaryota; kingdom Metazoa; phylum Annelida; class Polychaeta; order Phyllodocida; family Polynoidae; genus Alentia; species Alentia gelatinosa. Next base: position 145,380,928 of record OX465580.1, on the reverse strand, counting down.
TTATAGTTGAATAGTTATCAACATATACATCACTCTTTAACAGGAGAAACAGGCCCGGTTCAGGCGGTGTTTTCTGCACGATGAAGAAGGCTGCTCGTGTGACTCAGAAAGGACAGATCGGAAACCGGCCTTCATCCGCAGACACCCAGACCCGCTGATCGAGGCCCTCAAAGAGGATGAGATTGTGAGTTCCTCTGTCAGTATATCACTCTAAGTCTGTGAAGGATACCTCTGACTCAGAGTCGTGAGTTCCTCTATTAATATATCACTCTAAGTCTGTGATGGAAGGATACCTCTGACTTTCAGACTGTTAATGTACAATCTCTGATTTCACACTGTCGATGTACAATCTCTGATTTCACACTGTCGATGTATAATCTCTGATTTCACACTGTTGATGTACAATCTCTGATTTCACACTGTTAATGTACAATCTCTGATTTCACACTGTCGATGTATAATCTCTGATTTCACACTGTTGATGTACAATCTCTGATTTCACACTGTCGATGTATAATCTCTGATTTCACACTGTTGATGTACAATCTCTGATTTCACACTGTTAATGTACAATCTCTGATTTCACACTGTCGATGTATAATCTCTGATTTCACACTGTTGATGTACAATCTCTGATTTCACACTGTTGATGTACAATCTCTGACTTTCAGACTGTCGATGTACAATCTCTGATTTCACACTGTTCATGTACAATCTCGGATTTCACACTGTTGATGTACAATCTCTGATTTCACACTGTTGATGTACAATCTCTGATTTCACACTGTCAATGTACAATCTCGGATTTCACACTGTTGATGTACAATCTCTGATTTCACACTGTTGATGTACAATCTCTGATTTCACACTGTTGATGTACAATCTCTGATTTCACACTGTTAATGTACAATCTCTGACTTTCAGACTGTCGATGTACAATCTCTGATTTCACACTGTCGATGTACAATCTCGGATTTCACACTGTTGATGTACAATCTCTGATTTCACACTGTTAATGTACAATCTCTGATTTCACACTGTTGATGTACAATCTCTGATTTCAGACTGTTGACAGGATGTACAATCTCGCTGACACCATTTTGCCCATTAATCGTCCAAAACCCTACTTTGAGACCATCATGCCTGGAAAGAAGAAATTGACGCCTGCGCAGGAGAGAAAAAGACGGGAAATGGCTTTAGCTGGCGTTCCCCGCCGCTAGAGGGCTAGTCGTTACGTTCCCTGCCGCTAGAGGGGCAGTCGTGACGTTCCTCACCGCTTGGAGGCAGCTCCTTCACGCTATGGTTACCGGAGGTGTAGTGCTTGGACAGGCTGTAACACGAGATTCACACGGAGAGACTCCTGTACCTGCCAGGGATGTAATTCTCAGGTGAATGAGCATGATACAAGGTACGGGTATATAATCACAGTGTGTGGACAACCTGGTGAAATGAGTATGATACAAGGTACGGTATATAATCACACTGTGTGACGACCTGGTGAATTGAGTATGATACAAGGTACGGGTATATAATCATACTGTGTGGACCACCTGGTGAATTGAGTATGATACAAGGTACGGGTATATAATCACACTGTGTGACGACCTGGTGAAATGAGTATGATACAAGGTACGGGTATATAATCACACTGTGTGGACAACCTGGTGAAATGAGCATGATACAAGGTACGGGTATATAATCACAGTGTGTGGACAACCTTGTGAAATGAGTATGATACAAGGTATGTGTATATAATCACACTGTGTGACAACCTGCGACTTGAGATAAATCACTAACCACCCACGGAGGTGCGAGATTCACTGAGACAAACACCCATCATACGTGCCGAGTTGGCACATCTTAACACCCACTCTCCCCCCAGATCTTTAGTCTCTGCCCCAACCCAAAGCCTGTTCCCTGGGTATCCACTATAAGACAGGGAAGACCAGCGAACACTTCAGATTCAAAACAAGGCAACTGTCAAAGGTTATACAAGTCAAACAACTCACATATCATGAGTATGGAAATATGGGGATTGTTATAATGGGAATCCACAGTTGACTAGACTGTCCCTTCAAAGGAGCACATGGGCTTTGTTGACAAAACAAAGCCCTGCAACACATGAGATGCTTCCCACTGTAGAAAGTAATCCCAGAGACAGTGTCTGGTTTGAAATAAATAATAACAAAAATGAGAGTATTTTATTTACCATATAAACATGTTCATCTCTATTTACAAGTAGAACACAAAATACCCCCAAAAGCCCTCGTAATTTAGGATATCTCAAAAACTGGCGTATGGGCCAGTTTTGAGCCCAAACAGGCAGGTTGGGGCAGAGATACAAGCGACTGCAGGAAGTAGAGCGCAGGATTTCTGCTGGGAGAATGCTTACAACCCTGAAGGCCAACTGTGAGTCCAGGAGCTGAGCCCTCTGGCGGATGATCGGTGAACCAGCGTGCAGGCACTATGCCTGCGCTAATCGTAGTTGTGTAGAGAGAAAAGGAACCAGCGTGGAGGCACTCTCTAATGACATTCAGTACCGCTAGGGGGCCAGTGACGTGTCTGCTGACGTCAGGACGTATAACAGAGATGTTTTAACCTTTATAAGGTACTGACATATGACAGAGATGTTTTCACCTTTATAAGGTACTGACGTATGACAGAGATGTTATATCAACACCTTTATAAGGTACTCACATATAACAGAGATGTTAACACCTTTATAACGTACTGACGTATGACAGAGACGTTAACACCTTTATAACATACTGACGTATAATCGAGATGTTATATCAACACCACACAGTGAAGTCCTTGACATGTCCCAATATCCAGTCAACCTCTAACAGGTTTGCCAGCAGCAAAGTTAGAACGTAGCATGGGTTCTACCACGTTCCCGCTCTTCAGTCAATTTTTCTTTTTTTTTCATTATAAGACAAAAATCTTTGGAGTTTTATGTGTCCCAAAGAACCAGTTTCTAAGTATTCAACGTTTTCAGGATATACAATAGATACCAAAATGCTGAATGTAACTGTGATATTTAGATATCTTTTATATAGAAAGAGATTACTATCTTACTGGATTTAGAATTGACAGGTCTCGCATGTGGTAAGAGTCTTGTTTTATGTCCAAGTTCCATTCCACATTATTAAAGACATTAAAAGTGTAAGATGTGGCAACGTTAGAATGATCCCTGATTCTAAGTGAGATGGGGGTTCTGGAAGTATCAGACTCTCTACGATTCTCATGGGGATGCGTTCTGACACTACGCCACATTGTCTAAACCCTCAAAGTACTTATTATCATGAGTAGAAAGTGGCTGTGAATAATAAACTAATGTCAATCTTCCCCAGAATATCACAGACACCTTTTTGATATGTTACACAAATGTTTTTTTATGATAATTATAGCACAGTATCCCTGGTTGTCACTGCAGGATAACAGGAAACCATAGTGTACTTCCAGTTTTCAGAGCGTAGAGGCTGTAACATGCTGGCTACGTAGTATCTTTTATTATCCACCTTTTTAAAGTGTCCATAGAAAACATATAGGGAGTGTGTATTAACATGTAAGGAGTGTGTATCACCATACCTAGAGCATACAGATATATCCACCTAATATAAAGTGTTCCTAGAAAACACACAGGGAGTGTATCACTATATCCGGAACATACACATATATCCACCGAATACAAAATATCCCTAGTAAAAACACAGAGAGTGTGTATTAAAATGTCCGGTATACACGGATATATTTTATGTGCCAGGTAGCGAAAAAGTGCATGTATCGGCTGTATATTAACTTGTTTTCATATGTATACGCCCATATTTCACGCCAGCGTATGATGCGTATTACAAGACTGTTTCCTCTTGTATACGGATACGTCTTGGCTGTATTCCACACAAGGCGTATACGAGAGGAAATACCCTCTGTGCAACATGTATATAAAGGTCATATACATGTTATATATGTTTGGCGTACATCTATACTGATGAAAAAAAAAGAGTCACGATCCCCCACTGCCCCTGCCCCTTCCTCACATTCGCTTCCCCCTAGCTGGGTTTATTATATTTATTTAATGAAAAGATAATAAATAGGGTTTTAGAACAATATCATAATCAAAATTGATAATATAACATTGGATTTTCCATATTCCAAGGACTGAATGACTAATGGCAAATTAGATATTCTACAGTGGTGTCCCCAAGTGGCACAGATCGGAATTGAGAGAGTGGTGTAAATACAACAAAATCAGGTGTAAATGTGACATATATATGACTGCAACATGGACATGTATATACGCCAATTGATAAGGTGTATAAACGACAGAAAAAAGGTCAACTTGTATACGCAAAATGATACCTATATATGCCGGGCTAATATATAAAAGTAAAATGGTGGATTTTGGGAAGTGTTTGTAAAAATAGAAAAATAGTGTATTCCTAAAATGAACTAACATTGGCATGTCATCTATCAAAAAAAATGCATACAAGCTGTTTTTATGAATAATAATAACATATCGACTGGTTTAGGACTATAACAGTCATACACTCTCATAGCTGACTACGCAGTATCCTCGCACATGCTCGGATATTACTACGCGTCAACTCCTCAGGGCATACAGCCGCTTGTATCTGAAACCAGTCAATACTGTGTATTTAGTCATCACTGTTTGATACATCAACATTTCATGGACAGGTTTTGACAATACCTCACCTAGATTGACTGTATTTATGTCGCCGACAGTATTACCTGCGATAGAACTCTTCATGTCTGCCATGTAATTTATATATATCTCTCTGCGAGTCCCCCCCCCCGCCCACCTTTTTACTTTTGAGTTCTCGCTACGATGTGTACCTGGCGATGTTTTCTCGGGACATGACAAGCTTTTCGTGCCTCTTGGTGCTGTTTTCCCGGGACAACATGACAAGCTCTGTGTGCCTCTTGATGGTGTTTTCTCGGGACACCGTGACAAGCTCTGTGTGTGCCTCTTGACGGTGTTTTCCTGGGACACCATGACAAGCTCTGCGTGCCTCTTGACAATGTTTTCCCTGGACACCACGACAAGCTCTGCGTGCCTCTGGACTTGTTTCTGGCGATCTGTAGCACTCTTTTGAATCCCTCGTTCACCACCAGGGGAGGTGTGACGTCAGTACACATTATTTAATTTCAAAGTCGCAAGCCCGTGCAGTCTTGTACCTTTTTTATAACACTCCCCTCCCCCCCGCTATGAAGGTGAATGGCAATGCTTCTTTTCGTATATCAGAAGAGTATCGCAACAGAAGATATCACAAGGTGTGTCTTACACGGTATTTTGTGTATATACTAGTAGCAAGCTAGTATGTATATCAATGAGAGTCAAATTAATCTAGGGATTGATGTGTAAATACAAAAACACACATTATCGAAGCCAATAAATATGTGAACAAAAATAGTTTTGTCTCTTCTTACACAACGTTGTAGTCTTTCAAATATAGAAATAGATGAATGAAGTTTGTATTTTATGTAGGAGCCTTAGATGTATTGACATTTATTATCCATCGTACACAAAGTCCCCAGTGATAATGCACGGAGACTCAGTAAACCACGACCCATTATATAAGACCTGTCAGATACCATAACTGTGTTATACGGATTCAAATCTGTGGTATATGGCCTCAGAGCCATTGTATACGGGAAAGTAGTCGCATTGTGCTATACAGCAAAGATATAGTCCCTTTTTTTATATTCTTTACTTGCAACTTCGTTGTGTCGAATTTGGCACCTCAACCCCTTAGATAATTGGTCAAAGAGTAGATATCTCTCTACTCTGGGGATTGGTGGAAAATGCTCCAAGCAGATATTACAGGAATTTACACGTTTTATATGAGGTAGGTAAATATGGCAATTACTGGATTAGTTTATTCGAAACAAACGATGGTTATGTGAACTGGCGGCTCTGTAAACCACTCAAGGTTGATGTGTGGTGCTTGTGTATTACTACACATCAACCTCTCGTGGTTTATGACCGCCTGTCCACAAAACCATCGATTACACCTTATACAGAACAAATAACACAGTCGAGACCACACCGCGGGATATTGTGGGCGTACACTTCAAAGGCATATCCAACAATTCATAACGGCACCACTGGGTTATTCTTTAATAGTGATAATCATCAGTCCAGACAGTTTTTAGTTCATTTTGATACTGAATGAGTAAAGTGAAACATTTTGTCTGATTCACCTCGACCAATAGGTACCATTTGCAGGACTCATGTGCTGAAAGATAGGCTTTTCGTCAATTCGTTAAAAAACAAAAAAGGTGCTTGAAACTTAAAGGTTCCTTGAGAATTTCGAATATAACTTGTCATATTTTATTGCATGCGTTATTTTTGTGAATTCCGGTGTAGAAAATACATTTCATAGGTATAACTCCTGAGGGGATTACTAGTGGAAATAACAGTTTTTCAAGAAAAATTGGGTCTGGTATAGTATAAGATACATCCCGGAGTGGTTAGGGTTAGGGTTAGGGTTAGGGTTAGGGTTAGGGTTAGGGTTAGGGTTAGGGTTAGGGTTAGGGTTAGGGTTAGGGTTAGGGTTAGGGTTAGGGTTAGGGTTAGGGTTAGGGTTAGGGTTAGGGTTAGGGTTAGGGTTAGGGTTAGGGTTAGGGTTAGGGTTAGGGTTAGGGTTAGGGTTAGGGTTAGGGTTAGGGTTAGGGTTAGGGTTAGGGTTAGGGTTAGGGTTAGGGTTAGGGTTAGGGTTAGGGTTAGGGTTAGGGTTAGGGTTAGGGTTAGGGTTAGGGTTAGGGTTAGGGTTAGGGTTAGGGTTAGGGTTAGGGTTAGGGTTAGGGTTAGGGTTAGGGTTAGGGTTAGGGTTAGGGTTAGGGTTAGGGTTAGGGTTAGGGTTAGGGTTAGGGTTAGGGTTAGGGTTAGGGTTAGGGTTAGGGTTAGGGTTAGGGTTAGGGTTAGGGTTAGGGTTAGGGTTAGGGTTAGGGTTAGGGTTAGGGTTAGGGTTAGGGTTAGGGTTAGGGTTAGGGTTAGGGTTAGGGTTAGGGTTAGGGTTAGGGTTAGGGTTAGGGTTAGGGTTAGGGTTAGGGTTAGGGTTAGGGTTAGGGTTAGGGTTAGGGTTAGGGTTAGGGTTAGGGTTAGGGTTAGGGTTAGGGTTAGGGTTAGGGTTAGGGTTAGGGTTAGGGTTAGGGTTAGGGTTAGGGTTAGGGTTAGGGTTAGGGTTAGGGTTAGGGTTAGGGTTAGGGTTAGGGTTAGGGTTAGGGTTAGGGTTAGGGTTAGGGTTAGGGTTAGGGTTAGGGTTAGGGTTAGGGTTAGGGTTAGGGTTAGGGTTAGGGTTAGGGTTAGGGTTAGGGTTAGGGTTAGGGTTAGGGTTAGGGTTAGGGTTAGGGTTAGGGTTAGGGTTAGGGTTAGGGTTAGGGTTAGGGTTAGGGTTAGGGTTAGGGTTAGGGTTAGGGTTAGGGTTAGGGTTAGGGTTAGGGTTAGGGTTAGGGTTAGGGTTAGGGTTAGGGTTAGGGTTAGGGTTAGGGTTAGGGTTAGGGTTAGGGTTAGGGTTAGGGTTAGGGTTAGGGTTAGGGTTAGGGTTAGGGTTAGGGTTAGGGTTAGGGTTAGGGTTAGGGTTAGGGTTAGGGTTAGGGTTAGGGTTAGGGTTAGGGTTAGGGTTAGGGTTAGGGTTAGGGTTAGGGTTAGGGTTAGGGTTAGGGTTAGGGTTAGGGTTAGGGTTAGGGTTAGGGTTAGGGTTAGGGTTAGGGTTAGGGTTAGGGTTAGGGTTAGGGTTAGGGTTAGGGTTAGGGTTAGGGTTAGGGTTAGGGTTAGGGTTAGGGTTAGGGTTAGGGTTAGGGTTAGGGTTAGGGTTAGGGTTAGGGTTAGGGTTAGGGTTAGGGTTAGGGTTAGGGTTAGGGTTAGGGTTAGGGTTAGGGTTAGGGTTAGGGTTAGGGTTAGGGTTAGGGTTAGGGTTAGGGTTAGGGTTAGGGTTAGGGTTAGGGTTAGGGTTAGGGTTAGGGTTAGGGTTAGGGTTAGGGTTAGGGTTAGGGTTAGGGTTAGGGTTAGGGTTAGGGTTAGGGTTAGGGTTAGGGTTAGGGTTAGGGTTAGGGTTAGGGTTAGGGTTAGGGTTAGGGTTAGGGTTAGGGTTAGGGTTAGGGTTAGGGTTAGGGTTAGGGTTAGGGTTAGGGTTAGGGTTAGGGTTAGGGTTAGGGTTAGGGTTAGGGTTAGGGTTAGGGTTAGGGTTAGGGTTAGGGTTAGGGTTAGGGTTAGGGTTAGGGTTAGGGTTAGGGTTAGGGTTAGGGTTAGGGTTAGGGTTAGGGTTAGGGTTAGGGTTAGGGTTAGGGTTAGGGTTAGGGTTAGGGTTAGGGTTAGGGTTAGGGTTAGGGTTAGGGTTAGGGTTAGGGTTAGGGTTAGGGTTAGGGTTAGGGTTAGGGTTAGGGTTAGGGTTAGGGTTAGGGTTAGGGTTAGGGTTAGGGTTAGGGTTAGGGTTAGGGTTAGGGTTAGGGTTAGGGTTAGGGTTAGGGTTAGGGTTAGGGTTAGGGTTAGGGTTAGGGTTAGGGTTAGGGTTAGGGTTAGGGTTAGGGTTAGGGTTAGGGTTAGGGTTAGGGTTAGGGTTAGGGTTAGGGTTAGGGTTAGGGTTAGGGTTAGGGTTAGGGTTAGGGTTAGGGTTAGGGTTAGGGTTAGGGTTAGGGTTAGGGTTAGGGTTAGGGTTAGGGTTAGGGTTAGGGTTAGGGTTAGGGTTAGGGTTAGGGTTAGGGTTAGGGTTAGGGTTAGGGTTAGGGTTAGGGTTAGGGTTAGGGTTAGGGTTAGGGTTAGGGTTAGGGTTAGGGTTAGGGTTAGGGTTAGGGTTAGGGTTAGGGTTAGGGTTAGGGTTAGGGTTAGGGTTAGGGTTAGGGTTAGGGTTAGGGTTAGGGTTAGGGTTAGGGTTAGGGTTAGGGTTAGGGTTAGGGTTAGGGTTAGGGTTAGGGTTAGGGTTAGGGTTAGGGTTAGGGTTAGGGTTAGGGTTAGGGTTAGGGTTAGGGTTAGGGTTAGGGTTAGGGTTAGGGTTAGGGTTAGGGTTAGGGTTAGGGTTAGGGTTAGGGTTAGGGTTAGGGTTAGGGTTAGGGTTAGGGTTAGGGTTAGGGTTAGGGTTAGGGTTAGGGTTAGGGTTAGGGTTAGGGTTAGGGTTAGGGTTAGGGTTAGGGTTAGGGTTAGGGTTAGGGTTAGGGTTAGGGTTAGGGTTAGGGTTAGGGTTAGGGTTAGGGTTAGGGTTAGGGTTAGGGTTAGGGTTAGGGTTAGGGTTAGGGTTAGGGTTAGGGTTAGGGTTAGGGTTAGGGTTAGGGTTAGGGTTAGGGTTAGGGTTAGGGTTAGGGTTAGGGTTAGGGTTAGGGTTAGGGTTAGGGTTAGGGTTAGGGTTAGGGTTAGGGTTAGGGTTAGGGTTAGGGTTAGGGTTAGGGTTAGGGTTAGGGTTAGGGTTAGGGTTAGGGTTAGGGTTAGGGTTAGGGTTAGGGTTAGGGTTAGGGTTAGGGTTAGGGTTAGGGTTAGGGTTAGGGTTAGGGTTAGGGTTAGGGTTAGGGTTAGGGTTAGGGTTAGGGTTAGGGTTAGGGTTAGGGTTAGGGTTAGGGTTAGGGTTAGGGTTAGGGTTAGGGTTAGGGTTAGGGTTAGGGTTAGGGTTAGGGTTAGGGTTAGGGTTAGGGTTAGGGTTAGGGTTAGGGTTAGGGTTAGGGTTAGGGTTAGGGTTAGGGTTAGGGTTAGGGTTAGGGTTAGGGTTAGGGTTAGGGTTAGGGTTAGGGTTAGGGTTAGGGTTAGGGTTAGGGTTAGGGTTAGGGTTAGGGTTAGGGTTAGGGTTAGGGTTAGGGTTAGGGTTAGGGTTAGGGTTAGGGTTAGGGTTAGGGTTAGGGTTAGGGTTAGGGTTAGGGTTAGGGTTAGGGTTAGGGTTAGGGTTAGGGTTGGTTAGGGTTAGGGTTAGGGTTAGGGTTAGGGTTAGGGTTAGGGTTAGGGTTAGGGTTAGGGTTAGGGTTAGGGTTAGGGTTAGGGTTAGGGTTAGGGTTAGGGTTAGGGTTAGGGTTAGGGTTAGGGTTAGGGTTAGGGTTAGGGTTAGGGTTAGGGTTAGGGTTAGGGTTAGGGTTAGGGTTAGGGTTAGGGTTAGGGTTAGGGTTAGGGTTAGGGTTAGGGTTAGGGTTAGGGTTAGGGTTAGGGTTAGGGTTAGGGTTAGGGTTAGGGTTAGGGTTAGGGTTAGGGTTAGGGTTAGGGTTAGGGTTAGGGTTAGGGTTAGGGTTAGGGTTAGGGTTAGGGTTAGGGTTAGGGTTAGGGTTAGGGTTAGGGTTAGGGTTAGGGTTAGGGTTAGGGTTAGGGTTAGGGTTAGGGTTAGGGTTAGGGTTAGGGTTAGGGTTAGGGTTAGGGTTAGGGTTAGGGTTAGGGTTAGGGTTAGGGTTAGGGTTAGGGTTAGGGTTAGGGTTAGGGTTAGGGTTAGGGTTAGGGTTAGGGTTAGGGTTAGGGTTAGGGTTAGGGTTAGGGTTAGGGTTAGGGTTAGGGTTAGGGTTAGGGTTAGGGTTAGGGTTAGGGTTAGGGTTAGGGTTAGGGTTAGGGTTAGGGTTAGGGTTAGGGTTAGGGTTAGGGTTAGGGTTAGGGTTAGGGTTAGGGTTAGGGTTAGGGTTAGGGTTAGGGTTAGGGTTAGGGTTAGGGTTAGGGTTAGGGTTAGGGTTAGGGTTAGGGTTAGGGTTAGGGTTAGGTTAGGGTTAGGGTTAGGGTTAGGGTTAGGGTTAGGGTTAGGGTTAGGGTTAGGGTTAGGGTTAGGGTTAGGGTTAGGGTTAGGGTTAGGGTTAGGGTTAGGGTTAGGGTTAGGGTTAGGGTTAGGGTTAGGGTTAGGGTTAGGGTTAGGGTTAGGGTTAGGGTTAGGGTTAGGGTTAGGGTTAGGGTTAGGGTTAGGGTTAGGGTTAGGGTTAGGGTTAGGGTTAGGGTTAGGGTTAG
>OX465580.1:145080429-145362310 GCA_950022655.1 Alentia gelatinosa | reverse complement strand
CACCAACAGCTGACGTTTTATACCACTGACGACATCAAACCAGGTTGAATACTCCTCAGCCGGTAACAGAAAGGGTAAACGATCTCCATCCCAACCTTACACAGTACGGCACCAACAGCTGACGTTTTACACCACTGACGACATCAAACCAGGTTGAATACTCCTCAGCCGGTAACAGAAAGGGTAAACGATCTCCATCCCAACCTTACACAGTACGGCACCAACAGCTGACGTTTTACACCACTGACGACATCAAACCAGGTTGAATACTCCTCAGCCGGTAACAGAAAGGGTAAACGATCTCCATCCCAACCTTACACAGTACGGCACCAACAGCTGACGTTTTACACCACTGACGACATCAAACCAGGTTGAATACTCCTCAGCCGGTAACAGAAAGGGTAAACGATCTCCATCCCAACCTTACACAGTACGGCACCAACAGCTGACGTTTTACACCACTGACGACATCAAACCAGGTTGAATACTCCTCAGCCGGTAACAGAAAGGGTAAACGATCTCCATCCCAACCTTACACAGTACGGCACCAACAGCTGACGTTTTACACCACTGACGACATCAAACCAGGTTGAATACTCCTCAGCCGGTAACAGAAAGGGTAAACGATCTCCATCCCAACCTTACACAGTACGGCACCAACAGCTGACGTTTTACACCACTGACGACATCAAACCAGGTTGAATACTCCTCAGCCGGTAACAGAAAGGGTAAACGATCTCCATCCCAACCTTACACAGTACGGCACCAACAGCTGACGTTTTACACCACTGACGACATCAAACCAGGTTGAATACTCCTCAGCCGGTAACAGAAAGGGTAAACGATCTCCATCCCAACCTTACACAGTACGGCACCAACAGCTGACGTTTTACACCACTGACGACATCAAACCAGGTTGAATACTCCTCAGCCGGTAACAGAAAGGGTAAACGATCTCCATCCCAACCTTACACAGTACGGCACCAACAGCTGACGTTTTACACCACTGACGACATCAAACCAGGTTGAATACTCCTCAGCCGGTAACAGAAAGGGTAAACGATCTCCATCCCAACCTTACACAGTACGGCACCAACAGCTGACGTTTTACACCACTGACGACATCAAACCAGGTTGAATACTCCTCAGCCGGTAACAGAAAGGGTAAACGATCTCCATCCCAACCTTACACAGTACGGCACCAACAGCTGACGTTTTACACCACTGACGACATCAAACCAGGTTGAATACTCCTCAGCCGGTAACAGAAAGGGTAAACGATCTCCATCCCAACCTTACACAGTACGGCACCAACAGCTGACGTTTTACACCACTGACGACATCAAACCAGGTTGAATACTCCTCAGCCGGTAACAGAAAGGGTAAACGATCTCCATCCCAACCTTACACAGTACGGCACCAACAGCTGACGTTTTACACCACTGACGACATCAAACCAGGTTGAATACTCCTCAGCCGGTAACAGAAAGGGTAAACGATCTCCATCCCAACCTTACACAGTACGGCACCAACAGCTGACGTTTTACACCACTGACGACATCAAACCAGGTTGAATACTCCTCAGCCGGTAACAGAAAGGGTAAACGATCTCCATCCCAACCTTACACAGTACGGCACCAACAGCTGACGTTTTACACCACTGACGACATCAAACCAGGTTGAATACTCCTCAGCCGGTAACAGAAAGGGTAAACGATCTCCATCCCAACCTTACACAGTACGGCACCAACAGCTGACGTTTTACACCACTGACGACATCAAACCAGGTTGAATACTCCTCAGCCGGTAACAGAAAGGGTAAACGATCTCCATCCCAACCTTACACAGTACGGCACCAACAGCTGACGTTTTATACCACTGACGACATCAAACCAGCTTGAATACTCCTCAGCCGGTAACAGAAAGGGTAAACGATCTCCATCCCAACCTTACACAGTACGGCACCAACAGCTGACGTTTTATACCACTGACGACATCAAACCAGGTTGAATACTCCTCAGCCGGTAACAGAAAGGGTGAACGATCTCCATCCCAACCTTACACAGTACGGCACCAACAGCTGACGTTTTACACCACTGACGACATCAAACCAGCTTGAATACTCCTCAGCCGGTAACAAAAAGGGTAAACGATCTCCATCCCAACCTTACACAGTACGGCACCAACAGCTGACGTTTTACATCACTGACGACATCAAACCAGGTTGAATACTCCTCAGCCGGTAACAGAAAGGGTAAACGATCTCCATCCCAACCTTACACAGTACGGCACCAACAGCTGACGTTTTACACCACTGACGACATCAAACCAGGTTGAATACTCCTCAGCCGGTAACAGAAAGGGTAAACGATCTCCATCCCAACCTTACACAGTACGGCACCAACAGCTGACGTTTTACACCACTGACGACATCAAACCAGGTTGAATACTCCTCAGCCGGTAACAGAAAGGGTAAACGATCTCCATCCCAACCTTACACAGTACGGCACCAACAGCTGACGTTTTACACCACTGACGACATCAAACCAGGTTGAATACTCCTCAGCCGGTAACAGAAAGGGTAAACGATCTCCATCCCAACCTTACACAGTACGGCACCAACAGCTGACGTTTTATAAAACACTGACGACATCAAACCAGGTTGAATACTCCTCAGCCGGTAACAGAAAGGGTAAACGATCTCCATCCCAACCTTACACAGTACGGCACCAACAGCTGACGTTTTACACCACTGACGACATCAAACAAGGTTGAATACTCCTCAGCCGGTAACAGAAAGGGTAAACGATCTCCATGCCAACCTTACACAGTACGGCACCAACAGCTGACGTTTTACACCACTGACGACATCAAACCAGGTTGAATACTCCTCAGCCGGTAACAGAAAGGGTAAACGATCTCCATCCCAACCTTACACAGTACGGCACCAACAGCTGACGTTTTACACCACTGACGACATCAAACCAGGTTGAATACTCCTCAGCCGGTAACAGAAAGGGTAAACGATCTCCATCCCAACCTTACACAGTACGGCACCAACAGCTGACGTTTTACACCACTGACGACATCAAACCAGCTTGAATACTCCTCAGCCGGTAACAGAAAGGGTGAACGATCTCCATCCCAACCTTACACAGTACGGCACCAACAGCTGACGTTTTACACCACTGACGACATCAAACCAGCTTGAATACTCCTCAGCCGGTAACAAAAAGGGTAAATGATCTCCATCCCAACCTTACACAGTACGGCACCAACAGCTGACGTTTTACATCACTGACGACATCAAACCAGGTTGAATACTCCTCAGCCGGTAACAGAAAGGGTAAACGATCTCCATCCCAACCTTACACAGTACGGCACCAACAGCTGACGTTTTATACCACTGACGACATCAAACCAGGTTGAATACTCCTCAGCCGGTAACAGAAAGGGTAAACGATCTCCATCCCAACCTTACACAGTACGGCACCAACAGCTGACGTTTTACACCACTGACGACATCAAACCAGGTTGAATACTCCTCAGCCGGTAACAGAAAGGGTAAACGATCTCCATCCCAACCTTACACAGTACGGCACCAACAGCTGACGTTTTATAAAACACTGACGACATCAAACCAGGTTGAATACTCCTCAGCCGGTAACAGAAAGGGTAAACGATCTCCATCCCAACCTTACACAGTACGGCACCAACAGCTGACGTTTTACACCACTGACGACATCAAACCAGGTTGAATACTCCTCAGCCGGTAACAGAAAGGGTAAACGATCTCCATCCCAACCTTACACAGTACGGCACCAACAGCTGACGTTTTACACCACTGACGACATCAAACCAGGTTGAATACTCCTCAGCCGGTAACAGAAAGGGTAAACGATCTCCATCCCAACCTTACACAGTACGGCACCAACAGCTGACGTTTTACACCACTGACGACATCAAACCAGGTTGAATACTCCTCAGCCGGTAACAGAAAGGGTAAACGATCTCCATCCCAACCTTACACAGTACGGCACCAACAGCTGACGTTTTATACCACTGACGACATCAAACCAGGTTGAATACTCCTCAGCCGGTAACAGAAAGGGTAAACGATCTCCATCCCAACCTTACACAGTACGGCACCAACAGCTGACGTTTTACACCACTGACGACATCAAACCAGCTTGAATACTCCTCAGCCGGTAACAGAAAGGGTAAACGATCTCCATCCCAACCTTACACAATACGGCACCAACAGCTGACGTTTTACACCACTGACGACATCAAACCAGCTTGAATACTCCTCAGCCGGTAACAGAAAGGGTAAACGATCTCCATCCCAACCTTATACAGTACGGCACCAACAGCTGACGTTTTACACCACTGACGACATCAAACCAGGTTGAATACTCCTCAGCCGGTAACAGAAAGGGTAAACGATCTCCATCCCAACCTTACACAGTACGGTACCAACAGCTGACGTTTTACACCACTGACGACATCAAACCAGGTTGAATACTCCTCAGCCGGTAACAGAAAGGGTAAACGATCTCCATCCCAACCTTACACAGTACGGCACCAACAGCTGACGTTTTACACCACTGACGACATCAAACCAGGTTGAATACTCCTCAGCCGGTAACAGAAAGGGTGAACGATCTCCATCCCAACCTTACACAACACGGCACCAACAGCTGACGTTTTACACCACTGACGACATCAAACCAGGTTGAATACTCCTCAGCCGGTAACAGAAAGGGTAAACGATCTCCATCCCAACCTTACACAGTACGGCACCAACAGCTGACGTTTTATACCACTGACGACATCAAACCAGCTTGAATACTCCTCAGCCGGTAACAGAAAGGGTAAACGATCTCCATCCCAACCTTACACAGTACGGCACCAACAGCTGACGTTTTACACCACTGACGACATCAAACCAGGTTGAATACTCCTCAGCCGGTAACAGAAAGGGTAAACGATCTCCATCCCAACCTTACACAATACGGCACCAACAGCTGACGTTTTACACCACTGACGACATCAAACCAGGTTGAATACTCCTCAGCCGGTAACAGAAAGGGTAAACAATCTCCATCCCAACCTTACACAGTACGGCACCAACAGCTGACGTTTTACACCACTGACGACATCAAACCAGGTTGAATACTCCTCAGCCGGTAACAGAAAGGGTAAACGATCTCCATCCCAACCTTACACAGTACGGCACCAACAGCTGACGTTTTACACCACTGACGACATCAAACCAGGTTGAATACTCCTCAGCCGGTAACAGAAAGGGTGAACGATCTCCATCCCAACCTTACACAACACGGCACCAACAGCTGACGTTTTACACCACTGACGACATCAAACCAGCTTGAATACTCCTCAGCCGGTAACAGAAAGGGTAAACGATCTCCATCCCAACCTTACACAATACGGCACCAACAGCTGACGTTTTATACCACTGACGACATCAAACCAGGTTGAATACTCCTCAGCCGGTAACAGAAAGGGTAAACGATCTCCATCCCAACCTTACACAGTACGGCACCAACAGCTGACGTTTTACACCACTGACGACATCAAACCAGGTTGAATACTCCTCAGCCGGTAACAGAAAGGGTAAACGATCTCCATCCCAACCTTACACAGTACGGCACCAACAGCTGACGTTTTACACCACTGACGACATCAAACCAGCTTGAATACTCCTCAGCCGGTAACAGAAAGGGTAAACGATCTCCATCCCAACCTTACACAGTACGGCACCAACAGCTGACGTTTTACACCACTGACGACATCAAACCAGGTTGAATACTCCTCAGCCGGTAACAGAAAGGGTAAACGATCTCCATCCCAACCTTACACAGTACGGCACCAACAGCTGACATTTTACACCACTGACGACATCAAACCAGGTTGAATACTCCTCAGCCGGTAACAGAAAGGGTAAACGATCTCCATCCCAACCTTACACAGTACGGCACCAACAGCTGACGTTTTACACCACTGACGACATCAAACCAGGTTGAATACTCCTCAGCCGGTAACAGAAAGGGTAAACGATCTCCATCCCAACCTTACACAGTACGGCACCAACAGCTGACGTTTACACCACTGACGACATCAAACCAGGTTGAATACTCCTCAGCCGGTAACAGAAAGGGTAAACGATCTCCATCCCAACCTTACACAGTACGGCACCAACAGCTGACGTTTTACACCACTGACGACATCAAACCAGGTTGAATACTCCTCAGCCGGTAACAGAAAGGGTAAACGATCTCCATCCCAACCTTACACAGTACGGCACCAACAGCTGACGTTTTACACCACTGACGACATCAAACCAGGTTGAATACTCCTCAGCCGGTAACAGAAAGGGTAAACGATCTCCATCCCAACCTTACACAGTACGGCACCAACAGCTGACGTTTTACACCACTGACGACATCAAACCAGGTTGAATACTCCTCAGCCGGTAACAGAAAGGGTAAACGATCTCCATCCCAACCTTACACAGTACGGCACCAACAGCTGACGTTTTACACCACTGAGGACATCAAACCAGGTTGAATACTCCTCAGCCGGTAACAGAAAGGGTAAACGATCTCCATCCCAACCTTACACAGTACGGCACCAACAGCTGACGTTTTACACCACTGACGACATCAAACCAGGTTGAATACTCCTCAGCCGGTAACAGAAAGGGTAAACGATCTCCATCCCAACCTTACACAGTACGGCACCAACAGCTGACGTTTTATACCACTGACGACATCAAACCAGGTTGAATACTCCTCAGCCGGTAACAGAAAGGGTAAACGATCTCCATCCCAACCTTACACAGTACGGCACCAACAGCTGACGTTTTACATCACTGACGACATCAAACCAGCTTGAATACTCCTCAGCCGGTAACAGAAAGGGTAAACGATCTCCATCCCAACCTTACACAACACGGCACCAACAGCTGACGTTTTACACCACTGACGACATCAAACCAGGTTGAATACTCCTCAGCCGGTAACAGAAAGGGTAAACAATCTCCATCCCAACCTTACACAGTACGGCACCAACAGCTGACGTTTTACACCACTGACGACATCAAACCAGGTTGAATACTCCTCAGCCGGTAACAGAAAGGGTAAACGATCTCCATCCCAACCTTACACAGTACGGCACCAACAGCTGACGTTTTACACCACTGACGACATCAAACCAGGTTGAATACTCCTCAGCCGGTAACAGAAAGGGTAAACGATCTCCATCCCAACCTTACACAGTACGGCACCAACAGCTGACGTTTTACATCACTGACGACATCAAACCAGGTTGAATACTCCTCAGCCGGTAACAGAAAGGGTAAACGATCTCCATCCCAACCTTACACAGTACGGCACCAACAGCTGACGTTTTACACCACTGACGACATCAAACCAGGTTGAATACTCCTCAGCCGGTAACAGAAAGGGTAAACGATCTCCATCCCAACCTTACACAACACGGCACCAACAGCTGACGTTTTATAAAACACTGACGACATCAAACCAGCTTGAAGTCGTTGGTGGCGAATGAACTTTAATGTCCATCAGAAAACATCATATCTGCCGACTGCCGGCGTGCATGTTAACTGATAATTTCTCAATGAGAACCATAAATCGACGTTTGTACAGGACGCATATCGGTTGCCTTTTCGGCGGCGGGTGGGAACGACACATAACGTGTTTCCCTTTCCAGTGAAGGCCCACTTGCAAAGATTCTTTTATGCTTTTCCATTTTACAAACACACTTCCAAAGCGAATACAGTATCATTGTCACTCTGGCTCCCTCATTAGATCACTGAGACACTGAGAATAGGAGAAGAAGGGAAATACATAACTCTAAGCCTACAGGATGACACTGACTTGAAGTCCCATTTTACAATTCACAGTGGCGCCATCTGGAGATATTGAATGTTGACAACTCTCAGTTAAATTCTACACTGGCCACCAGAGCAAACGTCCGCTTCACCACGTTAAAGGCAAATCGGACAATATGGCTTGAAAATTAAAACCAATGTCATTTTTCCTGAAAATTTGATATGATGATCTCCAAATGTTGTGGAACACATATCTAACGTAAGAATCGGGGGTCACCGTGCTAGACTTTGATCAATATTATGACAATTCTATATGAGAATATATAGAAATTCTAAAAAGTGTAATAAAACCATGTCATTTTCCTCAAAAAAAGAAGATAGTACATATACAGTACTTTTTATTTAGATTTTAAAAATCAGAGACCACCATCCCTGTTTTTGATAAAATTGAAGAAAACCCTATTTTTCAGTACATTTCCTGTAAATCATGGCAATGTAAATTGGCCTGATTTACATATTAGAATCGGATAAACATGACAAAATGTTAAATCTACTCATGTAGAATTTAAATGAATCCCAAGAAACCAGTTTTGACTAATATGTGACATTATTTAAAAATCACCAGGTGGCACCACTGTGGCCTTTAACTGTGATAGACATAGCCCGGAAGCCAGGGGCCCGTTTAATAATCTAGGATCATTCACTAAGACCATTTTCTTACCTCGTACAGAGGTTATCGTTTAATGATATTTAGTTCTGTTCGCTAAGACAGTATCAGCCGTCCATATGGTCATCCATAAGTGTCAAATAAAGTTGACCCACATCGTCGCTGGGTCTCTATGGCATACATTAAAGGGTCTACATGTATGTTGGATCCTAGATTATTAAACGGGGCCCTGACCCATGTTAGCTTCGATGCCTGGCCCATGTTCTCACATATTAGTAGACTGGTAACCTGACCCATGTACTCATATATTAGTAGACTGGTAACCTGCCCCATGTACTCATATATTAGTAGACTGGTAACCTGCCCCATGTACTCACATATTAGTAGACTGGTAACCTGCCCCATGTACTCACATATTAGTAGACTGGTATCCTGGCCCATATACTATCATATTAGTAGACTGGTACCCTGGCCCATATACTCACATCTTAGTAGTCTGGTAACCTGCCCCATATGACCAGATGTCACGGATCGTCGTCAAATGGGTAGGAACAGGGGTCAAAAATAAATTTAGGAGTATGGTTAAAACCTTTTGTGTGTGAATAGTACAGTGGGTAGGGAATATGTTGAATGTATGAGGGTAGGTTAAATACATATAATAAACATACACCACAGAGCCAAAGTTTGGTAGTACAAATGCTATGTGGAAACGATTGACTCCCTCTTTCTGTACACTGCTGAGATAATACTGATAAATACAATTTTGAGGGCTAATTGTCCAATACATCTTTAAAGTCCATGACTAGTTTGAGTAGGTATTCTTTCTTTTTGTTTTAAACCTTGCTAAGGGTAATATCAGCTCGGGGGTCAATCGTTTCCACAGGGAGTCAATCGTTTCCACATTCTAAGGTATGGGGTCATGATTATGTACAGAGAAGGAGTACAAGAAAGCTGGTACCATGTGAAGTTACCTTGATATTAGGGGGTGTTTATATGAAATGGACAAGTATAGCATGCTTGTTAGCTATCACTGTAGGGTGGGAGTCAATCGTTTCCACAGGGAGTCAATCGTTTCCACATTCTAAGGTATGGGGTCATGATTATGTACAGAGAAGGAGTTCAAGAAAGCTTGTACCATGTGAAGTTACATTGATATTAGGGGGTATTTATATGAAATGGGCAATAGTTAAACACAGCATGCTTGTTAGCTATCACTGTAGGGTGGGAGTCAATCGTTTCCACACAAAAACTACACAAACTAAGTGAATAGGCTCCCAGTGCTATCATAGTATAGTTAGATATAATTTTTTTTCATATATACATAGGTACATGTTAAGGCTTACCAGGATACATTTTACTCCTGTCTGTGCTATATGTAGATATTGGGAGGGTTCCTTCTTTAGGGAGTCAATCGTTTCCACACTAAAACTACACATGAACATTTTGCTATGCAAAGAGTATACTAGCTTGCCCATAAATGCTTAAATGGTTCCAAAACATTCCTTAGACTATGGGGTCTCAGTTAAGAACGATAATTGTCAATATTATTATCTTTTCCCACTAATGCTGACAATTGCAGGAATGGTATTAGTATTTTATCATGAAAAACCCCTCTTTTTGGGTAGTTTGGGCCTTCTAACTCCGTTATTTATGATCCCACATAGTCAAAACTATGGTTCCTCTTCAAGATCTTAGCAGGCCCGACCAGAATACACAAGAAAATCCTAGGTATCTATTAAATTTAGCTTTGTATTGATTGGAGAAGCAATAATGGTCATTTGACGACGATCCATGACATCTGGCCATATACTAACATATTAGTAGACTGGTAACCTGGCCCATATACTCACATATTAGTACACTGGTACCCTGCCCCATATACTAACATATTAGTGGACTGGTACCCTGCCCCATATACTAACATATTAGTAGACTGGTACCCTGGCTCATATACTCACATATTAGTAAACTGGTAACCTGCCCCATATACTCACATATTAGTAGACTGGTAACCTGCCCCATATACTCACATATTAGTAGACTGGTAACCTGCCCCATATACTCACATATTAGTAGTCTGGTAACCTGGCCCATATACTCACATATTAGTAGACTGGTAACCTGTCCCATATACTCAGATATTAGTAGTCTGGTAACCTGCCCCATATACTAACATATTAGTAGACTGGTAACCTGACCCATATACTCACATATTAGTAGACTGGTAACCTGCCCCATATACTCACATCTTAGTAGTCTGGTAACCTGCCCCATGTACTAACATATTAGTAGACTGGTAACCTAGCCCATATACACACATATTAGTAGACTGGTAACCTGCCCCATATACTCACATCTTAGTAGTCTGGTAACCTGCCCCATATACTCACATATTAGTAGTCTGGTAACCTGCCCCATATACTCACATCTTAGTAGTCTGGTAACCTGCCCCATATACTCACATCTTAGTAGTCTGGTAACCTGCCCCATATACTCACATCTTAGTAGTCTGGTAACCTGGCCCATGTACTCACTTATTAGTAGTCTGGTAACCTGGCCCATATACTCACATATTAGTAGACTGGTAACCTGCCCCATATACTAACATATTAGTAGACTGGTAACCTGACCCATGTACTCACACATACGGTACTTTATCTCTTGGACGGTACTTTGACCCTTGTCTAGCTGCCCAATAGCTACCAACTAACGTTAGATGGCTCGCCTGAGACAAAGTACCGTTCCTTTGTCGCAGACAAAAGGTACATCGATGTTACGAAATCGGTAAATGTAATTTGGGCTTTAGGCCAGCGTGGTACTGTTATTCTGTTAGATCCACTGTGAGATTCTATCATTCCCAAAATGAAATATCTTGTTTTTAGTTTTTTCTCTGGTAATCTGCTTGGATTTAGTATCAAACAATAGAGAAGATATCGAATTTTCTTGTGTCGAATGTGTCAAGTGCATGAAATGATGGACAAAAACACACAACGCTAGCGGTGTATTGAAATAATGTTGCAAAGAAACCCCACCCCATTTCCTTTATTATCGAGAATGTTAACCCGCAGCCCGCCACTGATTTAAGATATCCAGATACATTCAAATTTCGTGAGCTAAAATATCATCAGGTGGTGCCAAATTGCTTAAGGTTGGAGAGAGAAATCATTGACCTGAAACTGTTACCTGTTCCACCTGATGACTATCTGCCCCCAAGTGTCAGCGAGTCAGCGGGTGGTGATAGATGTCATAATCATGGTGAAAACGTGGCGGTAGTCATCCTGCCTCCCTGGCAGAAACCTGTCCTCATTGATCAGAAACAGGGAACTCTTCCAAGTATAACAGCACTCTCTGCGGTTACACTTAATCACTTGTAGCATATACATGTACTGACTTTCCTAGATCTGGACATTCTCCTATTTGGCTGCCTTTTTCCTTGGGTGTTTGACTGTTTCAGTGACATGCAGCCTTGATAGGATATCCATCCATAACTATTTATTATCATCATTATCATCACCTGATGAAGTATCATAAATGATACGAAACGTCGTGTTCACCGCTGATACCATAAATCATACCACCATTGTCATCTTGGTTGCAATACATCATTTTTAAAGAAATCAACTGTGTCTGTTTTTTTGTGTCTTTTTCTCTTTATTTATTATCATACTTTTCCTAACACTTTTCCAGCATGGGCAAAGTTGCCTCTAACATCTTGTAATTAGGTGATGCTGTTCTGTCACACAACTCTGGACATCCCAATGTGGTTTTTAGTGTCCCACCTTTCAATCTACCCCTAACACCCCCCCCCCCCCCTAGGTATGACATCATTTATGGATAGCCCCTCTGCATCAAACTCGTGGAGAACGACAACTTTGACAGAAACTGGTTTCCTTTTTAGTGTTTTATAAAGTAGGAATTTATCGTTTCATACTGCGTACCGCCATCACAAAGAAAACAAGATTGTCTCTGATCAGGGTACTAGAATGATATGATCTTCATTGATCATAGAATGCAAACAGTAGATCCAGGCAGAGATGAAGGCGTGTGAGGTCCTGGCAACTAATGTAAATTTGGAGAAGATACAATAGGGGATAGATAGGAGAACCGATGTAAAGGCGGAGAAGGAAGTTTCGGTACATATATCCGAGATGTATATTCTAAAGTAAAACATGTCTTTGCATGTCCAATGTGACATAAACATGATAAGGAAATAATAGTAAACAGTCAGAGTGGTAAATCACAAAAAACCAGACACAGTAAGTTTTGTAGATGATGTTATTATTAAAACCAAGGTGTACAATGGTAGTTTCATACGTGGTATCAAAAGGTTTTCACGACGTTTCGCATGGTGTTGAACCAGCTTCTTCAGGTGATTGATACAATTTCGTTACCAGCTTAGGCTTAAGTACTGATTTGGGATCACATTTATCTACTTCCTTTTGATGGTCCAAGGTCAAGGTTGTAATTTGTTACTATTAATAGATTCTTGGTAGTATCGTTACCAGGGATATGCTAGGTGTTTCTTATAATTGATAGTATGGCAGTGTTCAGGCTGGTATAAAATACAAATACTGTTTGATAAATGGTACATGGGTGAATATATACTGTATAATATATAGATTAGAACTGTGGGTAATTATATAACATGGTAACATGGTAACAAGTAACGTGTTCAATGAGGTAACATCTGATAGTAGAAATCATTTCGTATGAATATATAACATTTAGTTGATCAGTTGATATATTATTCAAGTTCATTTTGGATCTTTACGCAGTTATGCACTGAAAAAATTTATCATATGCTTAGCATGAGTATTATGCTGAGTCCGAGTTGTTATTTCTGGTTATACAGGTTATTACGCTTCATGCTATCGAGTAGGTCGCGGCCCACATGTTGGTCCATTTTCCTTATTATGTGGTAGATATCCAGCATTATTTCGGAGGTTGGTACTGTATGTCGGGGGGTGGATCTTCTGATGGGGGTTGGTTTATACACTGGTGTAGTTGGTGTGGGTCGGCGTGATACAGGTATATATGGTTCTTCACGGTCATCTCTGTTGTTTAGTTCCCGGTTTTGTGGTAAGTCCTTGGTAGATTGTTCATTTTTGGCTGCTTTCTTGGCATTGTTGGGTGTTTGTATCGGTGTCTCCTCATCGCTACTTATGTCATCTAGATTTAAGTCAATTTTCAGCAGGTCTAGTATGGTTGCCGATTTTTTACGACTTGGTGTTGGTTCGTGGCTGCAGTTTGTTGTACTACTGTCATTGCTACTTGTGGTCGAGCTGTCAGAATCGGTGTCTTCACTGTCGTTGGTTTTTTCTGCGTCTTTTGGGGTGTTGTTGGGGGTGCACAAGTCTACTGTAGGTGTTGGTGAGCTTGTTTGGTCGGTCACTAGTTTGGTTAGTTTGTACGGGCGGTCGGTGACTATTGATGGTTTAGTGCGTTTGCGTACAGTGGGGTCTTCAATCAGTATAGTTTTGGGGGTATTGTTCTTTTCTTCCTCTATCCGTTTCCTGATGTTAGATAATGCGGTCTTGGCCGGGGTCCCATTGCGTTTTTTCAGGGTGTCAATCGGTGGTGTGTGTCTAGCAGTCACATATGGTATTCCTACTGTCGGGGGTGGTGTCTCCGTAGCAGCCGGTTGACGGCCTGCAAAGGGAGGACCCTTGTAAATTAGGCGGAATTTGACATTGCTAAAGTTAAACTTGGTTTTTAAGGGTTTTGGTTTGGTTGCAACTGGGCTGTATAAGAATAGTGGGGTGATCATATAGTTCGTGGTTAGATGTTTGTTACGCTGGTGTCGACGTAAGTTACTGATTGTGGAACATCTGGTTTGACAGTTTGAAAGTACACATTGGTACTTACCCTGTGTCGATGTCGATTCGATGTCTGTGGGTTTCTCATGGTGTGTCCTTAGATGTCTGCGGATCGACGAGTCCGTTTGTTTGACATAATTCGGACAATACAGGCATTGTGCATACTTCTCCATACTTCTCAGTTGTTCTGGGTATCCGTGCGTGTTTGTTTTGGTTCGTAACGGCGATGGTTCGACAGCTGACGATGTATGTTGCGTAGTAACTGAATCCGGCGCGTGCGATTGGTTGCCGTGTTGCGGCGAGTGTTTCCGAGCGGGGCCGAGTGTCGCCGAAGTTGATTCCGGCGTGTTCGGCTCCCGCCGAGTGATTCCGAATGTCGCCGGAAGAGTACTTCCGGTTCGATCCGCGTGTTGATGTAGGTCAGAGTTTGAGGTTGATTCCGTGGGGAGACATCGTGCGTAGCAGGCGGATATATGCTTCTTCCAGTCTTAATCGGATGTTTTTGTTGCTTGGACTATTGTCAAGGAGTACCACTCGGAGTTGGTGGGGGAGAACGTCGTGGTCGTTGAAGTGTCGTGCTACTGGTGAGTTCTTGTTTCGTTTTCTGATGTCGTACTTGTGTTCATAGAGGCGTTCAGAGGCCGTGCGGCCGGTTTCGCCTATATACTGTTCACCACATGCTGGGCATGTGATGACATATATTAGCCCTTTTGATTGGCAATTGTTGTTTCCTGTAATTTTGTATCGTTGCTTGGTGGTATGTGAAGTTAGAGAGGTGCATTGCGTGATGTTGTCGCAGTGTTTACAGCTCAGAATGTTGCACGGGGTGCTTTGGTGAATCGATTTGGCCCGGGGGTAGGCAGAGTGGGTTAAGAGGTCCCGTAGGTTGGCAGCTCGTTTATAGGCTACGATTGTTTTCGATTGATTTATTTTGGCCAGGTCGTCTGTTGGTGGGAGGAGGGTTTTGGCATGTTTTAGGAGTTCACCCGCTCTGATGTTTGAAGGATTGAACTGTATTATGAATGGAATGACTTGTTTTGTCGTGTTTTTAGGAGTGTCGAGCAGTTTGGAGCGTGGAACTAGGCTGGCTTTTGCGATGGAGTTCTTCGTTTGGTGGTGTGGATGTCCACGTAGGGTGAGTAGTTTAAGTAATACTTTGCATATTTTCTGAAATTCACTTTCTTCCGAACAAATCATTCTGTATCGTATGGCTTGGCTGTAGGTGATCGAGTCTTTCTGATGTTTGGGGTGGTGGGAGCTGTAGTGTAGATACAGATTGGCATCTGTGGGTTTCTTGTAGACTTTCGTATGTAGTTTACCGTTGATGTCTGTGTATACGGTGGTATCTAAGTAGTTGATGGAAGTTTTGCTGTGTTCAAATGTGAATTTGATGCTAGGGTGGATCGTGTTGAGTCGTTTCATTTCTGATTTCAAGACCTCTGTGGGGCATTTGTATATTGCGAAAATATCGTCAATATATCGTTTCCAGATTTTGGGTTTACATGGTGTGTTTGCGATGATTTTGCTTTCTAGTTGGTGCATGAAGATGTTTGCATATGTAGGTGCCACTTTTGTGCCCATAGCTGTTCCTTGTATTTGGTGGTAGTATTTTCCATTGAATGTGAAGGTGTTATTTTGCAATACTAATTTCAGGAGGCGAACCGCGGTTTCTGCGCTGATCTGGGGATTTGGGAAGAGCTCCAGCGCCGTTTTAACGGCTTCAAGGCCTTCGTCGTGTGGGATTGATGTGTACAGCGCGCTTACATCGATGGTTACAAGGTGTTCGTCTAACTGTAAGTTGTCAATTTCTTTGATTACATTCAGGAAATGTTTGGTGTCTTTTATGAGGGTGGGTATGTGCCGTAGGATGGGTTGGAGGGCATTGTCTAGGCATGCTGATATACGATCGGTGGGGGAGTTGATGCCTGATACGATGGGTCTACCTGGATTTCCCATTTTGTGTATTTTGGGGAGGGTATAGAATACTGAGGTACGTATTTTGGGTGGAATTAGGAGTTTGTTGGCTCCTTGTGGTAGGTCGTTTTTGTCTTCTAGTTTTTTAATTTCGTTCGTGAGTCGTTTGGTGACTATGTTGGTACGGTCGTATGGTAGTTCTCTGTAGTATTTGGTGTCAGCTAGTTGTCTGTTACATTCTTTGATGTAATCGGTTGTGTTCATTACTACAATAGCACCCCCTTTGTCTGCAGGTTTGATGATAATATCTTGGTCGTCTCGTAGGTGGGTGATTTCTTCGAATTCGTCTTGGGTTAGATTGGGTCTTCTGGTGACTTTTCGTGGTTCTTGTAACATGTTGTGTAGGACATGGTTGTTAAATGCTACAATGTTTTCATTATACGGTGGTGGTGGTGTCCACCCTGAGGGTTCCTTTTTGAAGATCTCTGATCTTGGTGGTTGATAGGTAGAGTCTCTGAAGAAATATTTTAGATTTAGGCGTCTGTTAAATAGTAGGGTGTCTCGGATGGTGTGGACGTGGTTTGGTTTGTTGGGTGTTGGTACAAACGATAGGCCCTTCCTTAGGAGTGTTTTTTGGTTGGTGGTTAGTTGTTTGTTGGAGAGGTTGCAGATGGAGTTGTCGGGTTCTGCTTCCGCCCGGTATTTCTTGAATCTGCGATTTTTTGATCGCGGCGTGTTTGTAGGTTGGTTTGTACTTCTTCTTCTATTTTGTTGATTAGTTGTTGTATGGTGTTGTATATGGTCTCGGGGCATTGTGAGTTGATTATATGCATTAGTTTGTTGAATTTATCGGTCAGGTCAATACTGCGTTCGCTGTAGTATTGTTTTAGGAGGTCTCTCAATTTCTTGCTGCAGTCTAGTTGTATTTGTTCCCATTTTAGTTGGAATTCCCAGTCTATTTCTGGGGTTTGGGCTGTGATTTTGCTTTGTAGTCCTCGTGGTACGATGTTTTTAATGATACAGTCGCTGAGGTATTTTTCATGGTGCTTGGAGCGTTGTATGTTCAGGGCTAGTTTGCGGGCTAGTTTGTAGTGGGGTACAATGTCTGCTGGAATTCTGATTTTTTCGGTTGATTCGGAGGTTGTTGGGGTGTCTGCACGTTGTTGGTTGTTGGCGGCCATTAGTTCGTTATTTGGAAGTTGCACTAGGAGTGTTCATTTATGAACTTTGGGTCGAGGATCCCAGGTAGGATGCGTATAGGAGTGGGTGTCCTGGTGACTTAGGGGTTAGGGTGCCTAAGAACTTGACGGTGGTTGCTACTGATGTCTGGCGATCCCAACGAGGATTCGATCGTGAGGAGTAGTAGACAGTCAGAGTGGTAAATCACAAAAAACCAGACACAGTAAGTTTTGTAGATGATGTGTTTATTAAAACCAAGGTGTACAATGGTAGTTTCATACGTGGTATCAAAAGGTTTTCACGACGTTTCGCATGGTGTTGAACCAGCTTCTTCAGGTGATTGATACAATTTCGTTACCAGCTTAGGCTTAAGTACTGATTTGGGATCACATTTATCTACTTCCTTTTGATGGTCCAAGGTCAAGGTTGTAATTTGTTACTATTAATAGATTCTTGGTAGTATCGTTACCAGGGATATGCTAGGTGTTTCTTATAATTGATAGTATGGCAGTGTTCAGGCTGGTATAAAATACAAATACTGTTTGATAAATGGTACATGGGTGAATATATACTGTATAATATATAGATTAGAACTGTGGGTAATTATATAACATGGTAACATGGTAACAAGTAACGTGTTCAATGAGGTAACATCTGATAGTAGAAATCATTTCGTATGAATATATAACATTTAGTTGATCACTTGATATATTATTCAAGTTCATTTTGGATCTTTACGCAGTTATGCACTGAAATTTTTTTTTGAAATAATAGTAATTCAAAATGAACCATAAAGTCAATTTTAGTGTATGTTCAAAACTTATGCAGTTTGAATTTTGAACAGCAGTTACATATACATGTATACATGAAATAGATAATGTAATTATGACAAAAAGTGGAGTTCCAATAAATACATTTATTAAGATAAATCATTTGTTTATAAGAACATGTAGTAACGCAGTGGTAAAACACATGTGATAAGATAAATGAATCATCATTAAAACGAGTGTAAGAAAGACACATATTGTCAAGAACGGGTGTATGAATAAAACATGTACTGTAAAACAAATGTGATAATAGCAAGATTAATACACGGTTTTCAAACCTTAGTAGATTTGATGAGTAAGTCCATTTAAATAGCCAAAGATGAGGTGAGAGTGGAAGCTGTCCCTGGGGCGACCCGCCGGGGGACGTAGTGTCTTAGTCCCGACACACTGCTCCAAGCGCCATGCGCCATAATCCCGGTATCGGGCACGCCCCGTGAGTGAAGAGAGCATGTTCTGCGGGTATGTAGGCACTACGGCCCACCACCCGAAAGTCGGGACGTTAGGGCCCACTCATCGGGACGTTAGGGTCCGCCTAAAGCCAACCTAGGGTTAGGGTTAGGGTAAGTCTTAGGGATAGGCTTAGGGATAGGGATAGGGTTAGGGATAGGGTTAGGGTTAGGGTTAGGGTTAGGGATAGGGTTAGGGATAGGGTTAGGGATAGGGTTAGGGTTAGGGATAGGGTTAGGGTTAGGGTAAGTCTTAGGGATAGGCTTAGGGATAGGGATAGGGATAGGGATAGGGTTAGGGTTAGGGTTAGGGTTAGGGTTAGGGATAGGGTTAGGGATAGGGTTAGGGATAGGGATAGGGTTAGGGTAAGTCTTAGGGATAGGCTTAGGGATAGGGATAGGGATAGGGATAGGGTTAGGGTTAGGGTTAGGGTTAGGGTTAGGGATAGGGTTAGGGATAGGGTTAGGGATAGGGATAGGGTTAGGATAGGGATACGGTTAGGGTTAGGGTTAGGGATAGGATTACTTACTAATACTTACTGCTAAATATAGTATTTATTCCCAGTTGAGATGCTTGAGTAGGGAAGATTTAACACGGGTTGAGTTCGTTACTGGTCGAGTTTTTTACCGGTCGGGTTCTCCTGTATTCAAACATCAACTAATTATGCAAAGTAGGTGGGCCCTAACGTCTATTTATGCCACATCTCCCTCCCGGCATCATAGGTGTGACCGCTTTCACACCCCCGGTGTAGGGTGGGCCCTAACGTCCTGCAACCGTTCTGCGTAACCGGCCACCTTGAGTGCTGCCCGGAGGACCGGAAGGACCACCCGGGTTTAATGGGGTGGCGGCTTGAGTCCACGAAGGCCGCATCGTGTATAGCGCGACATTGTCCTCCCAGGCCTGGATGGGGCAGGACGGGCTGCCCGATCACTCAATAAGGAGGGTGAATGCCGCCGAGGCGTGCATCGTTTTTGTTGAGCTGACTCTCCGGATGAGACCGGTCGGCGACGGTGTGACATCGCCCCAGCATAGGGTGTGTGCCACCCACAGGGGGCCAACAGTGAGGAGGTTTGACTGTCGGAGCATCGAGGCGTATCTGACAAGTAGGATGGTCCTAGCAGGGACCGCTGGGGGGCCCACCGCAGCTAGGGCGTCGGCCACAAGCTAGACCATAGCCAGTGGAAGTTCTTGAGTGGGGGACGTGATGTGTCGACAGCTGGGTTAGTGTAGGGGCATCACAGGAGAAACCGCGTGCCTCGATGAAGGTGAGGTAAGCTGTAGCCTGGCGAGTGATGTTCTCATGAGTGCCAGGCGCCACGGCCGCTGCCCAGGAGGCTTCCAGGTTGCAGAGTAGTGAGGGGTGTGCCGACTCTGTGGAGTGAAGCAATGGGAACTACGTTGGAGTAAAAACATACTTTAGCTTAACCAGGGTCTTGATATTTAGTTTTAAGGTCGCTTATGATTTTACATGCTAGCTCAAATTTTGTATGGCCAACGTGCATTCTCGAGAGAGCGTCTGCCAAGATCAGTGTAGCACCCGGCTTATGTCACAGACGCACCTCGATGTCCTCCACGGCCTCAAACAAGGCGATCTCTCGCACGCAGGCGGCCAACACCATGTCACGAGTTCTTCCTGTGTTAATTGCATACATGGCTGCCGTGTCATCGGTGACTACCTTGATGACATGGCCCCTAGCTTGCTCAGGGAGTAGTGCCTCAAACAAGGCGATCTCTCGCACGCAGGCGGCCAACACCATGTCATGAGTTCTTCCTGTGTTAATTGCATACATGGCTGCCGTGTCATCGGTGACTACCTTGATGACATGGCCCCTAGCTTGCTCGGGGAGTAGTGCCTCAAACAAGGCGATCTCTCGCACGCAGGCGGCCAACACCATGTCACGAGTTCTTCCTGTGTTAATTGCATACATGGCTGCCGTGTCATCGGTGACTACCTTGATGACATGGCCCCTAGCTTGCTCAGGGAGTAGTGCCTCAAACAAGGCGATCTCTCGCACGCAGGCGGCCAACACCATGTCATGAGTTCTTCCTGTGTTAATTGCATACATGGCTGCCGTGTCATCGGTGACTACCTTGATGACATGGCCCCTAGCTTGCTCGGGGAGTAGTGCCTCAAACAAGGCGATCTCTCGCACGCAGGCGGCCAACACCATGTCACGAGTTCTTCCTGTGTTAATTGCATACATGGCTGCCGTGTCATCGGTGACTACCTTGATGACATGGCCCCTAGCTTGCTCGGGGAGTAGACTCTGGATGGCGAGGACACAGGTCATAGCCTCTATCTGGCTGATGTGGAAGTGTTGATGGAACTCCTAACCAAGTGGGAGGCTGTAGTAGGTCCTTTCCCGAAGGCAGAAGGCGCCTACACCTGAGTGTGAGGTGTCACACTCCATGGTGATGACTGGGCACTCCTTTGTGATCAGCTTCTTGCCGTTTGTGAGGAGGGCGTAGTCCGCAAACCACCTTATGACCCGCCTACATTCTTTATCTATCATGACGTGGTCGACATTTTGCGTTCAGCGCAGTCTGAAGTAACCTCGACATATATTGGTGCGCTGATGGTGTCCCACATGTGTCAGCCTCCTCCTCAGCGATTGGAGCTGTCTCTTTGTAAAGATCTGCAGTCGATAATTCTAACTTTGTGGTATTTTTGCGTTGAAAAAGCAGCATTATTAATTATAATATATATATTAGATCTTTTCTAAATTGTTTCCTCCAAATCCAAGATGGCCGACATTGGCCAGGTTAATTGGTCTTTCCTGTTGTAGCTATAATCCGCACTTTGAACCCGGCTTTGACCGGCGGTTGTTTGTGAACCCAACTTCCTGGAGATGCGGGCGCGCTCGTTGTTACAAAGGTGACGCTAATTGGCGCCTAACACGACCGCCCGTATAAGCGTCCCCACCTGGAGACAAAGGCGTCCCACTGCTATAAAACAGAACCGCATTAAACCCAGAGTATTCAGTCTTACCTGGATTCTGTACCTACAACATCTATGCGTTGACTTCAAACCTCTATTCTACGTATATAGACTGTTAGGAGCAGAACCGCTATGGTATAGCCTAGAAACTTTACATCTTGTTGGCTGTCATGGGGACTCCCACAGTTTACAGTCCTCTACGATGGCTTATCTGTAGGGCACCGTGACTTCCACAAACCTGTAAACCAGGGTTGACGTGGTAATACACTCGCTATCACTCGTGTATTACTACGCATCAACCTCTCATGGTTTATACGGTCGCCTGTCCACAAAACTATCGATTATTGTCAGCATATATACTGACCGAGTTACGTAATGCGGGCGCCCCCGTGGTATTTGCATACACGGGTTTTGCCAGCTTTACCGCACAGAGGACAGCTCTAGCATTGAAGGGGGGGGGGGTGATTCCGCAAACCCCCCCCCCCCACCTTGATAACATCATGGACGGCGGCTCGGCCTGCGGGTAGTTCCCGTTCAGAGAGGTGATGAGGTGTAGAAGAGGAAGAAAAAGAACCAAGTGTCGGTAGTATCAGTGTCTTTTTCTTATCCTGCTTGCTGTCATCTCTGACAATGGGAGTCAACTTGACCAGCGAGCTCGCCCCAGGCGAGGTCACTTCAGAACCCGCTCCCCTTCCCAGCATGGTGACCGCCCTAGGTAGGTGGGACGCGGCTCTTAGACTGCTGTCTTTGACTTCCCAGAGTCACCGTGGGTGACTTTCCGCACTCCGACAACGGGGTTTCGTCAGGACCGGAGTCTAGAGCACCCAAGTCATCGCTGCGGACGTCCCTGAGGGAACCTCCCCTGGAACCTCGGCCGCACTCTGGTGGCATACAAGATGGGCTCCTCTCCTGAGGACTGGGCCTTATATACGGCACCATTGACCCCGATCAAAGGGAGGTCAAGTCCTCAGCCAATGAGAGGTGTTGAGAGGTGCAATAGAGCGAATCCACGCCACTCAACCATGACACAATCAAAGACGCTCATTACGTGCCATCTGATTCGTCCCATTCTCACTCTCCCAGCGGGTGTCAACCCTTTGGTCCCGCCAAGCAGTCAGCTGAGTCTATGCCCATGGTATTCTTTTCGACAACAATTCTACACCACTACTCCTTGTAGTTGACCATAGCCTTGCTTTGTAAGCTAGCGCTGCGGTGGAATTTGAATTGCATTTCAATCTTCCGAGTCCTCCTCTCCCCTCTGTGGTCTGCATACTCTTTTGGTGGACCACAGTCTTGCCAGTTACCACAGACCTCTCTAGTTTACGGAATCCTCATTTGTGTTGGGTAAAGCTAGTGACCCAGTACCGGACTCTACTGTAGCCAATTTCTGGGGACATTCTGGAGAGAGATGTGCCCACACTGCCAACAATGCCAGCTATCCAGCTGGTTTCTCCCCAACTGGGCTAATCGCTCATTGATTAACAGTAGTGTCTGCTCCATGGTTTGGGATTCTTTTGAATCTTTTCCTGCAACCTGCTCTTTCACCTGGAGATTTCCATTACTGGACTTCCCTGGATTCAGACGGCCATGGCCCCTTCCGCGGAATCCTCTACGGGTGAGTACCACTGACCTGACCAAGGAGAGTATCTCCTCTACCTCAATGTTGCTGGTCTCATTCCCCTCTATCTCATCCTGTTCCCAGGACGAGCCCAGTGCAGCTACCCGAGTTTTACCAACAGGTTTGCTGTACTGACCGAACAGAGCACACCTTTGTTCATAGGTGTCCACTATTCTCAACACCTGTATGAGGCTCATTCCAGGTTCCCACTTTGATACAAATTCCGTGCGGATGTCATCATCACCCTTCACAAACTGAGTTTGCAGATCCTTGTGTAGCGCTGGCGAGTTCAGTCTCGTTCCCGGGTAAACCTCCATCAGCAACTGCTGTAAGGCTAACCCATTGGCCCGGGTGAACTAATCCTTACCCTGCACTCTACTTAGAAAAGTTTAGCGCAGGTTCAGCGTCACAAGCTGCCTACAATAGTAGGATGTGACTTCTACAAGTTAATCCCACCCTTGAGCAGAGGAGCGGCAGTATGCACGGAGTGCAGCCTCATCGTGTCCATCTCGCAATGCTCTCATGAGGTATGACTGCACATCAGTTGTTCTCCAACTGTTGCACTTGACATCCTCACAAAACCTGGCAAACCAGTGTTCCCACACAATTCCTTTGCCGAAAGGCTTCGGAATGGCCGTGTTCCTTCTGGCAGTCTCAGCCAGTCTAATGATCAGGACATCTTTGGCCTGTGCCAGAAAGAGGTTAAACACCCAATCCACATTACTCTGCAAGCGTATGGGATTCAAACCCAGTTCCTCTATCGCGGAACTAGCTCTACTGCCTCCATCTCACTCCCACAGAGTATCTTTCAGAGAATCCAATGGGGAAGCAAAGTTCACCATGGGTGGTCTCCTATCTGTCCTGGGGACCAGCCATCGTACCTTGTGGGGAGTAGATGTGTCCTCAGTATCGCTTTGCCATCCAGCAAGGGATGTCCTATACTTAAGAGTATAGTCAGCCTCTGCTTTCCGCGTATGTTCTACGGCCACCTTCTCAAGCTTCTCAACCATAGCAAGCTGGTCCTCTGCAGCTTGCAGAGTCTCCACCGTCCGCTTGGTCTTGGCATACAGATTCTTTAACAGCGGGGTATTGCTCTCTTCCTCAAAAAGATGCTGTCTCCGCTGTTGCCACTCAGCCTCATGGTCTTCCATTGGCTGTGCCCATTCTTCTGGCGTTTTCTCTTCCCCAGCTTCTGGACCTTTATTTTCAATATTAGATATGGTTTTTAAAAGTAAGTTTTTAAGAAGTCCTGTGTTTACTTAAGCATCATGTTATGGAATGACTTATCAGCAACTTTTAAAGAAGGAATTCTATAAGTATGTTCTTAAGAGGGGGTTATCGACAGGATTTAAAAAAAAAAACTTTTATTGGGTCAACATGGAACATGTATCTGGGCTTGGCCAGATGGCCATTCTGCCGTCCGATCCCGACTAGCCACTTATGAACTAAGCTACTAAGGGTGGTATAGGTAATAATATGATGAGATGGGTTGATGAGAAATACACCTAGCATAAGTTTTACATATGCTGTTCTGGTAGTAGTTGTTCTTTTAATGGCTGACTAATTGCTTAATTAACTATTAAATAACAACAGAAGCTGTTATAGCTATTACCAATGGGGTATCCCAAAGTCTACATGGGTACATTAGGACATCTGGTGAGAGAGCGAGATCTTACTAAACCTAACTCGACACTCACAACATCTAACGATAAACAGTGGGATAGTGGGAAACACGACACAAACAGACGTGGATTCGCCTTACATGTTTAAGGAAATGTGACTAATTATCTAACGTGATTCAGTTATTAATTAACTTACGTTTTCATAATTAACTTTCTACGTCTAGACATTTAGAGATGGAGATTACGCCAATCTCTTATGTATGATAACATTATCATAACTTTAGGTAATCATTTTGATATAAATTAAACTGAGATAATTAAGTAATTAATGAGGGGAGTTAGAGATAACTCTAGGCTGTGTGTCGGCAGGCTACCAGAATCTATTACTTCCTTACCGACAGCGAGGCACTCTAATGAGATCTTTAATTAAGTTGCTTCTTCATTAATGATTGATAATCATTAAATTACAAATTGTAATTCATTATTAGATTGTGTCTTGAGTATTCATGGAAGAGGTCAAAGATTGAAGTAAAGTTCAAGTTCTTTTAATAATTCACACAATGTTATACATCGTTTATAATTCACAGCATGGCTTTCAGATCATTGGTATTTCAATACACTCGCATATTTGGCTAAGTGCCAAAATGCAATAACAGATAGAGTCTAATAACTGTCAGACGCCAAGCTATTAATGACTTTTCCTCAAAGTGTCCGAAAAATCATTACAGCAATGATAAAGCTGGCAAGTTGCCAATGTTCAAAGTTCCTTCAATAGAGTTCCTAACAGCGTAGTTAGCTGAGAGAAGACAGTCATAGAACTCATAGTCAGATAATATCAAAGTAATGATTTGATTTGACCATACAACTTAACTCACCCAATTTACAGATAACTGTAGTGAACTCACCTGATTCCTTTTAGATAATTCAGGTTCATTGAAGATTCACAGTTCCCTAATTGTCAGATGTTGAAATATTAAAAAGGTTTGTTCACTTATAAGTAAAGTGAGAAGTTGGAGAAGGAACCGATGTGAGTCCCAGAGATTCCTATAGTCCGAAAACAGAGTATGTGTCCTTGGAGAGTCCCAATCCAAGTCACTTTCTGCACTCCCAGAATGTAGGGAAAGTTTCCTTAGCTGATCCTACTTGATTGAATTCACTGCTGAATCCGTGCACCTTGCTGGTTCCGGTGCCAAGCAAGACACGTCTTGACAACAGGAGATGGTAGTGGAGACTGATGATACGTTCAGCTCCAAAGGGAATCTCTAATGAGCTTTTACTAGAGGATCCTGGGAGAATTAATATTGAATCTCGTTTGAATTCACATAGGCTCGAGAGTGCGTGGTTATGTTAAATAGCTCCAGGAACTCGGGAATACCATAAGTGGGACTCCTTGGGAAACTCCAGAGACAACTCCCTAACGCATCATAGCCACGTCAGAGAGTCTATTCCTAGAAGCAGGTGTGTTCCCCAAGTATAGTGAGTAGTATAGGGAACATCACCTTTCACACGGCTACGTATTTTCCAAACCTATTTCAGCCTACATACGGCTTACTCAACCTTAGTTTATTACCATATGTATTGACAGTAATAATTAATACCTAATAACATGTTAAAATATTATTACTAACATATTGATAGCTATTTGCACACATAACCAATAATTATTTAATAAAATAAAATAACCTTAAAGGTTTAAAAATACCTAATTGTACATCAATAACCTTAATATTGTGCTGTTTTTGGTTACAGCACAATACATCTACTGGTTGAGAGCTAATAATAATTCTAGGTCTTATAGATACTTCTAGACATAGTCTCAGATACTACGAGACAGGTACACTAATACATCAAGATATATATCAATAAAATTTGTGAGTTTGTGGACAAGAGAACTACTAGGTATTATAGGGATGAGATCTATTTAGGGTTGTTGCAAACACAATCAGACCCTTAAATTATTAAATCTTGAATTGCCAGAGAAACACATGCAAGCAAACATTGCTTCCACAGAGCTAACATAACAGTAAAATCGAAGTTGGCAGCACAAAGAAGTCTACACAATGATCAACTACTATATTATGCAACTATTTGGAAAAAAAGAGCAGGAAAAACTATCGTACAACATATCACGGTCTGTAGGTAGGGTTCAGTATACATAGAGCCCGCAGTCAGTTTGCAGCCTGTTGTTGGAACAAGCAACCAGGATAGTCTTTCTTGGTTACAATTTTAAAAGTCTTTTTGAGTTCAATAAGAGTATAGTCAGCCTTCAGTTTTTTCCATATATCACTTCCTTCTACAAGGAATGAGTTAGCAAAGACCGTTTATTTAGGTGTGACAAGTCTAATGCCCTGGCTTTGTCTAGTAGGTAAGTCTCTCATGTCTATTAGCTCAGGAATTTGTTTAAGTGTGAATGCAAAGTGGAGCAAACGAATTTGTCTTCGTCGAATAAGTGGCCTTACTTTTGAAAGGGCATGAAGTTGATCAGTGGTCATGTGTGGATTTGGCCCTAGTTTCACTTTGTAGGCTATTCTTAGAATCTCGTTCTGAAGCAATTGAAGTTTTATTGTTGGAACCTTGTTTGTTGTCATCACAAATAAAGACACAATAATCAAAGTAGGGCAGTGTCATACTTTTATATATCTGTATAGCCGCTGTGGAATTAATCAGGTTTCTTATCTTCGAAAGCAAATAGATTTTGTGTGCGACTTTGCTAATAACAGCTCTCCTATGTTCACTAAACTTCAGCCTATTATCAGTTTTCAGGCCTAGATAATCAAAACTTTTTATCATCTCTAACATCATCATGACAGGACAAAGGAACAAGACGTCCAGAGAAGATGAGCTAACTCGGGAATAACGGGTAAAGCTAAGAATGAAAACAAAATTTATAGAAATGCTTTTGCAGCTCAGTTTAATTCGGCTTAAATTGGGTAGAATATATAGACTTTTACATTGATATAAAACGGGATCGCGAATATAAGAACATAATGGGATCCGGAAAACACACACATTATCGCGTGCCAACGTTGTATCACTGCACGTTGAAGAGAAACAAGGCAAAGTGTTGGTTGCAGGAGGTCACCAGACTGGGCTCCTTTGTATATATCCCCAACATGGTGTGGAATGAGGGACAATGAAGTTTTATGCCGAGACTGGGGGTATACGGAGACTGGAGATCCAACACTCACCACTCCTACATCTCACACTCCTACTCTCGTTCTGTCAACCACTGTCTCATTCACTCTCTCTTCAACCCATAATCTCGCCCATTTTGTCTCCTACCCACCGCCTACCTTCTCTAATGGCTCCTTGGCTTTGATTTTATATTTTATCATCTTATCTAATTGTAATAATACTCGTTATTCCCTTAGTTAATAATTTCATATTATCAATAACTTATATTAATAACTTCTTATTAATAAGTCATATAAATAAGGTCAATAAAATTCTATCCTCCTAACATTCAATAAAATCTCATTTGCCAAGTCCAGCCCCCTCTCTTTTATCCGAGTAAAGGGGTAATGAGGCCAAGGTGTTATTTTGTTGGATGTAATGTTGGAAAGCACCATGCGTTCTATCATTCCCAAAGTTAAATAGGTTGTTAGTAGCTTTCTTAGGTAATCTGCTTGGATTTAGTATCAAACAACAGAGGAGATATCCTATTTTCCTCTGTTGCAGTTGTCAAGTGCGTGTGATGGTTGGACCAAAAAAACACAACGCTAGCTGTGCAGTGAAATAACGTGGCGAGGAAAGAACCTCTGTTGCAGCAGATTGTGTGCTCAGATAATTCGGCGGTACTCAGTAACCTGGTGATCCTTTGTATCTCATGCAGCTGGAATTCCTTCTTTGTTTCTGTGTACTGCCGTCAAATAGAAAACAACATTGTCTCTAGATAAGGGCACTATCTATATACGATCTCAGTTGATCATTGGATACAAAGGGATGATTTGTGAGGAGGAAAAACTAATATCACATGGGACCCATATAAGGATGCAAATGTCATCCAAACAAAAGGAATATGAGTGGGTAGGAAAACATCTTCTGGCACTACATATTACCTACTTTAGGCATCCTCTTTTTAGTGGGGTTTTTCCTTAACAAAGTTTGTCACATCACTCCACATTCCCCTCATTTGGCGTTTCTCAATCGAGCCAGGGGAACGTTTAGATGCAGAGCTGAGTGATATCTGTACTGGAAGACAACGAATGGCATGTAAGCAATTATGTGAAATTGAGTGATGTTTAGATTTTATCCTACCCTGTCACATGTTTTTAACTTCATATGTCACCTGTGGCATATAAATATTTTATGGCATAACTGTGGCATACGGGCCCACCATGCTAAATCTATGGATTTATATGAGGGGTAGGTAATAACCGTGGCATACAGTCACACCATGCTAAGTCTATTGAGATTTATATGAGGGGTAGGATAATAACCGTGGCATACAGTCACACCATGTTAAGTCTATGGAGATTTACATGAGGGGTAGGATAATAACCGTGGCATACAGTCACACCATGTTAAGACTATGGAGATTTATATGAGGGGTAGGATAATAACCGTGGCATACAGTCACACCATGTTAAGTCTATGGAGATTTATATAAGGGGTAGGATAATAACCGTGGCATACAGTGACACCATGCTAAGTCTATGGAGACTTAAATAAGGGGTAGGATAATAACCGTGGTATACAGTCACACTATGTTAAGTCTATGGAGATTAATATATGAGGGGTAGGATAATAACCGTGGTATACAGTCACACCAGGTTAAGTCTATGGAGATTTATATGAGGGGTAGGATAATAGCCGTGGTATACAGTCACACTATGTTAAGTCTATCGAGACTTAAATGAGGGGTAGGATAATAACCGTTGTATACAGTCACACTATGTTAAGTCTATGGAGACTTAAATGAGGGGTAGGATAATAACCGTGGTATACAGTCACACCATGTTAAGTCTATGGAGATTTATATGAGGGGTAGGATAATAACCGTGGTATACAGTCACACCATGTTAAGTCTATGGAGATTTATATGAGGGGTAGGATAATAACCGTGGTATACAGTCACACCATGTTAAGTCTATGGAGATTTATATGAGGGGTAGGATAATAACCGTGGCATACAGTCACACCATGTTAAGTCTATGGAGATTTATATGAGGGGTAGGATAATAACCGTGGTATACAGTCACACTATGTTAAGTCTATGGAGACTTAAATGAGGGGTAGGATAAAGACAAGAACCATCTTTCACATCTTGAATTATCTTCATTGACAACAATAGTTCACTATTCCTCAATCTTAGCGTTATAATTGATAATTCAGAATCATCTAAAAACAAAAGTTACTAGATTGAATCATTGATGAATTACGTATATCGATTACACCAAAACTCACTAAAACAACTCACTCTTTGTATGTTCCATTGCTGTTTATTCATAAAAAGAAAGTCAACCAGAATGGGAGATTACATAGGTAGGGGACATTTTCTATGTAAATCCCGTCCAATATGAATCAAGGCAAGTTCACTATGATCCTTTCTGTTTACCAGCACCAGCACGAACAAGGAGAATGTAATAATGTAAATTTTGAGAATGTTGACATTTATGATTTTTTTTTTTTTTTTTTTTTTATTCAGAGAAGACAGAGTACATTCACCGCACGGGCGCACTTCCAGGTACCGTCAAAGTAAACAATTAACAATTGCAAGTACAGGACATGACGTAGTGTAGACAATAGGTATCTGGTAGTTTTGGGAAAATTATACCTTAGATATGTATGTGTCTGACTGGTATAAACTGTTAGATATTTATACATAAAGTCAGGTCATGTGACGCTGCTTAATCAGTTAGAGACTGTTAATGTATGTTCATAGTCAGACTAACTTCCATTATGAGTGTCCGATGCCATCTACCTTAAGATATCCTATGAAATTACAAGGACATATACATACATACATACATATGGACAATACAAGTCACACCACAAAACAAATACATGTCAGAACGCTCAACCATGCTCTCATACATGTCTTTTCATAGTAAATATGTCACCCAAGATCGAGATATGTTGTTGCTAGCTGGTGTTACAGCGTGTTTTATGAATAACTATACTATACTAAGAATACATTGGCATAGAGGTGAGGAAAGAAAATAGTAAGTATTACCCGATATACGGTCATTTGACTCGTGACTTTTCATCTAGGGATCTGTGCCTTAATGTTTTCAGTTAACAAGATTAGTTTTACCCTGTTCTTAAATTCAGCTTTTAATGCAGAGATTTGTAAATCAGCCGATAATAAGTTCCATATTTTCATGCCCCTATATAGGGGACTTTGTCGATATTTCTCTATGACCGGCCTTTTCGTCCTCAATATGATTTTTTTACTCAGTCGAGTTGTTGGCCTGTTTGTTTCTATTATATTTGCTTTGTTAGATATCCAGTCATATATCTGCATTAGCAGGTGATGAACCCTTCGGTAATACAAAGGCCTTATTTTACATGAATATAGCAATTCCTCCACAGACATGTCCCTGACATTCTGTATGCCCAGTGCTGATTGCAAACTCTATTAATATTGACAGTAGATTACATAGATAAAGATATCACAGTCATCACAGTCAAACAACATGGGCGGCCTGCAGTGTCTTGAAGTAAATGTGTTTGTTTCTTATCATGTTTGCCGTTAACTGGTATATAAGCAGCAGGATGACAAAGAAGGAAGACTCTTCAACCAGAGGAAGGCGAGGTAAACGAGACAAGAACAATAGGCGGCCACTTGGAGTCATCAAACAGGTAGTGTAAATTGGATTATTCCATACAATCAAGACTTACCAGGGTGCAGAAACACTCCCTCCACGAGTTATCACTGCTCTACCTCCCTGTCTCTCTTTTCGAGCAGATTAGCAACCTTCTGACCATAACTGATTTTAAAGGTTGATCAGACATCCTGGCTGAATCCCTAGGATCAGATACATCTCAGAATAAATGATGAGATCAAAAGGTATGTGACTAAACATTGGTAGGCTACGTTTTGCACCAACAAGGCGACTATTGATCAGATGGCTATTAGGGATCATATAGCGCACAAAGATAGTGGTAGTCGTCATCGAGCACCACCTGACGACTATTGGCTAGACGATCTACAGTCGTCACGATTTTGGTCATTCAGTGTAAACGCCGGGTTAGTGCACCGCCTGACGACTATTGGCTAGACGATCTACAGTCGTCACGTTTTAGTCATCTAGTGTAAACGCCGGGTTAGAGCACCACCTGACAACTATTGGCTAGACGATCTACAGTCGTCACGATTTTGGTCATTCAGTGTAAATGCAGGGTTAGAGCACCACCTGACGACTATTGGCCAGATGATCTACAGTCGTCACGTTTTAGTCATCTAGTGTAAACGCCGGGTTAGAGCACCACCTGACAACTATTGGCTAGACGATCTACAGTCGTCACGATTTTGGTCATTCAGTGTAAACGCAGGGTTAGAGCACCACCTGACGACTATTGGCTAGACGATCTACAGTCATCACGTTTTAGTCATCTAGTGTAAACGCCGGGTTAGAGCACCACCTGACAACTATTGGCTAGACGATCTACAGTCGTCACAATTTTGGTCATTCAGTGTAAACGCAGGGTTAGAGCACCACCTGACGACTATTGGCTAGATGATCTACAGTCGTCACGTTTTTGGTCATTCAGTGTAAACGCAGGGTTAGAGCACCACCTGACGACTATTGGCCAGACGATCTACAGTCGTCACGTTTTTGGTCATTCAGTGTAAACGCAGGGTTAGAGCACCACCTGACAACTATTGGCTAGACGATCTACAGTCGTCACGATTTTGGTCATTCAGTGTAAACGCAGGGTTAGAGCACCACCTGACGACTATTGGCTAGATGATCTACAGTCGTCACGTTTTTGGTCATTCA
Organism: Alentia gelatinosa; assembly: GCA_950022655.1. Lineage (NCBI taxonomy): Eukaryota > Metazoa > Annelida > Polychaeta > Phyllodocida > Polynoidae > Alentia > Alentia gelatinosa. The sequence continues at coordinate 145,329,460 of OX465580.1, read as the reverse complement.
GTGTAAATGCAGGGTTAGAGCACCACCTGACGACTATTGGCCAGACGATCTACAGTCGTCACGATTTTGGTCATTCAGTGTAAACGCAGGGTTAGAGCACCACCTGACGACTATTGGCTAGATGATCTACAGTCGTCACGTTTTTGGTCATTCAGTGTAAACGCAGGGTTAGAGCACCACCTGACGACTATTGGCCAGACGATCTACAGTCGTCACGATTTTGGTCATTCAGTGTAAACGCAGGGTTAGAGCACCACCTGACGACTATTGGCTAGACGATCTACAGTCGTCACGATTTTGGTCATTCAGTGTAAACGCAGGGTTAGAGCACCACCTGACGACTATTGGCCAGACGATCTACAGTCGTCACGATTTTGGTCATTCAGTGTAAACGCAGGGTTAGAGCACCACCTGACGACTATTGGCTAGATGATCTACAGTCGTCACGATTTTGGTCATTCAGTGTAAACGCAGGGTTAGAGCACCACCTGACGACTATTGGCCAGATGATCTACAGTCGTCACGTTTTTAATCTTCTAGTGTAATCGCCGGGTTAGAGCACCACCTGACAACTATATATTGGCTGATGATCTACAGTCATCACGTTTTTAGTCGTTCAGCGTTAACGCCAGAAACGCCTTGATAAACAACCCCATGAAAAAATCCTGTTCTTCATGACTAACCAATAGCTTAATCTTGATCATTTGTACAAAGGTGGCTATAAATTTCCTCGTGCCATTTGAATGAGATCATTGTAGGTTTGATTGATAGTTTATATCATGATGAAGGCAATATGATGTTCTGGTAGCGGAAGATTTCCACATATGGGAGTTGAAACCTTAATGATTAATCTCTAACGCTTAAGCATCACTTTTAATAGACTATTTATATTGTTGATACTAAAGCAAACGATATTGCCAATTTTTGATTACGTTGACTCCATATTTACTGTAAAGGAGATCAAAGTGCTTTAGATATTGCTTTTAACCACTGTATGCGATCAACGTTAGGTATTTACCAGATAAGAGATTATTCAACTGTATCATGAATGCAAAATAAGATCGCTGCGATATAGAAGAGTTATACATTTAGTAATGCATATCAAATGGTGGTCAAATGACGCAATGAATTGTATGAAAGGGGTGGTAAATACCCGGGGAAATGATAAGCTAGTTATAAAACATGATTATCCGAAAACACAAAAATTTAGGAACTCACCGTTGTATCAAGGTATTTCAATTTGGAATGACTACCAAAGGCCTCCAAAGCAGTCAGGATAAGACTCATTTTAAGATGATTATAAAGGAATATTGAGAAATGACCATCATTGGTAGGATGTGCAATAATTTTAGGCCGGCCAGTCAGTCCATTTCAGTCCAGTTTCGACCAGTCATTAGCTAGACAACAGTGACACTACCTACACTGTCTTGTCTTCTGTGTCATGTATTGTCCTGTCTGTCCTCGTTCTGTGTCATTTAAATTTGCTCATGAGTAGATTGTTGTATATATTGTTGATGCAACTGCATGTAATAACGCCCAGCTGGGTGAATGTAATTGCTTCCTGAATAAAAAAAAAGAAATAGACCATTCTTTATTAATGATTATATTCAATATCTAGAGAATACTACAAGTCGATATTCACGTATATGCGTTAGAATTGTTCAATACTTAATTAATCTCCAACACTCGTATATTACTCTGGATGAGGCTGTTGTTATATCATAATTATAATTCATCTCGTAAAGTGTTACTCCTTGATATGTCTTCATCTTATTACATGAAGAGATATGAATATTTACCAAATATGCACAATATATGAATAAATTATGTTAATGATCTTAATTACTGATCCCACGGATATGGGGAGGTAGAGGCTACTCTAGGCTGTGTGTTGGCAGGCTACCGAAAACTATTATTTCCCTACCAACAGCGAGGGACGTTTCAGGGGACTATATATTATGTTAATTAGATTATAATTAATATCCTTAAGTCGTTAAATAATTACTATAACCGAATCTACATGTCTCTTATAGTCATAGAAGAGGTCAGAGAGTGGAATACTGTTTCTCAAACTTTGATAATTAATCTAAATTATTTTATATATTGATACACGGTTGACACAAGTGACAGGTTATTCAGCATGGCATCATGGGTAATTAAAATATCATTAATCGTCTTGGCTCAGTTCCAACTCGAGACTGATGCATGAACAGTTCATCAATGAAGTCAGTTCTGAATGATCCACAAACGTTGTAGTAAAAAGGCAGGTGATGAACTGACAGTTGAGTGTTTAGTTCAGGTGGGCAAGCTGCCAAACTTCATCAACCTTGTCAATTAAAGACGTTTAGTCATTCAAAGTAATTCTTGGAACTTTTAGATAAAGATCGTAATGTTCTTAAGTCAACAGCCAAATACAGTAAAGTTCAGTTCATAAGTAAATAATGAATAAACATAAGTCAGTCGTAACTCACCAATAGATTTTATATGTCCAAAGACTCAAAATATTCCTGTGAATTCCTCACAACTATGACACATGATCTTAACTCCTTGTCACACTTTCCATGAATCCAGGGCCTTGTTTTTTTAGTCACGATATCCTCTTTGTAAGATATCTTACAGCTGTCAGTGTACTATAGATAAGACATCTTTGGGGATCGGCCAACGATTGTCCCCCAAGGACACTTAGGCTGCAGCCAGGTGTACTATAGATAAGACATCTTTAGGGTCACGTGGTTCCAAATGTCTTCCAAAGGTGTCTTAGACCTAAGACATTTATGGACATGTCGTACAGAATGCGCAAATTCATTTTCCGTAAGAATTGAGCAGTGAACTTTTAACACAAGTAAGGGACACATATAACCTATAATCATCTCAAATATGAAGAAGATCGGTCAAACCGTTCTGACGTTATTCATGTTTGAACTTCGTCATAGCAATTGTCTGCTCTGGTGGCCAGTGTCTATCAGAGAGCATCAGAGCACACCTTGCTAATTTATGCGGCGACCTAGACATTGTCCCCAGGGAAATTCAATTCACTTAGTACATTATAGCAGACTTTAGACTCTACATTACACCTGATGAAGGCCAAACCTTAAAGGCCAAAACGTTGTGTCTTTTTCAAACAAAAGTATTAATAAACATATCTAGAAATGGTTTGTTGGGTATGTGAAATTTTCAAATTGAAATTAAAAGAAAAAAAGTTAGACACAGACAGGTATCGAACCCACAACCTTCAGATTCTGAGGCAGGTGCTCTAACCACTTCACCACAAGCTTTACACTCCCAGGTGTAAGCTACCCTTAAGCTGGTGCTGGGCAGTCTTTGCAGTATAGAACCTGAGACAGTTCTATACTTGTCTTAGGCAAGGACAATTTTCGCGGCGATCGAAGGTGCCGTGCTGAGACACTGTCTATAGTATACCCGCCATTTTGTGTCTTACAAATTGTCTTCCAATCGTGGAGACATCTTAGGGTATCGTTGGGCGATTATGTCTTGACTGAAAAACAGGGCCCTGAAGTCCGTTCACTCCTACTGAGTGGGAATACTCTGAGAATAATCCGATGTAATCTCAGAGAGTAGTTACAATAGTTGAGCCTGTGGAAGTAGTGAACTCGGAGAGTCTCAGAAATCCAAGTCACTTTCTGCTGTTTTCTATAAAAAGGCAAGTATGTCATGACTCATCAAAGTATGTTATGATACATCAACGTGATACTTTTCGTACTACTCTGATATGATATTGATACAGGCTCAAACTGTGATCGTCGTTTGATTACCACATCTAATTATCATCAAATATGATAAGACATGAAATATACATATAATGACCAAAATAATTTCATATCATAATAACTTCACAAATAGTGCCGTATTTGACTTCGGTACAATGATGTCTTCATTACATTACGCAAGTTGAAATGAAGATACATCATGTATCGATTGTCGTAGCGCGTCGGTAGCGCTTTCAACGGGAAATCATATGAAATAATCAAAGGAAAATTATGAACTTTTCAGAATACCTAGGATATATGTGATAGTCATTTTAAGTATAACTATCACATGTAATGCTTATCTGGCTAAACGGAACATTGTAGAGTCACAGAAATGCAATTATTGTGTGCAAAAAGATGATATCATACACTTTCTTGTTGAATGTAGAATAACCAAATCCTTCTGGGCATCACTATGGCGATGGCTCAGGAATATATTAAGAGTGGAATTATCTGATTTAACAACAACAGATATCATATTTGGTAAAACGAATCACTTAAAAAGTAAAAGGAACAGAATGTTGAAGTATATCATAATTTATGCCAAGATGTATATCCATCGACAGAAACTATTCTATAATAACAATCTTGAAGTTCTAGCCTTTGTACAGGAGCTCAAACAAAGAATGATGGTTGAGAGGTATGTCTGTACTTTGGAGAATGCGTACCACAGATTTGGTTTCCTAGAAAACCTATGGAAATCATTTTAAAGAAGGAGGAAAAACCCAATGTATAACACCAAAATGACCACAAGTTGTATTGTCAAATGTATTTGTAAATGTTATGTCTGTCATTTTCAGTTGGAAAGGTTTTTTCTTTCCTCCAGTTGTGTAATGTCTGTGTCTTAAGTCTATTTACTTTGGAATTCCCTAGTGGTTAGTTAATGCTGGCTTAGGATATCAACTTAAATTTGTAGGAGGAAATGTATCAAGAGGTGAACAGTGTACTATAGCCAAGAATCTTGCATCAATCCACAGAGATAACATGTATTAAGGCTCCTTGTTGAAGTGGCAAAGGCTAAATCTGCAACGTAGCAAGGTTATGTAAGGTATAAAAACTGTTGATCTCAGATCCAGTTAAGCTAAAGCATAAAGAGCTACAACAAATAGGAGATAGATATATGAACAATGCTGTGTATAGTTTTTTAAGCGATCTATATTTGATGTTGTGAATCACAGCTTTTTGTGAATATTTTGAGCACCCTGAGTTTTTTTCATTTATGATGCTAGAAATGATTGTATCGGACATAAAACGATTATGGACTGTCACATGAAAGATTAATTTATACCTAAACTATTGAAAAGGGTTGCAATCTTCTCTAAGGCAATAGGAAAATGATCAGTCAGACATTAGGTAAGATTATTTGTTTAAATTTAAATTTTTTTGTTTTCATCATAAAATAAAAAAAGGGAGCAAAGCACTCATTTTATGTTTTTAACAGAGAAAAGTATATCTCAGATATTTGAATCATTGACTCTGATAAGGAACAAATGTTGATTGAGGGAAAGTCACATGTAAGTTGATGTCAAATGAATGAATAAAGTTTTTGCTCAAAAAAAAAAAAAAAAGGATATATATAGGGGTGATGCCCCTCTGCGAAAATGGTGAAATTTGATAATAGATAAAGGTCTCAAATCGATCATTTCATACTTTAACTTGGAATTGATTTTTTCGTCAAATATTATAATGAAATATCATATGCTATTGGTTTGTATTTACAGGTAAAATATCAATCACAAATATGCATTATTTCTGAAATTATAAAGGAAATATTGTTAATTACCCTGGTTACGTCGTGATCAGGGTGTATCGGGACCATGGCACCTTTTTCATGTACTATCCCAACACGTTACGACGCGCACCGACGTGAACCGATACGCTACGATATGGTCATTTTGTATCGGCTCACGTCGGCTCACGTCGGCGTTGGTGGGTGCCCGGTCTTACTTAACAAAAGAAAATTCTCTAGAACTAGTTTAACACATGTTACTTCCTGTTATCTCACTCACTACATCTTAACACAGCAAAATGTACAAACACTGGTTTAGGCCCAGAGTCCACTGAGCTCTCGATACACTATGATAGGCCTTATGAATCGATATCACATTGGAAAGTCAGCTTTGATCTGTAGATGCAGCATCATAGGGTCTATCATAGTGTAAAGCCTTGCGCCTTAACAGACGCGCTATGTACTACTCTGATTTATTTGGACAGGTGCATCTGCTTATACACTCAGCAGGTGGCATCTGGGGGCTGTTTCATATTCTAGGATCGTACATGAAGACCCTTTTCTGTACCTCGTACAAGGGTTATCGTTTAATAATATTTAAGTCTGTTGGCTAAGATAATATTGGCCGTCCATAAGGTCATCCATAAATGTTGAATGAAATTGACCCGCATTGTCCCTAGGTCTCTATGGCGTACAGAAAAGGGTCTAAATGTACGATCCAGGGCCCTGTTTTTCAGTCACGATATCCTCTTTGTAAGATATCTTACAGCTGTCAGTGTACTATAGAAAAGACATCTTTGGGGATCAGCCAACGATTGTCCATCAAGAGCACTTAGGCTGCAGTCAGGTGTACTATAGATAAGACATCTTTAGGGTCAGTGGTTCCAAATGTCTTCCAAATTGTCTTAGACCTAAGACATCTATGGACATGTCGTACAGAATGCGCAACTTCACTTCCCGTAGAAATTAAGCAATGAAATTTTAGCACGAATAAGGTATACATATAACCTATAATCGTCCCGAATATGAAGAAGATCGGTCAAACGGTTCCGACGTTATCCGTGTTTGACATTTGTCATAGCAATTGTCTGCTCTGGTGGCCAGTGTCTATCAGAGAGCATCAGAGCACACCTCGCTAATTTATGCGGCGACCTAGACATTGTCCCGAGGGAAATTCAATTCACTTAGTACATTATAGCAGACTTTAGACTCTACATTACACCTGATGAAGGCCAAACCATAAAGGCCAAAACGTTGTGTCTTTTTCAAACTACAAAACTAATGCAAACAAAAGTACTAATAAACATATCTAGAAAAAGTTAGACATAGACAGGTATCGAACCCCCGAACCTCACATCCTGAGGCAGGTGTTCTAACCACTACACCACAAGCTTTCCCTTCCTAGGTGTAAGCTACCCTGAAGCTGGTACTGGACAGTCTTTGCAGTATAGAACCTGAGACAGTTCTATACTTGTCTTAGACAAGGACATTTTTAGCGGCGATCAAACGTGCCGCACTGAGACACTGTCTATAGCACAGCCGCCATTTTGTGTCTTGCAAATTGTCTTCCAATCTCAGAGATGTCTCAGGGTATCGTTGGCAGATTATGTCGTGACTGAAAAACAGGGCCCAGGGCCCTGTTTTTTAGTCACGACATCCTCTTTGTAAGACATCTTACAGCTGTCAGTTTACTATAGATAAGACATCTTAGGAGATCGGCCAACGATTGTCCCCCAAGGACACTTAGGCTGCAGCCAGGTGTACTATAGACAAGACATCCTTAGGGTCACGTGGTTCAAAATGTCTTCCAAAGTGTCTTTGACCTAAGACATTTATGGACATGTCGTACAGAATGCGCAACTTCACTTTCCGTAAGAATTAAGCAATGAAATTTTAACACGAGTAAGGTATACATATTATTACATACCTATAGCCGAACGTCAGTCATATACGACCCTCTCACGGGGGTGTAGTATATCGCGACTACGGCCCACTATGGTGCGCTTCGTTGTACTGCAAGATTCTAACATGTGTCGAGCCTAGACTCTGCTATTCGACTAGCGTGCATATTCAACGACATTGCGACCAAAAACAACATGGCGAACGTCGTCGAATCGCGACTTGAAACTCGCGATACACGCCCCCTGTAACAACTACAGGTTCCTAATGACCAATCATCGAGGTAGCTAACGATTTGGATTCACCAGACACCGTTTAAACTGCTCTTATACGTAAAATTGATCGATAACAACAACACGCCATTCGACTTGGTCCGCAACGGGCGACGCACAGACACGCACTCTCCAAGCAGAGATCCTGCGCTCAATTAGCAAGTGATGGTGCCGCGAAAGATCTGCTGGGAGAGTGACAGACATGCTTACACTGGTTCCCGGTGTATCCTCCTCCACACAAGTGTGATCGCATCCCGTTACGCGGCTCCGCGTTGTCAACGTCATAATTACGTTGGTTACCAGAGTTCCAGGTCTTCCCAGAGGTCTTCCTGTGTCATACATTTCATAGTCGGCACCACGTCGACCGTTGCCGGGTTTTCCCGCTGGCGGACCGCACTGCGTGTGCGTATAAGGATGGGAAGACACTGGCAGTTTCACGACGGGGAGGGGTGGCGGGAAGGGTGTCGACCACTTGGAAACTTAGCAAAATGGCTTACGCTGGTTGTCGACGTCATAATTACGTTGGCTACCAGAGTTCCAGTATCACTGGCGCCATACAATTCAGAGACCGCTCCACGTCGGCAGTTCCCGGGTTTTCACCCTCCTTCCTCCCGGTGCTCAGTGAATGTCGAAGTCGCCGTATTCAAACGCCGACATCTTCAGTTTAAAGTGACCGATCTTCATCATATTTGGTACGATTATAGGTTATATATGTGCCGTATATGCGGGGCGAATGTCGGCGATCGGTGACCTCGAACTAAGACATAGTTCGGCCACAGTAAGGGCGTTTTCTCATATAACCTATAATCTTCCCAAATATGGAGAAGATCGGTCTGACTGTTCCGCAGTTATTCGTGTTTGAATTTTGTCATAGCAATTGTCTGCTCTGGTGGCCAGTGTCTATCAGACAGCATCAGAGGATGCCTCTGCTAATTTATGCGGCGACCTAGACATTGTCCCCAGGGAAATTCAATTCACTTAGTACATTAGAACAGACTTTAGACTCTACATTACACCTGATGAAGGCCAAACCTTAAAGGCCAAAATGTTGTCTTTTCCAAATTACAATACTAATGTAAACAAAAGTATTAATAAACATCTAGAAATTGTTTGTTGGTTATGTGAAATTTTCAAATTGAAATTAAAAGAAAAAGAGTTGGGCATACACAGGTATCGAACCCCACAACTTCACATGCTGAGGCAGGTGCTCTAACCACTTCACCACAAGCTTTACACTCCTAGGTATAAGCTACCCTGAAGCTGGTACTGGGCAGTCTTTGCAGTATAGAACCTGAGACAGTTCTAGACTTGTCTTAGACAGGGACGTTTTTAGCGGTGATCAAACGTGCCGCGCTGAGACTCTGTCTATAGCACACCGGCCATTTTGTGTCTTGCAAATTGTCTTCAAATCGTAGAGATGTCTTAGGGTATCGTTGGGCGATTATGTCTTGACTGAAAAACAGGGCCCTGGGTTGTGAAACGGGCCCCTGGGTTCAGGGTAAGCTTGTAAGCTCTGCGCTGGGATTGTCTGTTGGAACAACAGCCTATCAGGACTGACCAGTGCGCCCTGCCCCCATGTGGCCAGACCGGGAACTAGAGTGAGTGATACTGAGGGTAAATATGCCATTCACTTCATGGCTGCCGTTGCTTCTTTAATTGTGTGAGTGCTGAGGTGAAGGTTAGAGAGAAGTGTGTGAAAGTCATCATCGATGGTGGAAATAGCGCAAGAGAGGTTTTTCATTTCTGCCTGTGAAAGACAGCGAGAGAAGGGGAGAGGGAGGGCCAAGGAGAAGAGATGAGGGGGAGGGAAGAGGGAGGAGAATGGGAGGCAAGGGAGGACAAAGGAGGGAAGGCTAAAGAGGGTGATCCAGAGGCTGGGACATGTCCTAAAGCATGATCTGTATCAAATCTACTATATATCTCGCCAAGGATGGGACACACCATCCAAAAACAATTTATGAAGCGAATTCTACGATAGGTCGTACACATTCCCCTTTATTGTTAGTTATATCTTATAGTATAGCCAGGATATATCCTCTGATTTCTTAAACAGCACACTGGCCTTGGTGAACTCTTTTCTGTTGGATACAAGTTATAGATATCTTGTTATCATTTGTAATTCAAGTTAGAACAGGTTTGATCTGGTAATACACACACCACACACTCCTCATTACCTCAAACTCTCAGACACATGTCCGTACATCGTGTTTGGGATGTTTCAGAAACCCCTACACTCCTGATATAGTGAACACATGAGTGACTGATTTTTATTTCATATCTTATTATTAGTATTAATGGACCTGTTGTTATCCTTTTATTGCAGAACACCTACACGTGAAGATTTTAATCAAGTCATCAACAATAAGTATTACAGTTATGCCTCGCAATCTTCCTACACCCTACTCACACAGTGTGACAGACAAGTCCACCAGTCGAAAGCGCCCCAGAGAGACCTCCGAGTCAGACAGGTCAGTAGCTGAAGTTCTAATTTCTCTTAGCTGACCTTAGAGTTCAAGTGTTTAATCATAAAATCTTTGCTGTTTCAGTGGTTGATGGTGAGTTGTAATTAGAAAAATGAGATCTGCATTTAGAATTGAAAATAAGATTATGTAAGAACATTACAGAGGAAACCTATGACAGTTTAGGGTTTTTTATGTAGTGAACCACTGGTCGCGGAGAGTGTGTGACCACTCTCTGTGAAGCGGCAGTCCACCAGTGGCTGAGACAACATTCGCTACCCCATACTCGCCTCAGCACGGGTGGGTTCGGATTCAATCCGGGAAAGGTAGGGAGACACGGGATCTACAACCTAGCACTTAATTACGGACACAAGACCAGACTCCGGACAATTTAGATGTAAACCGTTATCATATCTCGGATGTTACAGTTCCTTGGTGCTGCAGGGCACCAACTAACGCGGGAAGAGATTCGGGTCTCTTCACCGTTGAAAGGTCCCAAAGAAGCTTTACCAACTTATGAGGCTCCAGCTGTTCACTTGACTGAGGGGCACCGCGAGAAGTCCTGTCAACCCGCTGCGGACTCAGTACTTATATTTGCATACACAGGTCCGCCAGCCTTACCTCACAGCAGGGATCGGCACTCGCACCATCTAGCGTAAAGTACCCAAATGTACTAAGACACCAAGAGACTGGGAAATAGCAAAAGGGGCGAGAAACAAAGTAACAAAGCTGGTACGATCCGCTAGACAAACATATATACCATGACTGAACTTCACAAAAACAAAACTGACAGTAAAAAATTCTGGCGCATGATAAACAAAATATTACCAGGTACCCAGTCTAACCCTGATAGTGATTTTATAAAACTGAAAGATGAGAACTTAACTATCCTTAACAGTACCCAATTCCCGCCTTCATAAATAAATATTTTTCTACTAACATCGGTTGTTATCCCCATTCCTAAAGGAGGTGACCCGTATCAAGCAAACAACTTACAACCAATTTCACTTTTTTTTCTTCTTTTTTTTAATTATTTATTTCCAACATCTAGCTTGGGTGCTAGTTCTTCCTGTTGTACATATTTTCTCTTGAAGTACATCTAGATAATAGGTGCACATTCATACAGCATTATACATGAGCCGACGATATGAGTTTGTAGGTTACAAGATAATTAACAGACACAGGTTTTCGTAGAGACACATCAATGATCACTCATTACCAGTTAAAGGCTTGTGTCGATCCGTTCACATTTAGGTTTCCATTGCAGTGTCCATTTCAGTTTCCATTGCCCTACCTCAATTCCAGGGTAATTTACCTATTGCTAACAAATTGATGGAGAAACTTGTATATAAGAAAATCATCACCTTTATTGACGATAATAATATTCTTACAGACAAACACTTCCGTTTTAGAAAGTCACGTTCAACAACTGACGCAATCTCTATTTTAACAGATTATATTTCCTTAAGTAGAAATGTTGGTAAAGATTATTTGGCTGTATACATTATATATCAACGACCTATCATGTGTGTTACAAAGATCCAAGGCAATATTATTCGCAGATGATACTATAATGTCCCAACACAACAATGATGTCGATGTGCTTTTTCATGACATTCAAAATGATATAAACTTGATTGAAACCTGGTGCATCCAAAATAAGCTAAGTATGAATATTACTAAAACTAAATACATGTATTTTCAAACAAAATGAGCCAACAAATTAAACGATACTCACAAAATCTCAATTAACAACAAAGAACTAAAGCAGGTTAATTCATATAGGTACCTGGGCATTACTCTGGATCAACACCTTGATTACAGATTCCACTTTATTGGAACGTGTTGTGAACAGTGACACTACAGCGCCACTTGTGCCAGCACTACTTGTGTTGTCATGAAACTAGTCAATCCCAATATGTCCGTATGGTGTCACAGACGCCATCTAGACATGTCACAAAACTAGTGAAACAGGTCCCTGATCTGTAATTTTTCATGGTGGTACCCTATAGAATAGCCTCAGTGTATTACTCCGTAACACAGAAACTTTTAAATGTTTTAGATCCTTGACTAAAAGTTCGATGAATGAGAAACTTTGGTTGTAGCTACATCAAACCTATGTGATATATGGAAGTATAATGTGATCACATGTGTCTCATTGCTTTATTTGATTACATCGAACTAGGTTTGTCCCTGTGCAAGAGAGGTTTTTCTGCAAACATCTGTTATTCATGGTGTATCAACCATATGTTTATGAGATTGAAGACAACCATATATAAAACCAAACATTGAAATTATCTAAGTATACCCTGTTAGGCAGTACCATGGAAAGCAGCCCCTAATAGGACTGAGGTCCAGGGCCCTGTTTTTTAGTCAAGACAGTCTTGGGCTGAGATCTGCGAAGATATCCTAGAGAATCTAAGACATTTTTTCAAGACAAAAGATGGCCGCAATCCTATAGACTGTTTAAGAAGTTACGAGGGAGAATTGGTCTGGACGATAGGAGAACAGCCGCGAGGGAGGACATTGGGGAGGATCCGGTGTGAATATTGTTTAATAAGGGAGGTCCTGCGTGGACTCTCCTCTCCTTGCTGTAAATTCTCCTAACTTTGACCCAGATCGTCTGTGGAAGGAGATCAGCGTCAGACACGGCAAGGCACCAGTGTATTCAGTCCTGCGGCTACTTCCGTGGATACTTCTGTGATATATAGGAGAATATAAAATCAAGTTTTCGATAAGATTTATGAATATTTATGATATATTTTCATAATAGAATTATCTTTTATAGGTAGTACAATATATTAGACCTTTCCTGAACAGTTGTCACATCTCAAATATAATGTTTTAATCGAAATACATAATTGAATCGACCATCTCCCTGGTTATCGCTCACTCTTGTCATTGAAGTCAATGTCAGACACAGTCACATTCTTGTGGTGAGGGAATCATCGTATCGGATCAGTGCGACATCTGGTGAACATTGTTTAATTTTATACCCCTCCTAAATCATATGCAATTATTTTTTACCCATAACATTGTTCAAGTATTTAGCAGGTAACTGTATGTAGATATATGAAGAAATCAAAATATATTGGTAATCTCCAGTCTATCAATTTATTCATTTATTAGAGTTTATATTTTTCGCATTTAACTTTAAGACACTCTCAAGTAATTGGCATATCACAAAATATATATGCATATTCATAAACATTAGAAAGATGAATTAATCTTTATCAGAAAATCTAATTAATCCACTAATTAATTTCTAAGAATAAAACTAAATCAATTTATAATGAAAGGATAGCAGTTCTACTCAGTCTGTGACAATCTGCATCAATCGGGTCGATGTACGTACTTCGCCGACCCGATTTTATTGCTTTTCCCGACGCTTCGGGCATTACTACCATATCAGATATGCCCGACCTTAAGATTCCGATATACGCACTTCACAGATCGTTACCGGTACAAGGTCATAAAATGGAAAGGTGTGATCGGGAAGCATGGCAAAGAGTATAAGACAGCGACATTCTTGTTCCCGATTATAATCGGTGATCAGATCGGTGAGAATCTGTGGAAAATGTCGCTGTCTTGGACATCGAAAATATATTCCCGACTCTATATATATATATATTTATAGTAAATATGATATATTATAACTTTTTTTTATTCACAATATAATTCAAATGTGAATATAATAATGTTAACATATTAGGCTAATTTTATAATAACATAATATTGCTATTACTGTTACGAATGACAAATGATGCATGGATTAGATACATAGATACACAACTGCTGATTACTTGGCACAATTACTCGTGGCTAATTGAGTTAACACACTATCACATATTAAGGTATACGTAAAATAGTTTGTACGTACTCTCTCTTGTGCAGAAATACCCCCACCACTTGAGGTGCACTGAGAAGAAGAGAAATCCGATTCCCTGTATGCTTGTGCCAATGCAATAACAGTATCTTTATCTAATCTAAAACGTTTTATAAACGTTTTTGGATGATACTCCTTGATAGGATTTTTGCGTCGTTGAAAAAACCTGGGAGCAGAAGGTATATGAAGGATATTTGCTGCCATTGGGTAAATAAACTGCTGATACCCATCATTATATATTATATCTTACCAGGGACAGAGGTACAGGCTCCCTGTACGACACCCCCTGTAGGTGTCGTTTAATTGGACGACGTAGGACCATGTGGAGGACAATCGTCCACTGGGGGATAAATTTGTTAAACGATATTTCATGCCTCACTATTGATCCTCTCCCTCGTTTGTCCTTCAGGAATTCTCCTAGCCCTTATTAAACGATATCGGGCACCATATAACAGCACCAAGGTCTTGGTGCGCCACGGTAGATCTTGAGACAAATATAGAACTATCTTAGGTTCTATAATTCTACTCTTGCCGGATACCAGCTCCAGCACTGGTACAGTCATATCAAGTTATATTGGGGTCTCAGGAGTATATTGCATCACCCAACTCTGTGGAGACATAGGTAAGGCATCCGGCAATTGTGCTGGAGGTAGGGTGTTCAAACCCCGGTGCTGGTGCGTCATTTTCACCTAGAAAAGGTGAAAAGAATTTTGTTGTGGTGTGGTTGTGGGTGTGGGTGTGGTTGTGGTTGTGGATGTGGCTGTGGTTTTGGCTGTAGATGTGATTGTGTTTGTGGGTGTAGATGTGGTTTTGGTTGTAGATGTGGTTGTGGTTGTAGTTGTGGGTGTGGGTGTGGTTGTGGGTGTGGTTGTGGGTGTGGTTGTGGTTGTGGTTGTGGTTGTGGTTGTGGTTGTGGTTGTGGGTGTGGTTGTGTTTGTGGCTGTGGCTGTGGCTGTGGCTGTGTTCGTGGTTGTGGGTGTGGGTGTGGTTGTGGGTGTGGTTGTGGGTGTGGGTGTGGGTGTGGTCGTGGGTGTGGGTGTGGGTGTGGTTGTGGGTGTGGTTGTGGTTGTGGTTGTAGTTGTGGTGGTGGTTGTGTTTGTGGCTGTGGCTGTGTTCGTGGTTGTGGGTGTTGTTGTTGTTGTGGTTGTGGTTGTGGTTGTGGATGTGGTTGTGGTTGTGGGTGTGGTTGTGGTTGTGGGTGTGATTGTGGGTGTGAGTGTGGTTGTGGGTGTGGGTGTGGTTGTGGGTGTGGTTTTGGCTGTAGATGTGGTTGTGTTTGTGGGTGAAGATGTGGTTGTGGTTGTGGCTGTGGTTTTGGCTGTAGATGTGGTTGTGGTTGTGGGTGTGGGTGTGGGTGTGGTTGTGTTTGTGTTTGTGTTTGTGGCTGTGGCTGTGGCTGTGTTCGTGGTTGTGGGTGTGGGTGTGGGTGTGGCTGTGGATGTGGTTGTGGGTGTGGGTGTAGATGTGGTTGTGGTTGTGGTTGTGGCTGTGGTTTGGGCTGTGGTTTGGGCTGTAGATGTGGTTGTGGGTGTAGTTGTGGGTGTGGGTGTGGTTGTGTTTGTGTTTGTGGCTGTGGCTGTGTTCGTGGTTGTGGGTGTGGTTGTGGGTGTGGGTGTGGGTGTGGGTGTGAGGATGGGTGTGGGGGTGGGTGTGATTTGTATTTAGGTGTACAATGGTGTACTACCTTGGTGTAATGGCAACAGTTTATTTCTTATTTCAAGAATGTTGAATAGAAATTCGAACTATTAGGATATAAATCAAGGGAAATTGATACTGAATATAGATGTGAAATGAATAATTTAAGAATAAAGGAAGTCCATTCAATGAATGCAATGAATAAATCAGTTGAATATATTCATAAGGTAATACTTAATTAGAATTACATCGAATATAATGTATAAAAAAGAAAAATAAAGATTAAATGATGATAAAAATCAAATAAGTAAAATGATAATAATAAATTTATATGGAGGAATTTCAAATTTTAGTCTGTATATTTGATTCAATTTACTTGAGGGTGGGTGCAGGGGTGGGTGTGGTTGTGGATGTGGGTGTGGGTGTGGACTGTTGAGTGCGGACTGTTGAGTGCGGACTGGTGAGTGCGGACTAGTGACAGAGGACTGTTGAGTAACAGGAGCATCTTGTTTTCTTGTTCTCATGTGGTCACATGGCCATAAGATACCTCTAAGACACCTCTAGGACACCTCCAACCTTGTCTTGGGCTGAGACCGTTTTGGAGCCAATTTGAGCTAAGATAGCCTAAGATATCTCAAGAGAATCTTGACTAAAAGACAGCTATGACGCCCCTAAGTCGTCTCGAGCCCAAGATATATCAAAGATCCTCTAAGATATCTTGTCTATAGCACACTTTGGTCTTAAGACGGTCTTAGCCTAAGATAATCTTGACTAAAAAACAGGGCCCAGGCCTCTTTATTGTATGGAAACCAGAGCAGTTACCTCTGTTAACAAAATTGTAAAATCTATCTTACATGCAATAAAGAAATTAGCTTTTTGAGTTGTATCCGATGAACGCATTCAGAATGAATTCTTTCTTGTCACATATTCTGCATGCAGGGGTCTGTTACATAAATTTTGAACAATTTTGAACAATACGACCGTAGTACAATACGATCTATCCAACGATAGACGACCTCATGGACGATCCTCGTTCAATTTGGTTTCATAAAATAGATCATTGAGAGACACATGAATCGTTCTTACAAATAATCGTGTCTTTGACATAGATTGTAAGGGATCATAGGTGTACTATGTGGAAGCTATGCACACCCCCCCTTTCCCATCCACACACACTGCTTATATTGGGTTCTAGTGTTAACGATCATTCAGCCTACTGGTATTCAACCTATATAAGTAATATGATATATATAGCTTGTATTTCTTATATCTTGTTTATTTCCTTTATTATCAATGGTCTTAAATGCTTTATGGAATTGTACATTTTAATTTTGGATATGTAGAAATAAATTTAATATATGAATCGACACCCACGACACCCTATAGAGGTGTCATATCTTAGGGGATTTTGGACAATCTAAGACCATTTGCATGATGTAGGTCAATGTTTATGTAACAATATTTGCCATTCTCATTTGATCGTATCATACAAAGGTCGTACATGTACGACCAAAACCAGTTATGTAACGATATACGCGCCCAACGACCATTGTACGATCTTTTACATGATCTTTCAACATCAATGTAACATACCCCTGGTTCATGTCCACCTTCTTGTAAAGAGAGAGTTTCAAACATTTGAATGTAGAGCACCATTAACATAAAACATTTGAGAAAGTAAGACTATGACAAGTGTCAATAAGTGCTGACATTACAAGGTAAAAATATGCATGAAATCAAGTCTAGGCACTGCTTGAGTGGAATTGTAGACGTTATGTATGGCGAATCATAAAGTATATAGTAAATTTTGTTTCTTCAATCTTAACCAGCCAAAGTATAATCGACCAGGGCCTGCCACTCAGATTCCCATAACACTATGGAGGTGTTACTATACATTGATTTATAAGGAAAATGGTTCAGACAATTTCACTTTATAATTTCTTGGACCAAAATTGAATTTATGTGTGTACAAACGTCCATTAGTGTAGCCCCCAGCAAAGTGGGGTGAGTGGGGAAAAGCTCGATTCAAGCTTTTTTCTCCTAACAATCAGAATGTCTCCATAGAGATATCAGATACACAGATTAACAAAGAACAAAATCCACACAAACATCTTAGAAGAATAACCTATTCCGTCTGGTTCAATCAATAAATTTGGTCAGATATTGCAGTCAACCATGTTTTATGCCTAAGAATTGTCTTCATTATTCTACAATTCATAAACAATTTTTTTTGTTTCATTTTAGATTGTCTTCCCCATTACCCAAAAAGACAAAGGATACGATGGAAAACCATGGGGAAGCCTCTAACGACCCTGATACTGAAAAACCTGGCACCACCACACAGTCCAGTAAGATAGGGGAGCGTCTTGGTTTAAATCCAACATTTGATGAATGGATGGATCGCATGCAGGAAGACTGCTACCATCAGACAGACGAGTATTGGGTCCTGACGTTCTTAGAAGATAATGCACAGGAAGCCACTGGAGATGGTAGCGAGTCTGACATGTGCATTGAATATGGAGTCAAAGAGGACAAGGCCCGAGAAATCACGACCTGGTTGAATACACTTGTGAAAAAATACAAACTACATCGCACCCTCCTAGATTGGTGCAGGCGCTACATTTCAGATGAAATGCATTGTGGCTTGCACCTCAACAGGCAGGTTCCGGTCTACCCCTACAATGAGGGGACTGTGTCTCAGTGGTTTGAAAAGGAAACATCCCTGACTGATGAGAACAAGACACAACATGAGATAAAGTTTCGTTGCTTCAACCTTGGTGATACTGCTGATAAGAGTTACGATATCAGAGATGGTGTGACGTATCCACCAGTAGCTGATGAAGGATATCTTTACCTTTACCATGCAACAACTCATGGTCATGCGAAAAATATAATCAATAAGGGAATTCTAACCAAGAAAGGAAAGGAGAACCAGGACTTCTCAGGAAATACGAGAAAGGGATTCTATATGGCAGATGATATAAATTCTGCAATTAGACATGGGGAGAATAGAGGCCACAGAGGGGTTGGGGCAGCCATTCTGATATTCAAAATTAGAACGAGTCTACTAAATGGAGAGCTTGATCTTCGGAGAAGCAGGGGTGAATGGAAAGGTATTATCTTATTTAATAGACTGGGGATAGACCTTGAGCCTGAATTGGATCAGAGGTACCAAGACTGTAAATTTGTCATAGGAGAAATCACAACGGACATCAAGGAATTGGAAGAAAGGGGGGAAAATCCTGTAGCAATGCAAGGTGAAATACAGTACTGCATACTAGATCAGAGGCTCTGCACGCTGATTTCCTGTAGCCTGGATGGTGTCATTTCTTTCAGAGCTCCCGCAAACACTGCGGATACGGGGGCAGCGCCTTAAAGGCCCCCCAAGTCCTGGAGAAACACAGTGAGGGGTACTCGGCGACGTGAAGGAACGTGAAGACACCACAGGCGGGCGTGGAGCGAGGTGCAGGCGTTAAAGGTGAAGAACGCTGCTGATTGTATTTGACATAATATCAGCAAAGACCTGCCTATAGAAGTGTGCCGATAAATGCTGATATAGTAGAGAATAGCAGTCACTGGTATGTCAACATTGCCTTTGGTCTTTTGGACATTGTGACATTTGGTAGAGGTGTCATTGTAAAATGGATTTGTGATTGACCAATGAATACAGGAATGCCAATTAAGAATTTTATCATAACTGATAAAAATATCATTATGAGATAAACATAAGATAAAACGACTGACCAAATGTCCGATTATTGTACAGATATACACAGACGGGGTATATCTTACTATAAAATAGAGATGGCGCCACTGACGGCCCTATCCTACTAGCGCCACCAAGCGCCAACAGAGTCAGGTATGAGGAGCTCTAACCTAGAAGTGTCACTCACCTGCCGAAATTTTTTCTGTTCGGACGTACCCTTTACTATCCTCGCAATGTCGCATTGGTCCGCTTTAGTGCGGTGGGTACTACTACTCCTCATGGCGGTATGTACAACTTGTGGCTTTACGTACGACGGGAGAACGTACAGGAAAGGATGTCCAAAGTGTCCAGAATCAGGTGAAAAGCGTTTACAGAACTTGGAAAGAAGTTTACAAGGCCTAGAAAGGAATGAAGGCACTGAAGAAGGGGCCATCGGAGGCTTCGAGTCAAATCCTCCACCTTCTGAGCAATTGCCCCGAGAGGTAATTGCTACGCTTCAGTCAGACAACGCAAAATGTCGACATGATGTAACTTCAATACGGAGCGAATTATCGACGCTGACGAGTATGATGGCTGAAATGAGACTTATGGTTATGGGTCTCCGATCTCCTCAAGATAATCAAGATGGCGGCCAAGGACGCACGGAATCTACTGGCATCCAACGTGGCGGACACGGTGACGGGTTCCACATTCCACAGGTTAATACCTCTACCCCACGGAACATCCAACCAGCAGCGAAGCAGACGTCTTATGTGCCAATAACGACCGGAGATGTTATACCCCCTGCATTCTCCACAGCGGACCGCCCCAGAGAATACGGCCAAGCGACTCAGACGACTACAACTCAACCACCACCGTCTGGGCACGCAAGATTCCTACCCGTATACTCTTCATTGTCTTCGAATTGGACTGCAGCACAAGGTATCCCTGTAGAGTACTCCCACACTTGTACATCAGAGACAAAACGAAAACGTAAGTGCGAGGTTTTCTCACTGGAAAATCATTTGCCTGCTGATGTGTCAAAACCGACTTTGGATAATGTACTTAGTGGTAGTAAGTCCTTGATGAGGTCTATGATAAGCCAAGGCAATAATGTGGCCCCTTATGCTGACCATTTGGTCTTTTTATCGGACCGAAGACCACATATGACAGGTCAATCTTTGATAGATTACGATACAGCCTGCCGAGAAAAGGCAGAATTACTTGGATCAGATTCGTTCTGTTATGGCGATTCGTATCTCATTGCAAAATACCTGAACTTTGAAAAATCGCTTGCCTTCGTAAAAGTCCAAGAACCGAAACAAAAAGCAAAGGTCACAAAGGTCAAGACCTCTCGCCCGTTTGGATATTGTTGGCGTTTAAATGAAAAGGACAATGGGTGCACTAATTCAGAATGTAAGCACAAACACGAGTGCCTGGACTGCTCTGGACCACATCCTAGTTATAAATGTCCAAAACGCAAACAAGATGCAAAATGACTTGAAGTTGAATTCCCTACTAAAGGAAAAATGTTTGTTGATGTTGCTACATGTGATTTTTCCAATTTGTCTGTGTACCATACTGGGTTAGCCTGTGTTGATGATTGTACATCGGAAAATTTGTATACTAGTAATGTCCAACGCTTGGAATGTCAAGTAACCCCTTATACCCAGGTTAAGGAGATTGTTTATAACAATTCAAACCACTCCATTGTTAGCAGTGGAATTGCGGTTAGGGAAAGTGCCTTATGTAATGCAGGTCTCTGGGTCAATGATCCTCAAACCGAGAATAATACCCCTTCAAGACCCTGCCCAGCTGTTTGCCACGGTGTACATTAAATAGAAGGCAAAAAGACAAGTCTAAACCCATGTGTTTTTTGGGAATACTGTTTCAATTCCGGGGAAAAAGATGAAAATGATTCTTATATATTTTCCGGAGTTGTTAATGGGTTTAAGATCTTGGATGACAATTTTTCCGGTTCTTATGACGCCTGTAACTACAAGAGCATTTACGATTCAAATTTTCGAACCCAAATGGACTCTATCATCAAATCCGAGCTCTTGGAAGATAAAGTATCTATAGTCGATCAGGTTCCGGCTTGTATTCACGCTATCAGTGCCATTACAAAGAGCACCGGGCTTTTACGCCCTATTACGGACTGCAAACGACCTATTGGTCGCAATATTTTATGTTCAATGTTTGTGATAAGTTTACTTATTTGAAGTTAGATCTTGTCAAGGAGGTTATGACCAAAGGATGTTTTTTTGGTATAGTCGATATCAAAGACGCGTATCGACCAATCCCGGTATTACCGGCCCATCGGAAATTCCAAGGTTTCCGTTGGAAATTGGAAGGAAAACAATTGTTCTTGGAATCAAATTCTTTGGTTTTCGGGTTGAAATATGCCCCTTTCATTTTTTCGAGCATTACAGATTTTATTATTCGTTGTATGTACAAAATTGGTTATGAACTTGTCTTTGGTTACCTGGACGACTTTATCGTAGTTGGTGAAGATGTTGAATCATGTACAGAATCATTGAATGCCCTAATCAAATTACTAGGATCATTAGGATTCGGGATTGCATGGAAAAAACTAATCACACCTAGTCAAAAAGTAGTTTTTCTTGGTGTTGAACTTGATAGTGTATCTATGACTTTGTCTATCCCTCCTACAAAATTGTCAAAACTAAACAAAATCGTTTTAGAGTATCTTTCAAAAGAAAGGATTTCTTATAAAGAAATTCAAGTCTTATGTGGAGTTCTCGCTCACTGTAGTGTCGTCGTTAGAGGCGGCCGCACCTTCTCCCACAGATTGATTAATTACGGTCGCACTGTACAAAACAATAAAGGTTATTTCAAATTCCCCCAATGGGTCCGAGACGACCTATTATGGTGGAAAAACCTTTGTCAAACATTTAATGGTATTTCCGCAATTTTTGTTACGGAAGAAATCCAAATTCCGACTGATTCATCAATGTCGGGTTTCGGTGCTAATTATAACAGCGACTGGTTAGCTGGAACCTGGGAGACAGGTAATATTCCTAAGGAATCATCTGATTGCCACCACTTTATGGAGGGCCCTTCAGAATTCGAAGAATCATATGACATCAACGTTCGTGAATTATGGCCAGTGGTATGTTCAGCATATAGATGGGGCCATTTATGGTCAGGCCATAAAATCAGGGTCTTTAGTGACAATACACAAGTAGTCACAGCCATCAACACCGGCAGGAGTAGATCCGCAGCCACGATGGCATGGATGAGAGAGCTCTTTTGGCTTTCTTTTGTTTTTAATTTTCAAATTGTTTCTTCACATATATCTACTGATGAAAACACAATTCCGGATTATTTATCCAGACTGTTTTGCCCTAAAAGAAAAGGGACACTTCCATTAGCACTTAAAAGTGCCTTTTGTTGCTTTCAGTGAATGTTCTAAGCCAAAAACGTACCATGTATCAAGACACCTGGTTGGCCTCCAACACAGCGTGCACTAGAAAGTGCCAATAGAAACATTACTATAAGTTTTGTTCAGAATATGAATTTCTTCCTTTACCAGCGACAGAAGATACGCGACTTCCATCGCGGATGACGGAGTAGACGGTTGTGTGTTTCGTGGTAGCGGAGGGATATACCTGTAAATACCCGAAAATAATCAAAGAGGAAGTGGAATACTCGTAAATGACCTGTATAAACTAGTGTGGAAAGGGAAAAAGTAACAATTACTGAGCAGGGACGAAAATCTTACCGTGAAAACCATCCGTTGCGATTGTGTATCGTGTGCCGGCGAACTGGGGACTGCCATCTTGGATTGGAAGCCAGTAAACATCAACATGAGTGACAACCCGGATGCTGCGACAAAGGCAAAGGAGAAAAGTACACCGATAATGACATCAACACAAACAAATGCAAGTATAATGATTGATGATACGATTGTTGATGAAAATTCACTAAGTGATGTAGTAGCAGAACAGATCAAAGAACAGATAGAAAGTATGAGTGACAATGAGCCCGAAGGGGCGATAATGGGGAACACTGAAAACTCCAACAGTGATCAAGCATCGAATTCTTCTCAAAAGAGAACCAAACGAGCTAGATCAGCCAGTACCGAAACTATTGTAAATAATGTATATAAGAACAACTCCCCAGGTAAACAACCACCACAAAAAATACAAAACAAAAGGAAAGTAGCGCGAAGAAAAACACCATCAACATTGGTAATCCGAAGTCCCGCAGTTATAACTCTTTCAAAAAAAATAGATAACTCAACACCACCACCCGATATGCTTAGTGAATTCTTCGAATCTATGAATGGAAGACTTGACATGATGAATGACAATATGCAAGACGGCCTAAGTAACATGACAAAAAGTATTGAAGCACTAGAAAAAGAATCACATACGGGCAGACTAATACTGAAGAATAATCTTAGAGAAACAAAGGAACTCATTGACCAATGACTACACAAAGTAGAAATGAATGTTGCAAGAGTGGATAAAGCAGTGGAAAATAAAATGGGCCAGGTACTCCTAGATATCAAAGGAGAGAGGGAAGAAATGAAATCAGAGGTTAAGAAAATGGAAAACCAAGTCGAAAACCGAATATCCGAAATGGTAAGTGGTATGAAAAAAGAAAATGAGAAACACAGTACATTTATAAATGATCTAACTGAGAAAATGAAAAGGGTGCAAATTATAGTCGAAGAAAGAGAGAAGAAACTAGAAGAATGGGAAGGAGTTACTACACAATTGTATAATGACCTAGAGAAGAAAATGGAGAAGAAGTTAGAGGATGCACATAGAGAAATAGGAAAGATAAACGAGGTGAACACAAAAAATGAACAAATTCTAAAAGATAAGATGAGAAACCCAGAATCAACAGATAGCGAAGAAAGAAGATACAAGTCACATCGTAGACTGAATGTCTATATAGAGGGCATGAGGGAAATGAACAATGAATGTCCATACAATGCGGCTATGTTTATACTCACAAAAATAGTACCGGATATTCAACTTAGTGATATAAACTTTGCACAGAGAATAAGGTGAAAGGAAATAAACACCGGAGAAAATCCGCCAATACTGGTATGCTTAACAAGCATAAGAATGCATGACATGATACTGAGAGAAAAAAGGGGACTAAAATCAGTAGAAGGCTGCAGTAGAATCTACATTAACCCAGATGAGAGTCAGGAAACTAGACAAGCGAGAGGAAGGGCGCGTTCCATAGTTATGTACTGTAGGGCTATGGGCATGTCAACACGTCTAAGAGGGGACGAGTGTTGTATCAACAATACGTGGTACAATGCCAAAAACATGGATACTTTCCCACCAGAATACGTACCATGGTTAAACCAAGGCAACCCTGAGTACGTGAGTTATAGAAGAATGCAAACAAGGGAAGGGTCTACGAAACCATACACCAGAGAAGATGAAAGTAATAACGAAGGAAGAAATACATACCCTACTACGGAACCAATGGACACATCCGAGAAAGGGGCGACTGCTGGAATGAATGAACCGGTAATAACGGGGCATACAAATGAGAACGGTAAAAATGGCGCAGCGGAGGGAGTAGCAGAGGCCAAAAAAATCAATTCCATGAGGGAGTGCCAATCGGGGCTAATCTTTTGCGGATATGATGCATACCTGAGTAACTTTTACCCGATTGGTGTAAAACACAATGGTGTTTATTATAGATCATCAGAACACTGCTTTCAAGCAGAGAAGTGCAGAGTCAATCATCGCCCAGGACTAGTGACAGAAATTTTAGATGCAAAGACAGCCCTAGATGCTAAGCGGATAGGAGAGCGGTGTGACCCACTACCGAGGTGGAATAATTCTAGAAGAGACATTATGAAATACACACTCAGATCTAAATTTACCCAAAACTTGGCACTGCAAAAGGCACTAATAGCAACAAATCCTAAACAACTGGTGGAAGGAACAAGAGACAAATACTGGGGGGGAGGGGAAGAAATCAAATCGGAGGTATATGATCAGAACAACTTCCAAGGCACAAACATGCTAGGACAGTTACTAATGGAACTCAGGGATGACTTGAGAAGAGAACAGGACAGTGAAGCGCAAAAAACAGAAAAGGAAAAGGCCAACAATAAAGGTTCCACAGAACAACACCAGAGGAAGACAGACCTGGACCGACCTGAAAATAAGGGCACTAACCCTGATTAACATATTCATGAGGCACTAGCGGGAATCTGAGCGCCATATTGAAAAAAACCTATGACTGAGCAGTGACGGGTTGAATTTTACAGAGACATAACCAAAAAGATTCTGTAAAGTAAAGTCTTATATGTGACACTAACATGGCGTATCAACTACCGGACTACATGATCCTTGCAGATTCGAGAGGACGAGGAATGAGACCCATTTTAGATGGAAGGAGAGGACCGGACTGTTATGTATCGTGGTGCGGCGGTGCTACGCTCGAACGCCTCTCGACTATAGGAGTAAGGGAACTAAGACGAGCGAGGTACTATAACCACTCCTACAAAGCTATATACGTCGTAGCCGGCATCAACAACATTACACAGAAAAAGACGAACCCATTCAGCATCAATCTGAGACCAGGTACATGTATTAGTTTGGTTGACTCTGTAATTGACTCTATAGAAGAACTTATACTGAGCCTCAGAGCTATGACCCCAGGAATCAGTGTAGTGATCAGTAGTATTTACGGTATTGACCTAGCCTATGCTAATGGCCAAATGTTTGGAAAACACACGCAGCAGGAAAGACTAGAATGGATTGTTAAAACAGTGAATGAAAGAATCTCAATGGTGAATAAGAATAATGATGTAATGACACCATACTTGGGTAGATTGATACACGTTAACAGAAAAGATCTACCAAATCGGAATACATACCACAAGCTCTATGACGGGGTACACCCCAACGCACCGACCCAACAGAGTATCACACGCCTACTTGATCAGTGCATGAAAAAAAACGTGTACCTAGGCAAGCACCAGTAAACTTAGAGAAATATACAAGGCAAGGTATTTGATCATAAGATCACTTAGAGGTCTGAAACAAACGAGACAAGCATATATTGCCACCTAACGAAAGAACATGAATTATATATGTAATGTTTAATTAGTTTTCTTTTCAACACTGTTTGCATGAATCTGACAGACTCTAAAGAGTGAATATGTTGATATGTTTACTTATATGATATACTTATAGAACAGCTGATGTATAATATAATGTTAAACTAGATACTGTAAAAGTAGGTGAAGATAGATTACTTAATTTAGTTTTTTCTTTCTCAATACTGTTGCATGAATCTGACAGATTTCAAAGAATGAATTACCCTTACATTGATCAGAATGTCAATTTGTATTATCTTAAATTGTTCATGTACGGAGGGAGCTACATACATTGGACATATGTTACTTATTTGAAATACCTATAGATATGTAAATTTAATGATAAACTGGACACAGTAAAAATAAGTGAAGACAGATTATGCGAAATCCCTAGTAGTGATGATCTTAAGATCTATATGTATATATGTGTATTGAATTTGTGTAATGATAGATAATATATGATTCCTAGCAGTGATGATCATAAGATCCATGATGTACTTATGCATTGAATTGTGTATGGACTAATGTGCTGACCAGTATTTACCTGCTTATTCTCTATAAATGTGGATTCTAGCAGAACAAAGATAAAGGATATAATGATATAAGAAATAATTGATCATAAGTTCCATGCGAGTACTTAAGCATTAAATTGTGTATGGACCAATGTATTGACCAGTATTTACCTACTTATTCCCTATAAAAGTGGATTCTTACAGAACAAAGATAAAGGATATAATGATATAAGAAATAATTGATCATAAGATCTTGTTGTGATACTCAGAAGTTATGATGAATCTGAAAGTTGTCTTTTTGAAATGTCCAATATTAACTTATACAAATGATGCTCCCCCTCTGCTACCCCCCTGATGAATGAATGAATGGTTATGGGTGTTGGCAGGAGAAATCTCTTTTTAGTGCACACGTTCGTTTACTTATCTACTATAACTTATGTCTGTATATTGATATTTCTAATAACTTTACTTTCTTTGTTCTCAACACCTGTAACTATGCCAGTTGCAGTGACTTTAAATCTGCATTGGCTACCCTACACGCCGTATAAGGCAAATAGGGTTGTGTGCACTGTATGTGATTTGTATGTTGGTAGTGTGACTGGTTTTGTTGCGGTGAAAGTATTACTGAAACGAGAAGGATTAAATAAGTACACAACACAGCACGTGAAAGCAAAAAACTTTGGTAGTATTGAACTCAATATCGATGAATCCTGAATATATTACACCGGAAGAAATGGAAAAACTAAAGGGAACAAAATTTATGGTAGTAAATGTACGAAGCTTATATAGAAAAATAGAAGAATTTAAGATGTTTTTTGATAATTTAGACTTTATTGCTATCACCGAAACGTGGTTAAAGGAAAGATATTTAGACAATTGTTTAAACTTGCATAACATGACGATAATAAGAAATGATCGACAAAAAAGGATAGGTGGAGGAGTTGCTTTGTATTATAGTAACAAATATTCTAATTACATAAAGCGAATTGATGAACATTGTTACATGAATGATGATATAGAGTGTATAACATGTACAGTCTGTGCACCCCAGAGGAAACGAATGTTGATCATCACTGTTTATAGAGCACCCGGTGATATTGTAGACAACTGTTATGAACGATTAAGTGAAATTATTAATGATGGTAGGTATGATGGTTACGAAGTTTGGATATTAGGGGACATGAATGTGAATGCTAAAGCAGGAAGGTGCAAAAAGTACCATGTAATGAAAAATTTTCTACTTAATAATAACTTGAAACAAATTGATACATTTGAAACCTTCCTACATTCCAAGGGAAAAACAACCATAGACCATATTTACACCAATAGTGAATATATTGCTGAACATGGTAGTGTCAATTATTATTTCTCGGACCACATAGCTATTTTTTGTCTAAGGAGAAAGACAAAAGAGAAATGGATAAGGAGTAAGATTAAATTCAGAAAGACAAACAAATTAACAGATGAGGTTCTCAAGAAAATAGCTAATGAATATGAGTTTACTGAAACTGAGACAGACCATGCAAATAACTTTCAAAATTACTTGATAAAAAAGATAGATGAGAAATGCCCGGTAAATAAAAAACATATAAAAACAAAAAGAAATATAGACATCCCAACCAATACACAAAGAAAAATAGAGAGGAGAAAAAAGTTATTAAATGATTTGAGGTTTATGGGAATAGAAAATCAAGCATACAGAGATAATTTGCAAATTATTAGAAGCCTTAGAAAGGAAATCAGTAGTGGGTTACGAGCAGCAACAGCAACAAAGATTCAAAAGAACCTAGTGGATAATATTGGCAACCCAAAACGATTTTGGAGGCTTCTAAAAAATTGCTGGGAGGGAGACACAAATAAAGATGTGAAATTTCCAGATAAGAACGCTGTAGACGAACTGGATACAGACAACCCTATCCAGGATAAAATGAACAACTACTTTGCGACAGCTGGAGTAGGTATGCATCCGGAGGTATTTATTTTGGATAATAGAGTGATCGATGAGTGCAAAAGTGAATATAGTAATTATGAAAGATATTATCTAAACCATGATGATAGTTTAGACTTAATTGGTAAATTAAAAAAGGATAAGAGTTCAGGACTTCCAGAAATTAAAACCAAGATACTGAAGAGCATATTACAGTTTAACCCGAGCATTCTTACTGAAATTTCAAATGATGTATTAAATAATCAAATTTTTCCCGAAAGCCAAAAGAACGGCATTATTACCCCGATACCAAAAAATGGAATCTCATATGAAATGAGTAATTGGAGGCCGATATCGGTGTTACCCGCGATCTCGAAGTTGCTTGAGAAAATGATTCACCGTAACATACTAACACACTTATTAGAGAACTCTCTCATAACTAAAATGCAATTTGGTTTTTTACCTGGTAGGCACAAGCAGTTTTCACAATAATAAATGAGATCTTATACAACCTGGATAACAAAGAGACAGTTTTATTAACTTTCATTGACTTAAAGAAAGCTTTTGATAGCGTTTCACATAGCATACTAGTCCAAAAACTGAAATATTTTAACTTTGATATGAAATCCGTAAATTTAATTCACAGTTATCTTAACAACAGAACTCAGCAGACCAAAATCAATGGAAAAATATCAGGAAAGATTGAAACAAAGACAGGAGTTCCTCAAGGATCGGTCCTTGGACCACTTTTATTTATTATTTTTATAAACGACATTAAAACCACCATTAAGCATTCAAAAATGGCAATGTATGCAGATGATATTGTTTTATTGACACACGGAAATACTCAAAACGATGTAAAAAGATTAATGGAGGAAGATCTAGGTATGCTCGATAATTGGATACGAAACAGCAACTTGATGGTGAATTACTCGAAATCTAAAGTAATGTGGTGTAGTAATAAAAAAGCAATCAATAAGGAGTTAAATGTTAAAATGGGGGAGAAGGAACTATGGGAAAGTAATACGAGACCTAAATCAGAAACTATTTAGGCTAAAAAAGATTAGCTATGTCTTAACTGAACAGGCTGCACTACAAATCGTGAAACACATGATAGTACCGTTAGTGGAATACTGTGATTTCATCCATTACCTATATAATAAACAGCAAAGAGACAAAATCCAAGTTCTAATTAACAATAGTCTACGAATAGCAATAGGTATTAAACAAGCAAGAGATATTCATAATGTTGACCTTTATGAAAGGTGCAAAATAAGATGTCTGAGATACAGGAGAGAGTGTCACTTAATGCCTTCAATAAAATACTACAGTGAACACGAACAAAACTTAGGAAAAAAATATCCAACACGGCAAGGAGAATTTTTTTTATTGAAGGTTAAAACACCAAAAGGAGCACTATACAGAAAATAACCACTATATGAGGGTAATATTATTTGGAACAGACTAACAAGGGAGACGCAAGAATTACCAAGAGGTGACTTATTCAAAATCAAGGTCAAACAAGAATTGCTTGAATTGGGGGATTTCAACCCGGATTGAAACTTGAACTATTAATAATCAAGACAAATAACTACAGAATCACAGTTGCTTATTTTTTTATTATAAGATCACTGATGTGTACAAGTTGACTAAACCCTGATCATAAGATCACAAATGTATAGGTTATTAAGGACTCTACGAGGCATAGAAACAATGATAAATGATCGAAAATGTCTATTGATTTTCAGAATAATAAGTATGTTCCTTATTATGTGCTTACACTGTGGGAGAATGATACTTGTTTGTCTTGTCTGTGTTTGTAGCTGTATTGTCTGACAAATGTGAGGAAGAACGCTATTGACGGCGATCACATTATGTCGTTAAATGTATGTTTATTGAATTAAAAAAAATATATATATATATCACATATATGGCGGACAATTTCAAATATGTATCGATTGTAAATTATTTATCTGCTATTAAGGTTCTCCATGAGATTTACGGTTATCAATACCCCGATACTCACTTATTGAAACGAGTTTTGTTGGGGGTCAAACGATCCCTAATGTAACATGCGGTCGGTGTAGACGTGTGGGACAGGGGAGCCTCCGTAACCTGAGTGAATTATACTTTCCGGGATCAAGATAGCCAACCTGAATATCACAACTTATACATAAAGGTACATGGAAGAAGTTAACATGCCTCCTAAAAACAAAAAGGACGCACGTAAAGTGAGAACAGACAGCAAAGCGGAGGTAGAACTACCGCCAGATGAAACCACCGCGCAGCCCCTAATATCGCCCACCGTGACTGCATACAAACCTAGACTAACCTCGGACTCAACTTCGGATGATATTATTGCAAAAATCAACGAGCTGGAGACGAGACTCGACAAACAAGAGACTTTATCGGATAAAACCTCTAAACTCTTGGATAGTCTTCAAACCAGGTCCTCTGCAGCCGAAAAACAACAAAACAGTACAGCTGGGCTACTCAGCAGTCTTACTGACAATATGAAACTATTGACGGAGTCCGTGAATGAGTTAAAACAGAGTGTGGAGACGAGTGACAAGGTGGTCGATGAAAATAAGGATGATATTCTTAACCAAGCACGTAATATGCTCACACTGACAGACGGTGGACCGTCTCGAACTCGAGACCAGCAGAAAGATACTCGTCATAGATGGAATCCCGGAGGCACATAGTGATAACCTACGTGATATTACCGACCAGTTACTAAATGATTTGGGAGTGTCGCAAGACATAGGACAAGTCGAGTCTATTTATAGACGCGGTCGCCCTGACCCACTTGGCAAGAGAGCACGCTCGATTGTAGTACGCTTTGCTTCGACTCAAACCAAATCGAGAATCTTCCAAAACATACGTAAACTTCACACACTGCCCCGTTGGAGGAAAGTCTCTCTCAACGATGACTTGAAACAAGAAGACCAACACAAACTGAAGGACTTATGTGCCATCCAAGCGGTGGCTAAATCGAGAAAACTGAAGTGTTCCATCAGAGGTTTGACAATCAAGATCGAGGGGGTTGATTTTTCGTATGGTGACATAAACAACTTACCCCGGGGCCTGTCGATACAAGACATCAAGACGGTAACTACAAAAGACGGTATCGCGTTTCAAGGGGTACACGCACCTTTCTCAAACCTATTCCCGGGTAAACTGTATTACGACGGTATTGTGTTCTCGTCCGCCGAACAATGCTACCAATTCACGGCGGCCAAGTTCGCGAAAAATGACAAGTTGGCAAGCGAGATAGCCCAGACGCACGACTCAAGTACAAATCTTCAACAGGCAAGAAACCTGAAGTCTCCACCCGAATGGGCAACACAAAAATATAAGGTAATGAAGGCCATATTTCTCGAGAAGTTCCAGCAAAATGAGGATCTGAAAATCAAGCTCTTGTCGACTGGCAAAACTCATCTTTACGAAGCAACCACTAACCAGGCCTGGGGTTGTGGTTTTCATCTAGGCCAAAAAGAAAGAATCTCCCAGGAGAACGTCAAACATAATAGGCTTGGAGACTTGCTAGCTGAAGTCAGAACTATTCTGGCTGCACAATAGGAAGTCCTAAATATGCACTGTGTACGCTCATCAAGTAGATCCCGTAGGGACTTCCCAAATAAACTAGATGCTAAACTACAGAAGCTGGAGAGATTACTAACCAAAATATGGATCCCTGGAGCAAAGAATGTAGTGATAGGGGACTCACGGACGAGAGGTCTGTATGAAGCGCTTGCTGCTAATAATCACTCGGCCATTCGTTTTAATGTTTTTACGTTTCTGGGAGCTACCTTAGAAGAACTGATAGTCTTGGCGAAAGAAGTAGTTGACCCTAGTAGAAGGAAATCTGTAATTAAGTTCTCGTGGACTTCATCTGCCAATCTTGCGGCCAGCCTAATTGCCTTTGCAGAGGTTGGAATTTCGTGGCTTAGAGACTTCCACCCACAGGGGAAATTTATTATTTGCCCACTTATTGCACCACTTCTCCAAAAATGTGTCGCTAACTCAACACAAGATCAACAAACCATCGCGACGCAAGCTGTCTTAGACTTCAACACGTTCCTAGTCGAGCTCAATGCTGACTCAGACTTATCAACTCCATGGATTGCTAGCCATTCTCATAAATGGCGACGTAATAAGTACAAACATTACTACAATTTCATCGAAAAAGATGGAATCCACCCCAACAAACAACTTATCGACTTATGGTCGAGTGACCTATTGAGAGCCTTTGCCCGTAATCTCCCTACCCTAAATCTGGATTGATAAACTTTCCTCATCCATGTACGTTTCTGCCATTAAGGGTACTTTATATTTTTTTACCTATTACTTCTGACAAATTTGTATAATGATTGGTCTTAACCGAGGACCTTGACTCTTGTGATACATAACGGTCAACTCCAAGGGTCTCCTAATCTCTTCTTTTGTTTTACAATACTCATAAGTAACTTCTCCATGCTTAATTCGAGGACTATGAAACTACTTGGTGAGTAACAAAACATTGTTTCAATTCCCTTCCTCTTGATTATATATGGATTATAATTACTTGATATACTTACCTAACTCTTCCAGAGCTGGTTGGAGTCCTGTCTATTTCTATTGTATGAATGGAGGTGGCACTTTGTCCTCCCCTCGATCGCACTGTAAGTTTGTTTCTTTTTAATTTATTTTAAGTCAACATGACACTTGTTTCTTCCCGATCCCACAGAACTTGTGTGGAGTCTAGTAACGTGCTGACGGTGATAGTAACCGAGGTCAACATGTTGATTATTTGTATAATTTTGCATTGTCTTGTTGAATAGTGCGCCCGTTTTGTTACCAGGAAAACTGACAAAAATTGGTACACCTGGGCTATGCCAGGACCCTGTGGTCCACTGTATACCGTGTTATGTCATTCCACCGATTGGGGGTTATGGGGGGAAGAACTCAGACTCTTTATTATCCTAAGTTCTCTAGTTAAATGGAAAATAGGGGTGTGACTCAATATCTGGATGTGACTGACCTACAACAGTTAAAAGGTTTTAAATGTGCACACTCGAATATGAGAAGCCTAAGGGCCCACTTTGATGTATATACACTGGAACAGGTATATGGGTTGTTTGATGTCTTGTCCATTTCGGAAAGCTGGCTTACAACAAATGACAGTATGGATGATTATCAACTAAATGGTTACAGATTCGTAAGGGTTGATAGAGCATGGAAGAAAAATGAGTCAGATATAAAGCCTAAAACTGGGGGGGGGGGGCTGGGAATCTATTATAAAAACATGCTTGATGTCGATGTCACTAAGTATAACCACTTAAACTGTAGTTCCAAACACTTGGAGGCACAGGTGATTTTTATAAATAGGCCACATGCCAAAAATATTAACTTTGTTAACCTATATCGCCCCAATGAAGGTAACCCACGCCTAGGAAGGGAAATGTTACTTAGTATAACCAGTGAACTTCTTGAAGATAGTAACTCGGAACTTATAGTAACTGGAGATTTTAATATAAATATGCTAAATCCCGAACCTGATGCTATTGAACTTGTGAATGAAATGAAACAGCAGGGTTGTCTACAGCTGATAAATGACATCACTAGGATCTCACAGAATAATTCTATTATTGACTTAATCTTTACTAACAGTCCAAATGTAGTCCTCTCGGGCGTACTGTCACAATCATTTAGTGATCATCAGACAATTTTCTAAATAATCAAACACACACGTAATAAACTCAAGAAAGAAAAAATCAAGGGTAGATCATATTTGAAGTATGATAAGGCTGGCTTTGTAACTCACCTACGCCAACATGATTGGAAGGGTTTCCAAAACCTCATATGTGTAGACAATAAATGGACATATATCAAGAAGGTAATAAACGAATACCTAGACAAAAAATGTAAAATTAGGGAGTTTACTGTAAATACTTCGCAACAGCCCTGGATAAAACGTGAGTTACATGAGATCATCAGAGACAAAAATAAGTTAATGCAAATAGCAAAATCCTCAGGCCTTGAACTGGACAGGATAAGAGCCCGAGAGGCTAGAAATCACGCGAACCAAGCGATCAAAAGAGCCAGGGAATCCTATGTGATTAATCAACTAGAAGTAAATTATTCTGATCATAAGAAATTTTGGCGAGTCTCAAATAAAATTCTACCAGGAGCTACTGACAAAAAAGCTGATATCATTAGGCTAAAGGATGATAATCATAATCACATTGACTCCAAAGATACTCCCAATTTCATTAATGAGTTCTTCTCGGGCATTGGACCAGACCTTGCTAAAAATTTCTCAACCCCATGGAAATTTCATGACTTTGAAAACAATTTCATACTTAATGACATAAAGACGAACAAGGATGAAGTGTTTAAGTTGGCTTTGGACATTAAAATAACTAAACAATCATTAATCGATGGTATAAACACCAAAGTCCTTGAGGACTGTATGTTGACTATTCCCGATATTTTCGCTGACATGTACAACACCTCTTTCCTGACCTCCAGTATACCTGACGAATGGAAGCACTCGGTGGTTGTCCCACTTCCTAAAGGTGGTGATGCGTATCTTGTAACAAACTTAAGGCCAATATCGTTGCTTCCGCTGGTGGGTAAGATACAAAAACGAATAGTTCATAATTTTGTTACCAGTTTCCTAGATAATCATGATATTATTACTAAGTTCCAATCAGGCTTCCGTAAAGGCAAATCGACGATTTAGGCAGTGGCACAATATACCGATCAGATTTTATTAAACCGTAATGTGGGCAGGGACACTCTGGCAATCTATATAGACCTAAAAAAAGCGTTCGATACTGTCGACCATCGTATCCTCCTAAAAATATTAACGCTTTATGGTATCCGTGGCAAAAATTTTTTATGGTTTGAAGATTATTTAAATGGTAGAAGTCAACAGGTTAGGGTTAATAATTTATTATCCTCTGAATGTGCAATCTCTTGTGGGGTTCCCCAAGGATCCATCTTGGGACCCTTGTTGTTTTTGATTTACATCAATGATCTGACAAAGGTGCTGGTTAATTCCCAAGTATGTCTTTATGCCGATGACACGGTTATCTACCAACATGGTACGAATATGCTGGATGTACGGAGTTCGCTACAATCAGATCTTAACTACATAATTGAATGGTGTAAAGCGAACAAGCTTACTATCAATGTGCAAAAAACGAAGTCTATGCATTTTAAGTCAGGCCTTAAACGTGAACCATATCCGGACCTCAGATTCAGTATTGGCGAGATCCTACTCCAATCAGTAACTAGCTTTAATTACTTAGGAATTCACTTGAACTGTAATCTAGATTATAAAACTCATCTTAACAGGCTTTATAAAACTGTATCGTATAGACTGTATCAGCTTATGAAAATGCGGCCCTATCTTACCACAAACGCTGCACTTCGGGTCTACAAAACATGTATTGTACCATATTTTGACTACGGGGACATCCTTTACATGAACTCACACTTAAATAATTTACAGAAGATCCAAACACTTCAGAACAAATGTTTGAGGTCATGTTTGAAACTGGGTAGAACAACACCAACTATCGTACTACACGCGCTTGCGGGAACTCCGTACCTCAAGGATAGGAAAATATGCCATATGAGAAACTTCATGTACCACAGAGCACAGGACAAGGACTATCTAGTTACAGAACAAGGGAGAACAAAACTCCATGATGGTCCAACGCTTATTATACATCGTCCAAACTGCTCAGCCTTCAAAAGTTCTGTTATCTATGCTGGATCCTTAGTTTGGAATGGACTTGCTCCTGTAACCAGAAACATTGAGAAATATGAAATGTTTCAGAACATATCTAAACATTGTATAAGGAATGCTATCCCTCAACAAGACCAGCTCTATAATCGTTGATGTTGTGGGAGTGCTCATGCCCTCTTTTGCGTTGCTGTAAATTTGACTTTGATATTTCAGTGTCAGTTACTATGGTATTGCAGCGACCCCGTTTCAATAGGGTTTTGTGTGTCTTTGCCTACTGTCCCCTTTTCGGTGTAATGTTGTTTTT
This sequence comes from Alentia gelatinosa, assembly GCA_950022655.1. Classification (NCBI taxonomy): domain Eukaryota; kingdom Metazoa; phylum Annelida; class Polychaeta; order Phyllodocida; family Polynoidae; genus Alentia; species Alentia gelatinosa. The sequence continues at coordinate 145,292,539 of OX465580.1, read as the reverse complement.
TTATGGTTTTTTTTTGTTTTTTTCTGTATGTTATCTGGACTTCTGTCACAGAGTGGTATATATGCCCTGGTGTTTTGTTAAAGGGACTGGTCTAGCGATGAAAACCAGCCTATGACAGGCTGACGCCCAAGACCACTTCATTGATGTCTACATGTGATGTACTATCTTGCTTTGTGTACAATCTTTTACCAAAACGACATCAATAAAGAAATTATGAAAAAAAAAAAAAATTCGAGTTCAGGCTCGGCCATTGTCTATTGAAGATATGATGATTATTTTTTCTTCTATAGATTGTACTATTAATGAAGACTTTGCCTTTTGGGTTGCCTGTATTCTTGGAGTTCGTGGATTATTACGTAAATCAAATTTGGTTGACGAAGAAATTGCTTTAAAATTAAATGACATTGTGTTTTTTGATGATCACTTATTGGTAAATATTCGTAGATCAAAAACAATTCAATTTTCCGAGAGAATTTTTTCTATTCCCTTTTTCAAGGTGAATAACTCTCCATTTTGTGTTTTTTATTTTCTTTCTCTTTTGATTACAAAAATACCATATCCATCATTGGACTACCAATTAGTTTCTTATACAAAACAAGGTTTTGTTGTGAAAGGAACTTATAATTGGTTCAACAAAAAATTGAAAAATTTGTGTTTATAAATGGTATTCCACACACTTTTTTTAAATTTTTATTTTTTTAAGTTTTTATTTCACATTCGATTGTTACAATCGTTCTTCCAAGCGAAACATCTGGTTTTTGGTGTTCAACGTAACAAATTTACATGATGATGAACAGATATTTGATTTACCAGTCACATTCCTCTCAAAATTTACATAATATATATAAAATCAGCCTTATATATCGATCTTCTTGGTGGTATCCATTAAATTAAATAATATGATCAAACATCATAGGTAATAATTTTGAGTGAACAGGGTGATAAGTGCTACAGGACCATATGCCAGACGAGCCCATTTCCGTTATTACCTTAAAAATAAGAACTCCATTATCTGTCATGTTATCATCTATTAGATCAATTTTTCGTCATATCGGCAAGAACGCCTTTTTTAAAAATAACTTTCGACTCCGTTTTCTGCAAGCCGTTGGATAATCTATTCCATATTTGCAGGCCTTTATACATTGGGGATTTTCTAAATTTTTCCTTTCTGGGAACCTAGAACCCATTCCCTCAGAAGGGGGGGGGGGGGCTACGGCCCTTTTCAATGCCGGTTTTTCTCTGAATGACATCAAGAATGCCGGAGATTGGAAAAGTTTTTGTGTTTTATTTTACTTAGAAAAAACATTGGAGAGTCGGAAAAATGCTCGTTAGATACATGGATTTGGTATATATACATATACATATTTTATGCTAGTTATACACAGGCGACAGAAATTAGTCCATTTAATCTGATATGTAACCCATGTTCATCTATTCTATGATTGCATTAGAACTTGTATTTATTAGTGGATGGTCATTTGTGATTGTGCTTGTTACCAGAAGATTAGAATCACTGGATAGCCCACACCACTGTATACATGTGTAGAATGGGTAACCGGAAGTCCACCTCCCCTGTATCTTGAAAACGAGGCTCGCCACGACGCTGAAGGGCCGTGAGTGGGCTTTCCAGGGGTTCTGGTTCTTTGTTGTTACCAACCAACGATCTCTACTAATAACACATAAGGTGCTACAAATCGTGTATTTTATTCTTTACCTGAATCACATCTGATTGTATTGAATACGTGCCTATTGCCTAATGGAATAAAATGGATTTCAGACAAGTTCAGAGTCCATCATATGTTAGAACATTTACTGATATATCACTGGTGCGTATCGGTGAAGCTTCCGGGGCGTTCTCGGGCCCTTACCTCCCATTGGGTGGCGAGGGGTGGAAAGGGAGTTGAAAATGCAGTTATAATCAAATACACATCTACGCAAATTACAGAAAAAGAATTTATATATATTTATTTATTATACCCTCACCAAAACTGTTTCATTATATAACCCTTCAATCATCATTGGTAGCAATGCATATGCTGCTAACCGTGCACTACACTACCATTACTATATAATTTATTATATAATGACAAAACGTTATAAGGTTAGAAAGAAATTTATTTTGTATATGATAAACGCGTTATGGCCCTCAGAACCGATACCGATTTTGGTATGGTGTGGGACAAGTTCGTGGCGAAGTGGTGTAGTGACTAGGAAAGTAGGCTTCCTAGAACATGTCGAAACAAGTAAAAGGTGACATGATGAACGGAACGACTCAGACATCGCATGAACATGTCGAAACAAGTAACAGGTGACATGATGAACGGAATGACTCAGACATCGCATGAACATGTCGAAACAAGTAAAAGGTGACATGATGAACGGAATGACTCAGACATCGCATGAACATGTCGAAACAAGTAAAAGGTGACATGATGAACGGAACGACTCAGACATCGCATGAACATGTCGAAACAAGTAAAAGTAAAATGATGAATGGAACGACTCAGACATCGCATGAACATGTCGAAACAAGTAACAGGTGACATGATGAACGGAATGACTCAGACATCGCATGAACATGTCGAAACAAGTAAAAGGTGACATGATGAATGGAACAACTCAGACATCGCATGAACATGTCGAAACAAGTAAAAGGTGACATGATGAACGGAACGACTCAGACATCCCATGAACATGTCGAAACAAGTAAAAGGTGACATGATGAACGGAACGACTCAGACATCGCATGAACATGTCGAAACAAGTAACAGGTGACATGATGAACGGAACGACTCAGACATCGCATGAACATGTCGAAACAAGTAAAAGGTGACATGATGAACGGAACGACTCAGACATCGCATGAACATGTCGAAACAAGTAAAAGGTGACATGATGAACGGAACGACTCAGACATCGCATGAACATGTCGAAACAAGTAAAAGGTGACATGATGAACAGAACGACTCAGACATCGCATGAACATGTCGAAACAAGTAAAAGGTGACATGATGAACGGAACGACTCAGACATCGCATGAACATGTCGAAACAAGTAAAAGGTGACATGATGAATGACTCAGACATCGCATGAATATGTCGAAACAAGTAAAAGGTGACATGATGAATGACTCAGACATCGCATGAACATGTCGAAACAAGTAAAAGTGACATGATGAACGGAACAACTCAGACATCGCATGAACATGTCGAAACAAGTAAAAGTAAAATGATGAACGGAACGACTCAGACATCGCATGAACATGTCGAAACAAGTAAAAGGTGACATGATGAACAGAACGACTCAGACATCGCATGAACATGTCGAAACAAGTAAAAGGTGACATGATGAACGGAACGACTCAGACATCGCATGAACATGTCGAAACAAGTAAAAGGTGACATGATGAACGGAACGACTCAGACATCGCATGAACATGTCGAAACAAGTAAAAGGTGACATGATGAACGGAACGACTCAGACATCGCATGAACATGTCGAAACAAGTAAAAGGTGACATGATGAACGGAACGACTCAGACATCGCATGAACATGTCGAAACAAGTAAAAGGTGACATGATGAACGGAACGACTCAGACATCAAATGAACATGTCGAAACAAGTAAAAGGTGACATGATGAACGGAACGACTCAGACATCGCATGCACATGTCGAAACAAGTAAAAGGTGACATGATGAATGACTCAGACATCGCATGAACATGTCGAAACAAGTAAAAGGTGACATGATGAACGGAACGACTCAGACATCGCATGAACATGTCGAAACAAGTAAAAGGTGACATGATGAACGGAACGACTCAACATGGCATGAACATGTCGAAACAAGTAAAAGTGACATGATGAACGGAATGACTCAGACATCGCATGAACATGTCGAAACAAGTTAAAGGTGACATGATGAACGGAACGACTCAGACATCGCATGAACATGTCGAAACAAGTAAAAGGTGACATGACGAACGGAACGAATCAGACATCGCATGAACATGTCGAAACAAGTAAAAGGTGACATGATGAACGGAACGACTCAGACATCGCATGAACATGTCGAAACAAGTAAAAGGTGACATGATGAATGACTCAGACATCGCATGGCTAAATACAACATGGCGTCACCTTATATGTATGTATATGAACGGAATGACTCAGACATCGCATGGCTAAATACAACATGGCGTCACCTTATATGTATATGAACGGAATGACTCAGACATCGCATGGCTAAATACAACATGGCGTCACCTTATATGTACTACGAGGTTGAAGTGATATGGATTTTGTATCGGGAGGTCAATATCGTGGGTGCGTGTCGGGAGCCCGAAGGACACACCCCCTCAAGAGAGTAACAATAACTTCCAATAATATCTTTAAAGGATTTTCAGCAGTTATGGCCCGAATCTCTGACCTTAGCCTGTGCGTATCACTACACCACTTGTCCCATACCAAACAAACCTAAGATGTAATCCTAACTTTACACATCTGTAAAATAGTAAAACTTGCGCTAATTGATGTATTCAGACATAAGTTTTAAAAAAAACTTTTTTTTTTATTCAGTAGAAAAAAGGTACATTCGCCTAGTTGTGCAATGGTGCGGACAAGTACAGCGACAAATACAAAGACATCAGTGATACAAACGTTCAGGACAAGACAAATGATATGATATATATACCGAAAGGACAAGATCTATTTATTCCTGGTCATGTGACTCGGGATATCATATAAAATAAGCATAGAACAAATTCGGAATTATTGTCCTTTCTACTTTTTAATGTAACCTTTACTTGTGTTGCGACAGAGGCATGCAATGATTCATCATGGGTAAAATTATACTTTTGTAGTTTTATATATATTAATATGACATACTTTATAGAAACAGGTACATGCATTAGTCGCAATCTGTAGTATATGTATTACAACCGGTCATGAAGATTAAAAGCAACATCAAACAATGCATAGATGATATCGGTCATGGGGTTGGGAAATAGAAATATAAACTGAAAAATCCGCAATAGCATTTAAGGAATCTTCGCTTGCGAAAGAAGCAAAAAAAGTTCAAACCTCTTGATTAATTAAAGTTAAACACCTCCCTGTTTTAGTGTTACTACAGGAGAGTTTCTTTTAGCAACTTTAAAATTAGGATTCTTGCATCTTGTGCCTTTGACCATGTACAGTTTACAAGATTATGTTAGTGAATAGTGAGGAGTTGTTCATTTAAATAAAACTAACCATATTTCCCTCTTCACTTCTACACTGATATTATCAAGGAAAAGAATTGCTAAAGGATTTAAACAGTTTTGGAAGTTGTAGATTGCACATGGGGTTACCGATAGTTCGTCACAAATGAGCGTAGAAATATACTTTTTCTAACTATTGGTTGAACCCTACTGAATACTTTTTAAGCTCGTTCGTTCAGGGTATTCAATTGAACAATAGCTCCAGCTGTGGCGGAACCTTGCGTCAATAGCTGGAACTACTAGTTCCTGCACATATCGCTAGAGTTCGTCGAGACACAGCGGGCCGTAGACTTGCTCAAGTCTTTGATTATGAACATTCATTAAATGAAATCGGAATACAATTCATTACAGAATGTGTCCTTCTCTGACTGGCCCATGTGTCACTCAGAAGGGTGGAGGGGTAGGAGACAGGGACTGAGGCCAGTCTAGGATGAGACCAGTCCATGTGTCACTCAGAAGGGTGGAGGGGTAGGAGACAGGGACTGAGGCCAGTCTAGGATGAGACCAGTCCATGTGTCACTCAGAAGGGAGGAGGGGTAGGAGACAGGGACTGAGGCCAGTCTAGGATGAGACCAGTCCCTGTGTCACTCAGAAGGGAGGAGGGGTAGGAGACAGGGACTGAGGCCAGTCTAGGATGAGACCAGTCCATGTGTCACTCAGAAGGGTGGAGGGGTAGGAGACAGGGACTGAGGCCAGTCTAGGATGAGACCAGTCCATGTGTCACTCAGAAGGGGTGGAGGGGTAGGAGACAGGGACTGAGGCCAGTCTAGGATGAGACCAGTCCCTGTGTAACTCAGAAGGGAGGAGGGGTAGGAGACAGGGTCTGAGGCCAGTCTAGGATGAGACCAGTCCCTGTGTCACTCAGAAGGGGTGGAGGGGTAGGAGACAGGGACTGAGGCCAGTCTAGGATGAGACCAGTCCCTGTGTCACTCAGAAGGGTGGAGGGGTAGGAGACAGGGTCTGAGGCCAGTCTAGGATGAGACCAGTCCATGTGTCACTCAGAAGGGTGGAGGGGTAGGAGACAGGGACTGAGGCCAGTCTAGGATGAGACCAGTCCATGTGTCACTCAGAAGGGGTGGAGGGGTAGGAGACAGGGACTGATGCCAGTCTAGGATGAGACCAGTCCCTGTGTCACTCAGAAGGGGTGGAGGGGTAGGAGACAGGGTCTGAGGCCAGTCTAGGATGAGACCAGTCCATGTGTCACTCAGAAGGGTGGAGGGGTAGGAGACAGGGACTGAGGCCAGTCTAGGATGAGACCAGTCCATGTGTCACTCAGAAGGGGTGGAGGGGTAGGAGACAGGGACTGAGGCCAGTCTAGGATGAGACCAGTCCATGTGTAACTCAGAAGGGAGGAGGGGTAGGAGACAGGGTCTGAGGCCAGTCTAGGATGAGACCAGTCCCTGTGTCACTCAGAAGGGTGGAGAGGTAGGAGACAGGGACTGAGGCCCGTCTAGGATGAGACCAGTCCATGTGTCACTCAGAAGGGTGGAGAGGTAGGAGACAGGGTCTGAGGCCAGTCTAGGATGAGACCAGTCCCTGTGTCACTCAGAAGGGTGGAGGGGTAAGACACAGGGACTGAGGCCAGTCTAGGATGAGACCAGTCCCTGTGTCACTCAGAAGGGGTGGAGGGGTAGGAGACAGGGACTGAGGCCAGTCTAGGATGAGACCAGTCCCTGTGTCACTCAGAAGGGGTGGAGGGGTAGGAGACAGGGACTGAGGCCAGTCTAGGATGAGACCAGTCCCTGTGTCACTCAGAAGGGGTGGAGGGGTAGGAGACAGGGACTGAGGCCAGTCTAGGATGAGACCAGTCCCTGTGTCACTCAGAAGGGGTGGAGGGGTAGGAGACAGGGACTGAGGCCAGTCTAGGATGAGACCAGTCCCTGTGTCACTCAGAAGGGGTGGAGGGGTAGGAGACAGGGACTGAGGCCAGTCTAGGATGAGACCAGTCCCTGTGTCACTCAGAAGGGGTCGAGGGGTAGGAGACAGGGACTGAGGCCAGTCTAGGATGAGACCAGTCCCTGTGTCACTCAGAAGGGTGGAGAGGTAGGAGACAGGGTCTGAGGCCAGTCTAGGATGAGACCAGTCCCTGTGTCACTCAGAAGGGTGGAGAGGTAGGAGACAGGGTCTGAGGCCAGTCTAGGATGAGACCAGTCCCTGTGTCACTCAGAAGGGTGGAGGGGTAGGAGACAGGGACTGAGGCCAGTCTAGGATGAGACCAGTCCCTGTGTCACTCAGAAGGGTGGAGAGGTAGGAGACAGGGACTGAGGCCTGTCAAAGTGGGTCGTAGTGAATGGCCGTGGACTTTCAAACGGAGTGGGAATCACAGCAGGAAAGTTAATAAAGTGGTGTTTCCAAACAACTAGGAGGTATGTAATAAGAATACATAGTAACTAAGCCCGTAAAGATGTCATTCTCGGTATCTTGACTCAAAGATACGGCCCTCAGCGTGTGGCCGTATCTTTGAGTCAGAAACCTCGAAACACCATCTCTACATCATAGTGGGTCTACTATGAACCGAATGTGGCATCATACAGCGACAGGATACGGCCAGACAATCAACAAGATTGTCGGAAAAAGAGTGGACTCGACGATGGAGACCTGACGATCACAAGTTAAATCTTATAATCTAGATAAAGCCGTGCTGCCTTAAAATGTATTTATCTAGAAACCGTAAAATTTATAAAACAGTTATGCATCTTATAAACGAGATAATAAATACATTTTGAAGTACAATACGTGAGTAATATACAATTACGAATTACGAAAACCCGCAGTTACCACTAATTTGCAGCTCAGCGTTTTAGGAGTGGTATATCCGCCTGTCCACTCTCCTAGCCCAGGTTTGGTTGTGCCATCAGTCTCCTCCCGGATACTCGGCCCAGACCCATGCTCAGTTCCGTTTAGTTCCAGCCCACACCAGCCTCACGTTAATTCTAAATCCATCTGTGAGCACTCTCTGCAGGTCTCGTCTCCATTCACCGACTGGCGTCAGTGTACCCCAAATAATCCAATGTTCCCGACTGCAGATCGGTGATGAACAGTCGGCCGATGGAAACAGGCTCTTACACAGTCCATAGGTGGGCCTCATATATAAACGATGGAAACAGGCTCTTACACAGTCCATTGGTGGGCCTCATATATAAACGATGGAAACAGGCTCATACACAGTCCATAGGTGGGCCTCATATATACACGATGGAAACAGGCTCTTACACAGTCCATAGGTGGGCCTCATATATAAACGACAGTGTTTGAGATCTCCTAAAGGTCTCTCGGTGGTACCACAGACTTTGTGTCGGTATCAAGTAATCGGTGAGGGTAGTAGATTTCTGTCAGTCGGGAAATAGATCCGTCGGTGGTGCCACATTGCATAAACTAAGCAGAAGAAGTCGTTGGTCATTTCAGTAGCTGGGCTGTTTCAATTGACTGATTGACTGATCATAAATACCAAAAGTCTGTCAGTGGTTCCTGACTGTAGATCGGTGACGGGAAATCGGCCAGTGGAAACAGGCTTTTAGGTTGCTTCGTAACGAGCTGTTCCACTGCTAGGTTTAGAGCTGCAATTAACTGCAATATTAATTCTAGAATTAAACGTTAATGTCGGTTTGCATTATACACACCACAACTATCAATTTACATGCTGATACAGTTACGTACTACGACACAGGGGTGAGGTTTTAAACGACTGATTAACCAAATCATCTTATCGTGTTGTCTTTATAGAAGGGAGTTTTACAAGATAATCATAGATGGATCACTTATATCATTGATTTATATAGTAGGTATTTGAGAATATGCATACAGCTTTTATCATTTACCGATTTGGGATCGTTCTGCACAAAGAGTTGTCCTTCATTATAAGTGGACAGGCTTCAACGATAAGATCACCTTCAAATAAGGCAACTACGAGGATACCGTTCCCAGTGTCGCCCATGTAGATCGTATAATGGTAGTCGTTGATTTATGACCGCTCTTTGTTTTAAAACTCACGATGCGGACAATTCCGTATCGTGGTGGGTCGGCAGGTGTCTCTTTATATGATAATAGGATTTAATTCATGACAAAACCTTTCTTCACATATATCTTTAAAGCCTATAAAGCCTGTAAGACATCGACATATGTTCCCAATTAATCCCGACGATCGGCTCGGTGAGAGTCGGGAATAAAATGTCGGTGTCTCATACCTATAAGACACCGACATCTACACTCCTCCCGATCACACATCCTCCTTTTATTACCTCGTCAATTACCTGGGATAGGATCAGAGGAAGCGGCCGGTAAGGTATAATAATGCCCTTCACGTCGGGAAAAGCAATAAAATCGGGTCGGTGAAGTGCGTACATCGACCCGATTGATGCAGATTGTCACAGACCCGACGGATCCGTCGGGCAAAGGTAGAATCGGGCCCAGCCGTCGGGTCGATGTCTTATAGGCTTGAGACATCGACCTGTCAGATATGACCGACTCTCCCCGACCTTAAGATTTGCACATTTACCGACTGTTCCCGATTCTGAGCAGGCCGTTTAAATAGCAAGAATAGCTATCACCCATTCCGATTTACAAGTGTCTTATATCGATGTGTAGGGGAGACATAAGCAATTATAGATTTGAAAACCGTTTCCTGATATTCTAAATAGACCAGAAGTTACTAAACTTTGCATCATTGCCTATATATACTTACCACCGGGCCAGGCCCGGCACCCGGCCGCTTCCTTTGATCTTATCCCGGGTAATTTACGAGGTTATAAAAGGGAGAAGTGTGATCGGGAACAGTGTAGATGTCGCTGTCTTATTCCCGACTCTCAGCGGGCCGATGGTCGGGATGAATCGGGAACACATTTCAGTATCTAATAGGTATAAAACACCAAAATTTGATTCCCGACTATCAGCGGGCCGATGGTCGGGATGAATCGGGAACACATTTCAGTATCTAATAGGTATAAAACACCAAAATTTGATTCCCGACTATCAGCGGGCCGATGGTCGGGATGAATCGGGAACACATTTCAGTGTCTTATAGGTATAAAACACCAAAATTTGATTCCCGACTATCAGCGGGCCGATGGTCGGGATGAATCGGGAACACATTTCAGTGTCTTATAGGTATAAAACACGAAATTTGATTCCCGACTATCAGCCGGCCGATGGTCGGTATGAATCGGGAACACATTTCAGTATCTAATAGGTATAAAACACCAAAATTTGATTCCCGACTATCAGCGGGCCGATGGTCGGGATGAATCGGGAACACATTTCAGTATCTAATAGGTATAAAACACCAAAATTTGATTCCTGACTATCAGCCGGCCGATGGTCGGGATGAATCGGGAACACATTTCAGTATCTAATAGGTATAAAACACCAAAATTTGATTCCCGACTATCAGCGGGCCGATGGTCGGGATGAATCGGGAACATATTTCAGTGTCTTATAGGTATAAAACACCAAAATTTGATTCCCGACTATCAGCGGGCCGATGGTCGGGATGAATCAGGAACACATTTCAGTGTCTTATAGGTATAAGACACCGAAATTTGATTCCCGACTATCAGCGGGCCGATGGTCGGGATGAATCGGGAACACATTTCAGTGTCTTATAGGTATAAGACACCGAAATTTGATTCCCGACTATCAGCGGGCCGATGGTCGGGATGAATCAGGAACACATTTCAGTGTCTTATAGGTATAAGACACCGAAATTTGATTCCCGACTATCAGCGGGCCGATGGTCGGGATGAATCGGGAACACATTTCAGTATCTAATAGGTATAAAACACCAAAATTTGATTCCCGACTATCAGCGGGCCGATGGTCGGGATGAATCGGGAACACATTTCAGTGTCTTATAGGTATAAAACACCAAAATTTGATTCCCGACTATCAGCCGGCCGATGGTCGGTATGAATCGGGAACACATTTCAGTATCTAATAGGTATAAAACACCAAAATTTGATTCCCGACTATCAGCGGGCCGATGGTCGGGATGAATCGGGAACATATTTCAGTGTCTTATAGGTATAAAACACCAAAATTTGATTCCCGACTATCAGCGGGCCGATGGTCGGGATGAATCAGGAACACATTTCAGTGTCTTATAGGTATAAGACACCGAAATTTGATTCCCGACTATCAGCGGGCCGATGGTCGGGATGAATCGGGAACACATTTCAGTGTCTTATAGGTATAAGACACCGAAATTTGATTCCCGACTATCAGCGGGCTGATGGTCGGGATGAATCGGGAACACATTTCAGTATCTAATAGGTATAAAACACCAAAATTTGATTCCCGACTATCAGCGGGCCGATGGTCGGGATGAATCGGGAACATATTTCAGTATCTAATAGGTATAAAACACCAAAATTTGATTCCCGACTATCAGCGGGCCGATGGTCGGGATGAATCGGGAACACATTTCAGTGTCTTATAGGTGAGGAGCTGAAAGTAAAATTCACATTGTGTCGTGATCAACACATTTCAGCTCATTCAAAACTTCCATTGGAAGTATTTTCGGCGTAATTATAAAAAACTTTGTTAATGGATACTAAATCAAAATGCTGTTGTTATGAAGGCAATTAGTTTTGTACGATTGTGATATGGTCTACAAAGTGTATCACTCTCCAACGATTGTGATATGGTCTACAAAGTGTATCACCCTCAGACGATTGTGATATGGTCTACAAAGTGTATCACCCTCCAACGATTGTGATATGGTCTACAAAGTGTATCACTCTCAGACGATTGTGATATGGTCTACAAAGTGTATCACCCTCAGACGATTGTGATATGGTCTACAAAGAGTATCACTCTCCAACGATTGTGATATGGTCTACAAAGTGTATCACCCTCTGACGATTGTGATATGGTCTACAAAGTGTATCACCCTCAGACGATTGTGATATGGTCTACAAAGTGTATCACCCTCAGACGATTGTGATATGGTCTACAAAGTGTATCACCCTCAGACGATTGTGATATGGTCTACAAAGTGTATCACCCTCAGACGATTGTGATATGGTCTACAAAGTGTATCACCCTCCAACGATTGTGATATGGTCTACAAAGTGTATCACTCTCAGACGATTGTGATATGGTCTACAAAGTGTATCACCCTCAGACGATTGTGATATGGTCTACAAAGTGTATCACCCTCAGACGATTGTGATATGGTCTACAAAGTGTATCACTCTCAGACGATTGTGATATGGTCTACAAAGTGTATCACCCTCAGACGATTGTGATATGGTCTACAAAGTGTATCACTCTCCAACGATTGTGATATGGTCTACAAAGTGTATCACTCTCAGACGATTGTGATATGGTCTACAAAGTGTATCACCCTCAGACGATTGTGATATGGTCTACAAAGAGTATCACTCTCCAACGATTGTGATATGGTCTACAAAGTGTATCACCCTCAGACGATTGTGATATGGTCTACAAAGAGTATCACTCTCCAATGATTGTGATATGGTCTACAAAGTGTATCACTCTCCAACGATTGTGATATGGTCTACAACGTGTATCACCCTCGGACGATTGTGATATGGTCTACAAAGTGTATCACCCTCAGACGATTGTGATATGGTCTACAAAGTGTATCACCCTCAGACGATTGTGATATGGTCTACAAAGTGTATCACCCTCTGACGATTGTGATATGGTCTACAAAGTGTATCACCCTCCAACGATTGTGATATGGTCTACAAAGTGTATCACTCTCAGACGATTGTGATATGGTCTACAAAGTGTATCACCCTCAGACGATTGTGATATGGTCTACAAAGTGTATCACCCTCAGACGATTGTGATATGGTCTACAAAGTGTATCACTCTCAGACGATTGTGATATGGTCTACAAAGTGTATCACCCTCAGACGATTGTGATATGGTCTACAAAGTGTATCACTCTCCAACGATTGTGATATGGTCTACAAAGTGTATCACTCTCAGACGATTGTGATATGGTCTACAAAGTGTATCACCCTCAGACGATTGTGATATGGTCTACAAAGAGTATCACTCTCCAACGATTGTGATATGGTCTACAAAGTGTATCACCCTCAGACGATTGTGATATGGTCTACAAAGAGTATCACTCTCCAACGATTGTGATATGGTCTACAAAGTGTATCACTCTCCAACGATTGTGATATGGTCTACAACGTGTATCACCCTCGGACGATTGTGATATGGTCTACAAAGTGTATCACCCTCAGACGATTGTGATATGGTCTACAAAGTGTATCACCCTCAGACGATTGTGATATGGTCTACAAAGTGTATCACCCTCTGACGATTGTGATATGGTCTACAAAATGTATCACCCTCTGACGATTGTGATATGGTCTACAAAGTGTATCACCTTCCAACGAGGGATGGAGGGAGGGAGGGAGGGATGGAGGGAGGGAGGGAGGAGGGAAGGAGGGAGTGAGGGAGGGAGGGAGGGAGGAGGGAAGGATGGATGGATGGAGAGAGGAGGGAGGCAGGCAGGCAGGCAGGCAGGCAGGGAGGTAGGCAGGGAGGGAGGCAGGCAGGCAGGCAGGGAGGCAGGGAGGCAGCCAGGCAGGCAGGCAGGCAGGCAGGCAGACAGGCAGGCAGGCAGGGAGGCAGGGAGGCAGGGAGGCAGGGAGGCAGGCAGGGAGGCAGGCAGGGAGGGAAGTAGGCAGGCAGGGAGGCAGGCAGGCAGGGAGGCAGGCAGGGAGGCAGACAGACAGGCAGGCAGGCAGGCAGACAGGCAGACAGGGAGGCAGGGAGGCAAACAGGCAGGCAGGGAGGCAGCCAGGCAGGCAGGCAGGCAGGCAGGGAGGCAGGCAGGGAGGCAGGCAGGGAGGCAGGCAGGCAGGCAGGCAGGGAGGCAGGCAGGCAGGGAGGCAGGCAGGGAGGCAGGCAGGCAGGGAGGCAGGCAGGGAGGCAGACAGACAGGCAGGCAGGCAGGCAGACAGGCAGACAGGGAGGCAGGGAGGCAAACAGGCAGGCAGGGAGGCAGCCAGGCAGGCAGGCAGGCAGGGAGGCAGGCAGGGAGGCAGGCAGGCAGGCAGGCAGGCAGGCAGGCAGGGAGGCAGGCAGGCAGGCAGGGAGGGAAGTAGGGAGGCAGGCAGGGAGGGAAGTAGGGAGGGAAGTAGGGAGGCAGGGAGGGAGGCAGGAAGGGAGGGAAGTAGGGAGGCAGGCAGGCAGGCAGGGAGGGAGGTAGGCAGGGAGGCAGGCAGGGAGGCAGGCAGGCAGGAGGTGCGGCGCTGGAGATAAAAACAAATTGAAATCTTTATTCATTTCCTGTGTGGTATTCTTCCTGGTGTAATTATGTTTTGGTATCGCAGATCCCTCCACATAATTCAAGAATGTTTCTTGTTATCAGAGGCCGCCCTGTCTCCAACACTGTATAACAAACCAGGAACCATTGGTTCAGAGGCTTTTCCCGCCGCTCTTTGTCTAACACAACAGCCAATGAGAAACCTCGAAAACGACCACGTGATCAAATAAACCAATGTGGGTCAATCTCTGTTAAAGTATTCACATTCATTAATATTAATGAACCACGGGAAGCGCCCAAGAGGCGCTAGGCCGGTCACCTGCTTGATAGTCGCAGTAGCAGCCACGTTACTTCCACTTTATTCATTTCCTATTCTTGTTTACAGTTCTTCCAGTGAATATAAAATCAGGTCCTTGCGAGTCCAGTGCCCGTTAATTAATAAGTATCAGAATAATGATTCACAATGACGGATTCCATAATTTTGGTGAGTATTTCGATGTGAAAATGGGAAGAAGATGCTGTCAAAACAATGTGATGACACAGTAGAGGGAGATAAAACAGACCACCGTAAAGAAAATACCCTGAAGTAATTAATCACAATGATGTTAGTGGTCTTTTAGGCCCGGCGTCCACCTACTATGACATGGCTCCGATACGATGGACCTCCCGGTAAAATATAAAAATCGCTTCGGAGAGTCATCGATATAATCGGGGCAGCTGATCACCTCTCTGCGGTTAGACTCCATTGTAAAAGGGCGTCTACCATTTGGTCGCGAAGAAAAAACCAGGGGGCTGTTGAATAAAGTTCGTTTGTTTCTGTTTCTGGTTTCTCCAGCGATACACTACATCCTGGACGATTTTCTTCCATTCACTGTTGTATGACAAGATATTATCTGAATGAACGTATTTCTACACAACACAAGATACTTGTCGTTCGTGGATTATTAAACGGGCCCTGTATCGTAGGGTGTCTACGATATTGACTTTTTGTATTTGAGCCATATCGGGAGGTGTAAATTTCTACCGTAGTAGGTTTTCGTAGAATTCAACCTTTCCATCCCTATTCGCTTGTTACTTACGAGGAGGATACATATATAAAAGTGTGTTCACAGTTACTGCCTGACACCAGTCAAGTCGTTATTACATCTGTCATTACATCATGTTACTTACGAGGAGGATACATATATAGAAGTGTGTTCACAGTTACTGCCTGACACCAGCAATATCTGATATAATCTCCACGTATCTGCAGACTCAGCACCCAACCCGCTCTGACACGGGCGTCAAGTCGTTATTACATCTGTCGTTAAATCATGTTACTTACGAGGAGGATACATATATAGAAGTGTGTTCACAGTGACTGCCTGACACCAGCAATATCTGATATAATCTCCACGTATCTGCAGACTCAGCACCCAACCCGCTCTGACACGGGCGTCAAGTCGTTATTACATCTGTCGTTACATCATGTTACTTACGAGGAGGATACATATATAGAAGTGTGTTCACAGTGACTGCCTGACACCAGCAATATCTGATATAATCTCCACGTATCTGCAGACTCAGCACCCAACCCACTCTGACACGGGCGTCAAGTCGTTATTACATCTGTCGTTACATCATGTTACTTACGAGGAGGATACATATATAGAGGTATGTACACAGTTACTGCCTGACACCAGCAATATCTGATATAATCTCCACGTATCTGCAGACTCAGCACCCAACCCACTCTGACACGGGCGTCAAGTCGTTATTACATCTGTCGTTACATCACGTTACTTACGAGGAGGATACATATATAGAGGTATGTACACAGTTACTGCCTGACACCAGCCATGTTGAATATAATCACCATGTACCTGCAGACTCATCACCCAACTCGCTCTGACACGGGCGTCAATTCGTTATTTCATCTGTTATTTCATCATGAGGAGTGTTTAAAAACCATGACGGCATTTCTATTTGCCATGCGAGGTAAGCCGGGCACGAGTATAAAGTCAGCGGAGACGGCGGCAAAGACACTCAAAGTGCTCCAGACTCTCTCCGCGTGTAACTCTCGACACTTCATCGCCACTCAGTCTACAGCTCTTCACTGAGGTAAGAATGTTTGTTGTTACTTATGTTTCTGTTTTCATACTTCTACACTAATGTAGATCTCATGGTAAAACACACACCATCACTGTAGTGGTTGTAAGTTTGAACGACTGAATGTTCACTTTTATTCATCAAGGAATGAGAATGTACAGTAATAGATAATAATAGATATCAGTAATATATATCATTTACTATCACACCCAGTTTGATAGTGAGAAGAAAACAGCGCTTTAAACTATAGAACAGCATCGGGCCTAGTTGGATATTAACATTATATCAAATTAAATCGAATTGTCTCAAAACTATGCGCTGGTATGGAAGAAATATACTGTTGTACAAGAAAATGAATGGTTTCATTTTAAATCTACCTGGTTTTATAATTCCTTGGACTTCTGGCACTAGAGTGTCACAAGTTCTGTCTCCTAAATATCTAATGGAGAATTTCTCTATTTCTTAGTTCGGGGTCGGGCAAGTTTCAATTTGATCTTGTTTTGGCACCTCGTTCTACCCTTACCTTCTATAAAGACGTTATCGTTGGATTTCCTCCACCATTTTATAAATACTTCATCAAATGTCCTTCTGACATATAGCGGCCTGACTTTGCAGAGTCTACATAATTCCTCCACATATCTCTAGGATCGTTTATGAACTACACTCTTCTCAGTGTTTCTCATGACCTTACTCAGTCGTGGTTGTCACCTCTCAGTGTTTCTCATGACCTTACTCAGTAGTCATTGTAACCTCTCAGTGTTTCTCATGACCTTACTCAGTAGTCATTGTAACCTCTCAGTGTTTCTCATACCTTACTCAGTTGTGGTTGTAACCTCTCAGTGTTTCTCATGACCTTATTCAGTCGTGGTTATCACCTCTCAGTGTGTCTCATGACCTTACTTAGTAGTGATTGTAACCTCTCAGTGTTTCTCATGACCTTACTCAGTCGTGGTTATCACCTCTCAGTGTTTCTCATGACCTTACTCAGTCGTGATTGTAACCTCTCAGTGTTTCTCATGACCTTACTCAGTAGTCATTGTAACCTCTCGGTGTTTCTCATGACCTTACTCAGTTGTGGTTGTAACCTCTCAGTGTTTCTCATGACCTTACTCAGTCGTGGTTGTCACCTCTCAGTGTTTCTCATGACCTTACTCAGTCGTCATTGTAACCTGTCGATGTTTCTCATGACCTTACTCAGTTGTGGTTGTAACCTCTCAGTGTTTCTCATGACCTTACTCAGTCGTTATTGTAACCTCTCAGTGTTTCTCATGACCTAACTCAGTTGTGGTTGTAACCTCTCAGTGTTTCTCATGACCTTACTCAGTAGTCATTGTAACCTCTCAGTGTTTCTCATAACCTTACTCAGTTGTGGTTGTAACCTCTTATGACCTTACTCAGTAGTCATTGTACCCTCTCAGTGTTTCTAATGACCTTACTCAGTCGTTGTTGTTACCTCTCAGTGTTTCTCATGACCTTACTCAGTCGCTGTTGTAACCTCTCAGTGTTTCTCATGACCTTACTCAGTCGTGGTTGTAACCTCTCGGTGTTTCTCATGACCTTACTCAGTAGTCATTGTAACCTGTCGGTGTTTCTCATGACCTTACTCAGTAGTCATTGTAACCTCTCAGTGTTTCTCATGACCTTACTCAGTTGTGGTTGTAACCTCTCAGTGTTTCTCATGACCTTACTCAGTTGTGGTTGTAACCTCTCAGTGTTTCTCATGACCTTACTCAGTCGTGGTTGTAACCTCTCAGTGTTTCTCATGACCTTACTCAGTTGTGGTTGTAACCTCTCAGTGTTTCTCATGACCTTACTCAGTAGTCATTGTAACCTCTCAGTGTTTCTCATGACCTTACTCAGTTGTGGTTGTATCCTCTCAGTGTTTCTCATGACCTTACTCAGTCGTGGTTGTCACCTCTCAGTGTTTCTCATGACCTTACTCAGTAGTCATTGTAACCTCTCAGTGTTTCTCATGACCTTACTCAGTAGTCATTGTAACCTCTCAGTGTTTCTCATGACCTTACTCAGTCGTGGTTGTAACCTCTCAGTGTTTTAGACAATAATATGCATGGTCCGCATATTCAACTGTACACAACATAATGCCATTCTGTACCACCTGACAACTCTTTAGCTCACAGTTTATGTAGACAATAATCGATGATTTAGTAAACCACGATAGGTTGACACATCAGAATGAGCGTTGACGAATGTATTACTACGTCAACCCTTAACGGTTGATAGAGCCGCATGTCCACTAAAAACACCGCTTGTCTGATTCATTATCCATCGTCTTGATAAATCAAACCAGGAATCAACACATAAAATGGTCTGTCAGTAAGGACTATTACTTTGGTCTCCAGCAGCAATTGTTTTAAAATTCATAATCAACGGTTATGGGTTCTGTCAGCTTAGAAACAATGGGGCATGGTTTACTGTGACCGCAGACATATTCAATGAGGATCGGATGGATAATACTGTGTAAGTGGTATGTTCATCATCCATAAATGAGCATGCAATTATAGGTGAATAACAATAAAAAGGTTTGGGTTACATTCAGTCTATGGATCGTTTCTGTAACCCACTCTCACCCAGTCAACTTGCCAGTCCAGGATCCAAAAATATCGAGCACCAGTGAGTCTTCAGGTGTTTCGGTTTTAAGTGATTGGTCATGGTCAGCTGGACATGCCTCAAGACCCTGAGACACTGGCTCCCTGCTCCTTATCCAATAGCACAGTGAATAGCACGCAGATAGTGAAGGGATAGTCTTTTGAACCACAATTGAAGTCTATATTTGACCACTCTAACCTTTAGGCAATGTAATAAAATGAGTTTTCTGAATTCATATTAAATGTATGTCATGCTCAAAACAAGGCAAACTCTGACAAACCAAGTTCTCATCAAAATACCGTTCATTTTTCAGGAGGATCCTGTCATTCAGCTTTTGCACTTGGAGGAGACTTGAACATTCAACAAAGATGGCGTAAGTCTGTGATCTTCTATGTATTATGCTTTTAGTCTTCATTTGGGGTCAGCGGTGTCCACTGAGCTCCCGATACACGACGATAGGCCTAGCGATGCACTTCTCGACGCAAGCATCGATTGAAGTTGCGTCAGAAGGGTTTCTCATAGTAATATAACCCACGGGGACAGCTTGGTCTACATGTAGCTGTGTGCTCTTAAAATGATAGATCTTGTCTGTCGGTGTAGGAGACCGAGGGATGATGTGGGTTTATTCCATGCTGACGACTGAACTCAAGACTGTCTTGGCAAACAAACCTAAACACTATTAAAAAATAACCCTCATAAGAGGTTCAGAAAAGAGTCTCAATGCAGGAGCCTAGATTTGTCAACAGGCCCCTGAAATTTACATGAGAATAATTATAACAGATTCATTTCATTGTATGAAGAAAAAATTGTATGATGTCCCGCCATGTGCCCGGCATGTCCCGCCATGTGCCCGGCATGTGCCCGCCATGTCCCTGGCATGTCCCGCCATGTGCCCGGCATGTCCCGCCATGTGCCCGGCATGTCCCGCCATGTCCCTGGCATGTCCCGCCATGTGCCCGGCATGTCCCGCCATGTGCCCGCCATATCCCGCCATGTCCCTGGCATGTCCATGGCATGTCCCCGGCATGTGCCCGCCATGTCCCTGGCATGTCCCGCCATGTGCCCGGCATGTCCCGCCATGTGCCCGGCATGTCCCGCCATGTGCCCGGCATGTCCCGCCATGTGCCCGGCATGTCCCGCCATGTGCCCGGCATGTCCCGCCATGTGCCCGGCATGTCCCGCCATGTGCCCGGCATGTCCCGCCATGTGCCCGGCATGTCCCGCCATGTGCCCGGCATGTCCCGCCATGTGCCCGCCATATCCCCGGCATGTCCGGGCATGTCCCCGGCATGTCCCGCCATGTGCCCGGCATGTCCCGCCATGTGCCCGGCATGTCCCGCCATGTGCCCGGCATGTCCCGCCATGTGCCCGCCATATCCCCGGCATGTCCGGGCATGTCCCCGGCATGTCCCGCCATGTGCCCGGCATGTCCCGCCATGTGCCCGGCATGTCCTCGGCACGGCCCCAGCCGTCCGGGCATGTCCCGCCATGTCCCCGGCATGTCCCGCCATGTCCCCGGCATGTCCCGCCATGTCCCCGGCATGTCCCGCCATGTCCCTGGCATGTCCCGCCATGTCCCCGGCATGTCCCGCCATGTGCCCGGCATGTCCCGCCATGTGCCCGGCATGTCCCGCCATGTGCCCGGCATGTCCCGCCATGTGCCCGGCATGTCCCGCCATGTGCCCGGCATGTCCCGCCATGTGCCCGGCATGTCCATGGCATGTCCCCGGCATGTGCCCGCCATGTGCCCGGCATGTCCCGCCATGTGCCCGGCATGTCCCGCCATGTGCCCGGCATGTCCCGCCATGTGCCCGGCATGTCCCGCCATGTGCCCGGCATGTCCCGCCATGTGCCCGGCATGTCCATGGCATGTCCCCGGCATGTGCCCGCCATGTGCCCGGCATGTCCCGCCATGTGCCCGGCATGTCCCGCCATGTGCCCGGCATGTCCCGCCATGTGCCCGGCATGTCCCGCCATGTCCCCGGCATGTCCCGCCATGTGCCCGGCATGTCCCGCCATGTCCCCGGCATGTCCCGCCATGTGCCCGGCATGTCCCGCCATGTGCCCGGCATGTCCTCGGCACGGCCCCAGCCGTCCGGGCATGTCCGGGCATGTCCCGCCATATCCCCAGCATGTCCCGCCATGTGCCCGCCATATCCCCGGCATGTCCGGGCATGTCCCCGGCATGTCCCCGGCAGTCCGGGCATGTCCCCAGCAGTCCGGGCATGTCCGGGCATGTCCCGCCATGTCCCCGGCATGTCCCCGGCATGTCCCGCCATGTCCCCGGCATATCCCCAGCAGCCTGAACGTAACTTGACTTGGAATTCCTAAGTCGTTGTATCTTGACTTGGTTGTGAATCTTAACTAGACTTGACTATCGGAAGGTTGCCGGGACTGCCAGGACAGAATTTCTGACTGTCAAAAAATCTGCCACGGCATTCCCGGCAATCCCCCATGGCGTTCGAGCGTGGTGACTGCCGTAAGTGGTCGTGATTGGACTTAGGACGTCTTAGGTCATTGGGATTGTGAATCCTACGTCGACTTGGATTACGATAGCATTAGGTCTATGGGGTCATAGGTCGTCGTAAGTCGTCGGGATAGTCATTGAGCTTCCAACAGTCACAGGCAGAGAATACATTGAATAAGATACATGCTAACCACCGGAGAAGGTGAACAAATCTAAACGGTTGTAAAGTTTGATGAATGTTTTTTTAATTTGTTTTTATGAAACCTATTCACTTTTGTTTTAAAATAGTGATTTATGGGAAGGAACACAAGTGTTTTATATCATATATATTGATATATATATATATATATATGTAGGCATCTCTGTGAAACCCCGACAGATCTTGTCGGGAAGTGCCGTAAGTTGACTTATGTCCACAGAAAACTGCCGTAATCTGCCTTAAGTCGTTAGGCCCGGCAATCTTAACTCGACTAAACTTGACTTAAGTTGAGTCGACTTAAGATATTTGATGCCAAGCAGAGAAAAACCAATAAAACTCACAGCATAAGTGGTCGTAAGTCGTCTTGGTTGTACCTTATCCGTACCGTCTCCTTGCCTACGGCAAAGATCAAGTCGACCTACGTCCAAAGTAACTTAACTTAAGTCGTCGGGATGTAGGGGGCAGAGCGGGCAAAAACCATTGAAATACCATTAAAATACCATAAAAACACCAAGTCAAGTTAAGATTCTGTTAAAAATAACGTTGCCGGGACTGCTGGGGTGATGGTGTGAACCTAGCATAAAAGATTACTTACTGCAAATTTAACATGGAAAGTCAGGAATAGTTAGAATAAATTCTGAAAAAACGGGCTACCTGCAACAAAAAACAACACCTGTATTTAGTTCCCAGGATGGTGCATCACATTTTATCCTTTTTTATACCAAACGTTCCTAAATAGTATTTACATGTTTCAATGACTCCAAAGCTAAGGGTTTGGGCAAGAAATCCCTAATAATGTACATTTTCTGTTATATTAGAATGTTCTCTGTCCATGAATACCAAATATAATTCTTTTCGGTAAATATTATGAGCTTTCCTAAAAGGTAGAAAGGAGAAATTCTTCCGATAATAAACATTTTACACTATTTCTCTCACAGCGGTGTATTTGTCGTGCGTGACAACAAAGGTCTGCCTGCTGAGCCGTGGCGTCTGGCTACCGTCAAGCTGGTCCGTGACAACATGGACGCAGTGAAGACTGCCCTCGCTGACAATGAGTGGTACATATGTCGTCTGCAGGACGGGAAGGTGGCCGGCTCTGGCTACGATTACGAACTCACAGAAACTGCCGACACAGTGGAAAATCACATCCCCGGAGTCTCCGATCTGGGCCACCAGCTTGCAACTACACTTAAAAACTGACTCCCAGCCCAAGGTGAGCATGGCTCTTTATTATACGAAGTGTCCACAGTAAATGTATCATAGACAGTGTGTTTAATACCATTTACTAACTAAATTTTACAGACAATAACCAACTCCCTCCTTCTCAAGGGAGGCTACAATTCAGGCACTCCTTACAAATAGAGGAATACTTGTACAACAACTGCCACAGTCAAACAATATACCCCAACTCTGACTACTAACAAATCAACTACATGATAGTAACTTAGACATCTGTTCCATACTTAGGGTGTGGTGTTTGGTTTAACCTCCAAACTTTATAAGAACACATCTATTATCACTAAAAATTGATAAAAAAGAAACGTTACAAAATTCCACATGATTGTTTATATGATGTAAATTGTTTCGCTGAATGATATCATGAAGCTGCGCTGAGTGATATCTGTAGTGGAAGACAACGAATGGCATATAAACAATTATATGAAATCGAGTAACATTTAGGTATTATCCTATACTTCACATGTTCTTTTTCTTTATATGTCATCTGTGGCATATAAATATTTTATGGCATGACCATGGCATACAGTAACACCATGTTAGATCTATGGAGATTTATATGAGGGGTAGGATAATGACCGTGGCATACAGTCACACCATGTTAAGTCTATGGAGATTTATATGAGGGGTAGGATAATAACCGTGGCATACAGTCACACCATGTTAAGTCTATGGAGATTTATATGAGGGGTAGGATAATAACCGTGGCATACAGTCACACCATGTTAAGTCTATGGAGATTTATATGAGGGGTAGGATAATAACCGTGGCATACAGTCACACCATGTTAAGTCTATGGAGATTTATATGAGGGGTAGGATAATAACCGTGGCATACAGTCACACCATGTTAAGTGTATGGAGATTTATATGAAGGGTAGGATAATAACCGTGGCATACAGTCACACCATGTTAAGTGTATGGAGATTTATATGAGGGGTAGGATAATAACCGTGTCATACAGTCACACCATGTTAAGTGTATGGAGATTTATATGAGAGGTAGGATAATAACCGTGGCATACAGTCACACCATGTTAAGTCTATGGAGATTTATATGAGGGGTAGGATAATCACCGTGGCATACAGTCACACCATGTTAAGTGTATGGAGATTTATATGAGGGGTAGGATAATCACCGTGGCATACAGTCACACCATGTTAAGTGTATGGAGATTTATATGAGGGGTAGGATAATAACCGTGACATACAGTCACACGTGAGATTCATACGAGAGGTAGCATAAAGAGTATTAACTAAATATAACACTTCATATATGTATAATCTGAATGCCTCATTAACAATGTAAACCCTTTACCGGTCTAATCGACCACTTCCATGTAATAATATCCTTCTCCTCCCCTCTCTCGTGTTAGCTTCAAAGAGACCAAAGTTGTTACACAATCTCCGTGTCCCCTTCAATATGTTCTCTTTTGGATTATTCTCATTTAATCTTATCACATAACTGCATGAGAAATCAATGTATCACTAGTCTCACCCCCTCCTTTAGTTTTTTAATTTCTCAAAGCTCACAGCACCCACAAATTAGCAGCACGTTCTTATTTTGTATTGTAAGGCCTGGCGTCCACCTGCTATGATAGAAATTTAGATATGGCACCGATAGAAAAAGCAAATGTCAGAGAAATATGGGGAAGGTGCAGAATCGTAGACATATATGTCTAGACATGCCAATTTAATTTTGACGCGATTTTGATTTTGTATCGGAAGGTCCATCATAGACCATATCGGAGCCATATCTTAGTAGGTGGACGCCAGGCTTTATACTCATTCATACTCAAAGATGAATAATGTAATCTGTATGATGTAATCTGTATGATGTAATCTGTATAATGCAACATCATGATGTAACCCATATTGTGACTGCAATCAACTTACTTAAAAATGGAATAAAAACTGCTAATAAACAAAAACAAGTCATCATTTTGTAGCAGCTCCTCCCTGTCTTGATGTTCACAGTACGGCAGTCATGTAGTGAATAGCATATTTACCCTCATTGTCGCTCGCTTTAGTTCCTAGACCATCCACATGGGGACACAATGCTCTTACAACAACTCTCTCAGTTGTTAGTGTCATTAGCGACCTTCCTGACATGTGAGACAGACTACTACGAGACTCATTGCCTGTTGGTTCAACGGCCAATCACAGCGCATGGCTTACGAGCCTGCAGCAAGATGCCTCCTGTGGCTTGTATACAAGCTCCTCCTGATGTCCGAGTCAGCCTTCTCTTGACTCGTAGTTATACGTTTGTGTCCGAAGTCTCGCTTAGTCTTAGGGTCTCTCCTGGCTTAGGTTGGACTTTAGACTTTACAACCTGTTTACCATTAACATACCTTTCAATGGATTTTATTTCTTGCAGCCGCTGTAGCAGGACGCCTGCATCTGAAGTGACTGCATCGAGCTTCACACTAACAACGAGATAGCCACGTCACAATCTCCAAGCACAGGAGTCCAGCACACCGCAGTCAAAGAGATTGGAGCTGGCCTCACTCTTTCTATATCTCTCTCGCTTAGCTGTTTTTTTTCAGAATAAAAAGTGACAAAAACTAAACTATGTTTGTCAATGTGGTGTTTTCAACTAATGACATCTGAAATTGTAACGGAGCAACAATTATCATCTAGAAAATTGTCGCTCCAGATACAGGACACACAAAAGGTCAGCCATAAAGTATATACGAAGTCTTTTTTAAGGTGGGCCACCCCACTCATCAATCTTGAATGCAATATATTTCCCCCCCCCCCCCACTCTACTTAACTGCACTGGCCGAGCAAAGGATACCAGTTTTATAAAAAAATAAAAAGGCCCTGAGTCTAAATAAAAGATTGAAAAAAAGGTATTGACAGAAATTCTTTAGAAAAAGGTAACCTCAAACCCCCTTTCAATTCTGTTTGAAATAGACTAAAGTTAACAAAATGAAGATGAAAAATTCGAATCAATTATTCATCTTGATGTCCTAATGATGCAGACAAAGAGTAATTGATAAAAGGAAAGGTAGGAAACTCTGAAATACTACGACTGGCTATGAAAAAGATGGGACATGCGAAGAATAGTACAAGTTGAACTTTCAAGACAAACTATCCCAGCATCAGTTCCAATTTCCTCCTGAACCCTTTAAGGACGGCCGCCTTTGGCAGAACCACACACTTGGGGACGGCTACTAGTGACAATGTACAGTTCTAGGGGAAGGGGGCATTGTCCTCTGAACTCAAAATTAGAAGGTTTATCAAGTGATATAACTTGGTATTCTTGACATTTCTATTTCTATTATTTGGAATTAAAAAAAACATGATGTTACACCTAAATTTTGTGCAAATTTCAAATTTATTGTTAAACTATTTCCTTTACAAAAGCAATTTCATAAATATCCAGCAAATGATGCCTTAAAGCATAATGTGCCCTTAAAGGGTTAAAGTAAAACTGCAGCAACATATAGAAAGATGTTCCTGGATCAATCCTATATAGCCCCAGTCATACTTACCTCCTACTATAGCCCCATACTCCCTCATACTATAGCCTCATACCTCCTACTATAGCCCCCGTCATACTTACCTCCTACTATAGCCTCATACCTCCTACTATAGCCTCATACCTCCTACTATAGCCCCCGTCATACTTACCTCCTACTATAGCCTCATACCTCCTACTATAGCCCCCGTCATACTTACCTCCTACTATAGCCCCAGTCATACTTACCTCCTACTATAGCCTCATACTCCCTCATACTATAGCCTCATACCTCCTACTATAGCCCCCGTCATACTTACCTCCTACTATAGCCCCCGTCATACTTACCTCCTACTATAGCCCCCCTCATACCTACCTCCTACTATAGCCTCATACTCCCTCATACTATAGCCTCATACCTCCTACTATAGTCTCATACCTCCTACTATAGCCTCATACTTACCTCCTACTATAGCCTCATACTTACCTCCTACTATAGCCTCATACTTACCTCCTACTATAGCCTCATACTTACCTCCTACTATAGCCTCATACTTACCTCCTACTATAGCCTCATACTACCTCATACTATAGCCTCATACCTCCTACTATAGTCCCAGTCATACTTACCTCATACTATAGCCTCATACTACCTCATACTATAGCCTCATACTACCTCATACTATAGCCCCCCTTATACCTACATCCTACTATAGCCTCATACTACCTCCTACTATAGCCTCATACCTACCTCCTACAATAGCCTCATACTACCTCCTACTATAGCCTCATACTACCTCCTACTATAGCCCCAGTCATACCTACCTCCTACTATAACCTCATACTATCTACTACTATAGCCTCCTACTACCTCCTACTATAGCCTCATACTACCTCCTACTATAGCCTCATACTACCTTCTACTATAGCCTTATACTACCTCCTACTATAGCCTTATACTACCTCCTACCATAGCCTCATACTACCTCCTACTATAGCCTTATACTACCTCCTACCATAGCCTCATACTACCTCCTACTATAGCTTCATACTACCTCCTACTATAGCCTCATACTACCTCCTACTATAGCCTTATGCTACCTCCTACCATAGCCTCATACTACCTCCTACTATAGCCTCATACTACCTCCTACTATAGCCTCATACTACCTCCTACTATAGCCCCCCTTATACCTACATCCTACTATAGCCTCATACTACCTCATACTATAGCCCCCCTTATACCTACATCCTACTATAGCCTCATACTACCTCCTACTATAGCCTCATACCTACCTCCTACAATAGCCTCATACTACCTCCTACTATAGCCTCATACTACCTCCTACTATAGCCCCAGTCATACCTACCTCCTACTATAACCTCATACTATCTACTACTATAGCCTCCTACTACCTCCTACTATAGCCTCCTACTACCTCCTACTATAGCTTCATACTACCTCCTACTATAGCCTTATACTACCTCCTACTATAGCCCCCCTCATACCTACCTCCTACTATAGCCTCATACTACCTCCTACTATAGCCTCATACTACCTCCTACTATATCCTCATACTACCTCCTACTATAGCCTTATACTACCTCCTACTATAGCCTCATACTACCTCCTACTATAGCCTCATACTACCTCATACTATATCCTCATACTACCTCCTACTATAGCCTTATACTACCTCCTACTATATCCTCATACTACCTCCTACTATAACCTTATACTACCTCCTACTATAGCCCCCCTCATACCTACCTCCTACTATAGCCTCATACTACCTCCTACTATAGCCTCATACCTCCTACTATAGCCTCATACCTCCTACTATAGCCCCATACTCCCTCCTACTATAGCCTCCTACCTCCTACTATAGCCCCAGTCATAATTACCTCCTACTATAGCTCCATACTCCCTCATACTATAGCCTCATACCTCCTCCTATAGCCTCATACTACCTCCTACTATAGCCTCATACTACCTCGGCGGGTCAGAGGCTGTGAGTAACTTGTAGTTGGCACTGTCCGAGCAGCACCAAGTAAACGTGGAGACATGTGTCAGTGAAGACTGACCCCAGTCCCGGGGTCTGTTACATAAATGTTGAAAGATCATGTAAAAGATCGTACAATGGTCGTAGGGCGCATATATCGTTACATAACTGGTTTTGGTCGTCCACGTACGACCTTTGCATGGTTTAATGAGAATGGCAAATATTGCTAGAGTTCAGGATCTACTCCCAAGAAGGCGTTGGGGTCAGTAGCCATCTTTTTCCCGCCTGCCTCGTCGTACTTACACCATGCCTGAGTGGTGTATGTCCGGTTTCTACTCCCAAGAAGGCGTTGGGGTCAGTAGCCATCTTTTTCCCGCCTGCCTCGTCGTACTTACACCATGCCTGAGTGGTGTATGTCCGGTTTCTACTCCCAAGAAGGCGTTGGGGTCAGTAGCCATCTTTTTCCCGCCTGCCTCATCGTACCTACACCATGCCTGAGTGGTGTATGTCCGGTTTCTACTCCCAAGAAGGCGTTGGGGTCAGTAGCCATCTTTTTCCCGCCTGCCTCGTTGTACCTTCACAATGCCTGAGTGGTGTATGTCCGGTTTCTACTCCCAAGAAGGCGTTGGGGTCAGTAGCCATCTTTTTCCCGCCTGCCTCGTCGTACCTACACCATGCCTGAGTGGTGTATGTCCGGTTTCTACTCCCAAGAAGGCGTTGGGGTCAGTAGCCATCTTTTTCCCGCCTGCCTCGTTGTACCTTCACAATGCCTGAGTGGTGTATGTCCGGTTTCTACTCCCAAGAAGGCGTTGGGGTCAGTAGCCATCTTTTTTTTCATACGCACTATTTTTCCGTATGCGCCACCCGGAGCATACAACATATCAATATGCGCCGGGTATGTCCATACAAACTCCCTATGTGTTTTCTATGGACACTTTGTATTAGGTGGATAATAAAATGATGTATGCGATGTCAATATCATTACCATGATCCACTGTACAATTAGTGTGGGTGGGGGTTGGCTGGGGACCCCTTATAAGGAAACCAGATACACTCATTTCAGTAGGTCAGTCTTAAGGCAAGTAGTCCCCCTTTGGTGTACAGTTTGAAGTCATTATAATTTCCTATTTTCCTCTGGTCTTAAGGTAGTTGGTTCCGTAACGGTAACGCGGTAACGGTAACGCGGTAACGGTAACGCGGTAATGGAAACGAGGTAACGAGAACGAGGTAACGGTAACGAGGTAACGGTACCGCAGTAACGGTAACGGGGTAACACTAACGAGGTAGCGGTAACGCGGTTACGGTAACGGGGTAACAGTAACGAGGTAACGGGGTAACAGTAACGAGGTAACGGTAACGAGAACGAGGTAACGGTAACGCGGTTACGGTAACGAGGTAACGGTACCGCAGTAACGGTAACGGGGTAACAGTAACGAGGTAACGGTAACGAGAACGAGGTAACGGTAACGCGGTTACGGTAACGCGGTAATGGAAACGAGGTAACAGCAACGAGGTACAGTAACAATGTAACCGTAACGAGGTAACGGTAGCGAGGTAACGGTACCGCAGTAACGGTAACGGGGTAACAGTAACGAGGTAACGGGGTAACAGTAACGAGGTAACGGTAACGAGAACGAGGTAACGGTAACGCGGTAACGGTACCGCAGTAACGGTAACGGGGTAACAGTAACGAGGTAACGGTAACGAGAACGAGGTAACGGTAACGCGGTAACGGTAACGCGGTAACAGTAACGAGGTAACGGTAGCGAGGTAACGGTACCGCAGTAACGGTAACGGGGTAACAGTAACGAGGTAACGGTAACGAGAACGAGGTAACGGTAACGCGGTAACGGTAACGCGGTAACGGTACCGCAGTAACCGTAACGCGGTAACGAGGTAACGGTAACGCGGTTACGGCAACGCGGTTACGGTGACGAGGTAATGGTAACGAGGTAATGGTAACGAGGAAACGGTAACAAGGTTACGGTAACAAGGTAACGGTAACACGGTAACGGTAACGAGGTAACGGTAACGCGGTAACGATGACGAGGTAACGGTACCGCATTAATGGTAACGGGGTAACAGTAACGAGGTAACGGTAACGAGGTAACGGTAACAAGGTTACGGTAACAAGGTTACGGTAACAAGGTAACGGTAACACGGTAACGAGGTAACGGTAACGGTAACGGTAACGCAGTAACGGTAACGCGGTAACGCGGTTACGGCAACGCGGTTACGGTGACGAGGTAATGGAAACGAGGTAATGGTAACGAGGTAATGGTAACGAGGAAACGGTAACAAGGTTACGGTAACAAGGTAACGGTAACACGGTAACGGTAACGAGGTAACGGTAACGCGGTAACGATGACGAGGTAACGGTACCGCATTAATGGTAACGGGGTAACAGTAACGAGGTAACGGTAACGAGGTAACGGTAACAAGGTTACGGTAACAAGGTTACGGTAACAAGGTAACGGTAACACGGTAACGAGGTAACGGTAACGCCGTAACGGTAACGGTAACGCCGTAACGGTAACGGTAACGCGGTTACGGTAACGCGGTAACGGTAACGCGGTAACGGTAACGCGGTTACGGTAACGCGGTTACGGTGACGAGGTAACGGTAACGCGGTAATGGTAACGAGGTAACGGTAACGCGGTAACGGTAACGAGGTAACGTGGTTAGGATTAATATAACACGTTCTTAGGTAGCCTTACGTTCGGTAACGTCTTCTTAGGTGGTGTAACGTGGTTAAGAAATAATGGTAAGTAATGCTTAGTAACGCAAATGCGTTAACACATTTATTTAACCAGGTTTTAATAGTTATGAACATGTTTCTATATTCATGGACGTTTTGATAATTATGGACGTTTCTTCATATTTATGGACGTTTTGATAGTTATGGACATTATTTTGGAGATATAATAAATAACACCTTATCATATTATATTTTGAGATCTAGTTACATCTAGCACTCCCTCTATCTGTCCTATTTTGAGGACGAGATAAGACAATATGGGACAATTTGTAGGAGAAGTCACCCGGATCTGGTCCTGTACTTCACTTCCTGGCTGATTTAAAGGTTTATGCAACTACATTTCCCCAAGGATGGTCCGAGGATCATTTCTGGGTCATATCCTGGGTGCCGTTTAACAATCTAGGATATATCGTAGAAATCGTCGTCCGATCGTCCTAGGGCCAATGTCGTTGTATAAGCCTTTTGGTCCTAGAGCTATATTGGTTCAAGGATGGTAGATCTGTGTCAAATCCACTCTCTATCTCAGCAAGGATCGGACACTCCAACCAGCACATGAGTTACGACACGACTTCTACGATAGGTCGTACTCACTCTCCTTTATCGTGAGTTATATCTTATCGTAAAGCCAGGATATGTCCTCCAGATTATTAAACAGCCCCCACGATTATTCAATAGCACCCAGTGTATGAGGGTCTTAGAGGCATGCCCAGCTGACTATGACCAATCACTCAAGTCAGAAATACCTCATTGACCTACTGGTTGTTGATACATTTGGATCCAAGAGAGGGCAAATTCTAATTATTATTCATTTTTATTATCCATCGTATACAAAGCACCCATTGAAAACGCATGGCGACTCAGTAAACCACCACCCATTGTATAACTGTGGTTTATTATATACGTGTTCCGTCTGAGCAGTGCCATACATGTCGTTCAATAAAGATTTTTGTATGGCACTCCCGGAACTATTTCTGTCCAACATGACAGGAGAGATCGGCGGCCATTTTGTTTTTCTTCGATAAACTCAATTCAACGTGCTGAATCACAGTAGGATTATGGGGAAAAAGCTGAAATATCTATAATTTTCAAGTATAAAACGATTGAATAGCAAGTTTACTACATATATGAGTTAGTTTGGGCATATGGCCGGTCGCCACCAGTACTGTCACGTCATATCACCATTCAATCTAACGTAATATCCTCATATTTTGTGGTGTAGTGGTTAGAGGATTGGTTTGCTTATCTCGGGATCGCGGGTACCATCCCCGGCCGTGGCGCAGCATTATTTTTTTGTTTTGTTTTTTGTTTTTAGATAAAAAGCCTAGCCTGTAGTGCGGCCACCACTCACCAGACGGCGTGAACACGGCCACCAGCGTGACCTGTGCGCCTCTAGCGGTCGTGAAAGAGACTAATAAAAAGCCAAACAATACAGAATGAAAACACTAAGCTCAAACTAAGAACAAATGAAAAAACTAAGCTCAATTATATTAGTTTTATGTCTAAACAATGTTACCTTTGCTGTTTGTTTTGTTTTGTTGCCATGCTAATTGTTACCCTAGCAACAGCAGCGAATCCTTTTTAACTGTGCAATCTGCTTAGCTTAAAAACTGGATTCTTATATTATATAATGACATTATATCATTATAAAGTTACAAAGATATTTATTGTGCATATAATAAACGTGTTATGGCCCTCAGAACCGATTCCGATTTTGATTTGGGATGGGACTCTTTCGTGACGGTCGTGGTGTAGTGATACAAACGGGCCGCGGTCAGCGAATCGGCTACGCCAATTTTCTGACCTTAGCTCGTTTGTATCACTACACCACTCCCGCCACGAACATATCAAAATCGGTATTGGCCTTTCGGGCCATAACTGCTAAATACGGATTCAACCCTGTGGTATACAGCCTCAAATCCATGGTATAAGGGAAAAATAGTCCCTTTCGCTATAGAGCTTTTCCTATTGTTGCACCCTTTAATATGGTAATTACTGGGTTTGATTTATTCGAAAAGATGGATAATAAACACCAAAAAGAAGACGATGATTTTATGAACAGGGAGCTCTGAAAACCATTCGTGGTTTACGGCCACCTGTCCACAAAACCATCGAGTATTGTCTACATAATTGCTTGCTCATTCATCCATGATGAATTCGCTCCGAGTACAGATTGACAGCTCGTCAGTAAGCGGGTACTTAGAGGAGCGGGACTGCCGTGATGACAAAGACGGGAGGGGGAGGGAGGTATCAGTAAGAGGCCAGACATCCCCGACTTCCCGTGACTGGGTGCGGCGTGATGACAAAGACGGGAGGGGGAGGGAGGTATCAGTAAGAGGCCGGACATCCCCGACTTCCCGTGACTGGGTGTGGCGTGATGACAAAGACGGGAGGGGGAGGGAGGTATCAGTAAGAGGCCGGACATCCCCGACTTCCCGTGACTGGGTGTGGCGTGATGACAAAGACGGGAGGGGGAGGGAGGTATCAGTAAGAGGCCAGACATCCCCGACTTCCCGTGACTGGGTGCGGCGTGATGACGAAGACGGGAGGGGGAGGGAGGTATCAGTAAGAGGCCGGACACCCCCGACTTCCCGTGACTGGGTGCGGCGTGATGACAAAGACGGGAGGGGGAGGGAGGTATCAGTAAGAGGCCGGACATCCCCGACATCCCGTGACTGGGTGCGGCGTGCTGACAAAGACGGGAGGGGGGGTATCAGTAAGAGGCCGGACATCCCCGACATCCCGTGACTGGGTGCGGCGTGCTGACAAAGACGGGAGGGGGGGTATCAGTAAGAGGCAGGACATCCCCGACTTCCCGTAACTGGGTGCGGCGTGATGACAAAGACGGGAGGGGGAGGGAGGTATCAGTAAGAGGCCGGACATCCCCGACATCCCGTGACTGGGTGCGGCGTGATGACAAAGATGGGAGGGGGAGGGAGGTATCAGTAAGAGGCAGGACATCCCCGACTTCCCGTGACTGGGTGCGGCGTGATGACAAAGACGGGAGGGGGAGGGAGGTATCAGTAAGAGGCCGGACATCCCCGACTTCCCGTGACTGGGTGCGGCGTGATGACAAAGACGGGAGGGGGAGGGAGGTATCAGTAAGAGGCCGGACATCCCCGACTTCCAGTGACTGGGTGCGGCGTGATGACAAAGACGGGAGGGGGAGGGAGGTATCAGTAAAAGGCCGGACATCCCCGACTTCCCGTGACTGGGTGCGGCGTGATGACAAAGACGGGAGGGGGAGGGAGGTATCAGTAAGAGGCCGGACATCCCCGACATCCCGTGACTGGGTGCGGCGTGATGACAAAGACGGGAGGGGGAGGGAGGTATCAGTAAGAGGCCGGACATCCCCGACTTCCCGTGACTGGGTGCGGCATGATGACAAAGACGGGAGGGGGAGGGAGGTATCAGTAAGAGGCCGGACATCCCCGACTTCCCGTGACTGGGTGTGGCGTGCTGACAAAGACGGGAGGGGGAGGGAGGTATCAGTAAGAGGCCGAACATCACCGACTTCACGTGACTGGGTGCGGCGTGATGACAAAGACGGGAGGGGGAGGGAGGTATCAGTAAGAGGCCGGACATCCCCGACATCCCGTGACTGGGTGCGGCGTGATGACAAAGACGGGAGGGGGAGGGAGGTATCAGTAATAGGCCGGACACCCCCGACTTCCCGTGACTGGGTGCGGCGTGATGACAAAGACGGGAGGGGGAGGGAGGTATCAGTAAGAGGCCGGACATCCCCGACTTCCCGTGACTGGGTGCGGCGTGATGACGAAGACGGGAGGGGGAGGGAGGTATCAGTAAGAGGCCGGACATCCCCGACATCCCGTGACTGGGTGCGGCGTGATGACAAAGATGGGAGGGGGAGGGAGGTATCAGTAAGAGGCAGGACATCCCCGACTTCCCGTGACTGGGTGCGCCGTGATGACAAAGACGGGAGGGGGAGGGAGGTATCAGTAAGAGGCCGGACATCCCCGACTTCCCGTGACTGGGTGCGGCGTGCTGACAAAGACGGGAGGGGGAGGGAGGTATCAGTAAGAGGCCGGACATCACCGACTTCCCGTGACTGGGTGTGGCGTGCTGACAAAGACGGGAGGGGGAGGGAGGTATCAGTAAGAGGCTGGACCTCCCCGACCTCCCGTGACTGGGTGCGGCGTGATGACAAAGACGGGAGGGGGAGGGAGGTATCAGTAAGAGGCCGGACATCCCCGACTTCCCGTGACTGGGTGCGGCGTGCTGACAAAGACGGGAGGGGGAGGGAGGTATCAGTAAGAGGCCGGACATCCCCGACATCCCGTGACTGGGTGTGGCGTGCTGACAAAGACGGGAGGGGGAGGGAGGTATCAGTAAGAGGCCGGACATCTCCGACTTCCCGTGACTGGGTGTGGCGTGCTGACAAAGACGGGAGGGAGGTATCAGTAAGAGGCCGGACATCCCCGACATCCCGTGACTGGGTGCGGCGTGCTGACAAAGACGGGAGGGAGGTATCAGTAAGAGGCCGGACATCCCCGACTTCCCGTGACTGGGTGCGGCGTGATGACAAAGACGGGATGGGGAGGGAGGTATCAGTAAGAGGCCGGACATCCCCGACTTCCTGTGACTGGGTGTGGCGTGCTGACAAAGACGGGAGGGGGAGGGAGGTATCAGTAAGAGGCCGGACATCCCCGACATCCCGTGACTGGGTGCGGCGTGATGACAAAGACGGGAGGGGGAGGGAGGTATCAGTAAGAGGCCGGACATCCCCGACTTCCCGTGACTGGGTGCGGCGTGCTGACAAAGACGGGAGGGGGAGGGAGGTATCAGTAAGAGGCCGGACATCCCCGACTTCCCGTGACTGGGTGTGGCGTGCTGACAAAGACGGGAGGGTGGGGAGGTATCAGTAAGAGGCCGGACATCCCCGACTTCCCGTGACTGGGTGCGGCGTGATGACAAAGACGGGAGGGGGAGGGAGGTATCAGTAAGAGGCCGGACACCCCCGACTTCCCGTGACTAGGTGCGGCGTGATGACAAAGACGGGAGGGGGAGGGAGGTATCAGTAAGAGGCCGAACATCCCCGACTACCCGTGACTGGGTGCGGCGTGATGACAAAGACGGGAGGGGGAGGGAGGTATCAGTAAGAGGCCGGACATCCCCGACTTCCCGTGACTGGGTGCGGCGTGCTGACAAAGACGGGAGGGGGAGGGAGGTATCAGTAAGAGGCCGGACATCACCGACTTCCCGTGACTGGGTGCGGCGTGCTGACAAAGACGGGAGGGGGGGAGGGAGGTATCAGTAAGAGGCCGAACATCCCGGACTTCCTGTGACTGGGTGCGGCGTGATGACAAAGACGGGAGGGGGAGGGAGGTATCAGTAAGAGGCCGGACATCCCCGACTTCCCGTGACTGGGTGCGGCGTGCTGACAAAGACGGGAGGGGGAGGGAGGTATCAGTAAGAGGCCGGACATCCCCGACATCCCGTGACTGGGTGCGGCGTGCTGACAAAGACGGGAGGGGGAGGGAGGTATCAGTAAGAGGCCGGACATCCCCGACATCACGTGACTGGGTGCGGCGTGATGACAAAGACGGGAGGGGGAGGGAGGTATCAGTAAGAGGCCGGACATCCCCGACTTCCCGTGACTGGGTGCGGCGTGATGACAAAGACGGGAGGGGGAGGGAGGTATCAGTAAGAGGCCGGACCTCCCCGACTTCCCGTGACTGGGTGCGGCGTGATGACAAAGACGGGAGGGGGAGGGAGGTATCAGTAAGAGGCCGGACATCCCCGACTTCCCGTGACTGGGTGCGGCGTGATGACAAAGACGGGAGGGGGAGGGAGGTATCAGTAATAGGCCGGACATCCCCGACTTCCTGTGACTGGGTGCGGCGTGATGACAAAGACGGGAGGGGGAGGGAGGTATCAGTAAGAGGCCGGACATCCCCGACTTCCTGTGACTGGGTGCGGCGTGCTGACAAAGACGGGAGGGGGAGGGAGGTATCAGTAAGAGGCCGGACATCCCCGACTTCCCGTGACTGGGTGCGGTGTGATGACAAAGACGGGAGGGGGAGGGAGGTATCAGTAAGAGGCCGGACATCCCCGACATCACGTGACTGGGTGCGGCGTGCTGACAAAGACGGGAGGGGGAGGGAGGTATCAGTAAGAGGCCGGACATCTTCGACTTCCCGTGACTGGGTGTGGCGTGATGACAAAGACGGGAGGGGGGGTATCAGTAAGAGGCAGGACATCCCCGACTTCCCGTGACTGGGTGCGCCGTGATGACAAAGACGGGAGGGGGAGGGAGGTATCAGTAAGAGGCCGGACATCCCCGACTTCCCGTGACTGGGTGCGGCGTGCTGACAAAGACGGGAGGGGGAGGGAGGTATCAGTAAGAGGCCGGACATCACCGACTTCCCGTGACTGGGTGTGGCGTGCTGACAAAGACGGGAGGGGGAGGGAGGTATCAGTAAGAGGCCGGACCTCCCCGACCTCCCGTGACTGGGTGCGGCGTGATGACAAAGACGGGAGGGGGAGGGAGGTATCAGTAAGAGGCCGGACATCCCCGACTTCCCGTGACTGGGTGCGGCGTGCTGACAAAGACGGGAGGGGGAGGGAGGTATCAGTAAGAGGCCGGACATCCCCGACATCCCGTGACTGGGTGTGGCGTGCTGACAAAGACGGGAGGGGGAGGGAGGTATCAGTAAGAGGCCGGACATCTCCGACTTCCCGTGACTGGGTGTGGCGTGCTGACAAAGACGGGAGGGAGGTATCAGTAAGAGGCCGGACATCCCCGACATCCCGTGACTGGGTGCGGCGTGCTGACAAAGACGGGAGGGAGGTATCAGTAAGAGGCCGGACATCCCCGACTTCCCGTGACTGGGTGCGGCGTGATGACAAAGACGGGATGGGGAGGGAGGTATCAGTAAGAGGCCGGACATCCCCGACTTCCTGTGACTGGGTGTGGCGTGCTGACAAAGACGGGAGGGGGAGGGAGGTATCAGTAAGAGGCCGGACATCCCCGACATCCCGTGACTGGGTGCGGCGTGATGACAAAGACGGGAGGGGGAGGGAGGTATCAGTAAGAGGCCGGACATCCCCGACTTCCCGTGACTGGGTGCGGCGTGCTGACAAAGACGGGAGGGGGAGGGAGGTATCAGTAAGAGGCCGGACATCCCCGACATCCCGTGACTGGGTGTGGCGTGCTGACAAAGACGGGAGGGGGAGGGAGGTATCAGTAAGAGGCCGGACATCCCCGACTTCCCGTGACTGGGTGTGGCGTGCTGACAAAGACGGGAGGGAGGTATCAGTAAGAGGCCGGACATCCCCGACATCCCGTGACTGGGTGCGGCGTGCTGACAAAGACGGGAGGGAGGTATCAGTAAGAGGCCGGACATCCCCGACTTCCCGTGACTGGGTGCGGCGTGATGACAAAGACGGGATGGGGAGGGAGGTATCAGTAAGAGGCCGGACATCCCCGACTTCCTGTGACTGGGTGTGGCGTGCTGACAAAGACGGGAGGGGGAGGGAGGTATCAGTAAGAGGCCGGACATCCCCGACATCCCGTGACTGGGTGCGGCGTGATGACAAAGACGGGAGGGGGAGGGAGGTATCAGTAAGAGGCCGGACATCCCCGACTTCCCGTGACTGGGTGCGGCGTGCTGACAAAGACGGGAGGGGGAGGGAGGTATCAGTAAGAGGCCGGACATCCCCGACTTCCCGTGACTGGGTGTGGCGTGCTGACAAAGACGGGAGGGTGGGGAGGTATCAGTAAGAGGCCGGACATCCCCGACTTCCCGTGACTGGGTGCGGCGTGATGACAAAGACGGGAGGGGGAGGGAGGTATCAGTAAGAGGCCGGACACCCCCGACTTCCCGTGACTAGGTGCGGCGTGATGACAAAGACGGGAGGGGGAGGGAGGTATCAGTAAGAGGCCGGACATCCCCGACTTCCCGTGACTGGGTGCGGCGTGATGACAAAGACGGGAGGGGGAGGGAGGTATCAGTAATAGGCCGGACATCCCCGACTTCCTGTGACTGGGTGCGGCGTGATGACAAAGACGGGAGGGGGAGGGAGGTATCAGTAAGAGGCCGGACATCCCCGACTTCCTGTGACTGGGTGCGGCGTGCTGACAAAGACGGGAGGGGGAGGGAGGTATCAGTAAGAGGCCGGACATCCCCGACTTCCCGTGACTGGGTGCGGTGTGATGACAAAGACGGGAGGGGGAGGGAGGTATCAGTAAGAGGCCGGACATCCCCGACATCACGTGACTGGGTGCGGCGTGATGACAAAGACGGGAGGGGGAGGGAGGTATCAGTAAGAGGCCGGACATCCCCGACATCCCGTGACTGGGTGCGGCGTGATGACAAAGACGGGAGGGGGAGGGAGGTATCAGTAAGAGGCCGGACATCCCCGACTTCCCGTGACTGGGTGTGGCTTGATGACAAAGACGGGAGGGGGAGGGAGGTATCAGTAAGAGGCCGGACACCCCCGACTTCCCGTGACTGGGTGCGGCGTGATGACAAAGACGGGAGGGGGAGGGAGGTATCAGTAAGAGGCCGGACATCCCCGACTTCCCGTGACTGGGTGCGGCGTGATGACAAAGACGGGAGGGGGAGGGAGGTATCAGTAAGAGGCCTGACATCCCCGACTTCCCGTGACTGGGTGCGCCATGATGACAAAGACGGGAGGGGGAGGGAGGTATCAGTAAGAGGCCGGACATCCCCGACTTCCCGTGACTGGGTGTGGCGTGCTGACAAAGACGGGAGGGGGAGGGAGGTATCAGTAAGAGGCCGAACATCCCCGACTTCCCGTGACTGGGTGCGCCGTGATGACAAAGACGGGAAGGGGAGGGAGGTATCAGTAAGAGGCCGGACATCCCCGACTTCCCGTGACTGGGTGCGGCGTGCTGACAAAGACGGGAGGGGGAGGGAGGTATCAGTAAGAGGCTGGACATCCCCGACTTCCCGTGACTGGGTGCGGCGTGCTGACAAAGACGGGAGGGGGAGGGAGGTATCAGTAATAGGCCGGACACCCCCGACATCCCGTGACTGGGTGTGGCGTGCTGACAAAGACGGGAGGGGGAGGGAGGTATAAGTAAGAGGCCGGACACCCCCGACTTCCCGTGACTGGGTGTGGCGTGATGACAAAGACGGGAGGGGGAGGGAGGTATCAGTATGAGGCCGGACATCCCCGACTTCCCGTGACTGGGTGCGGCGTGCTGACAAAGACGGGAGGGGGAGGGAGGTATCAGTAAGAGGCCGGACATCACCGACTTCCCGTGACTGGGTGCGGCGTGATGACAAAGACGGGAGGGGGAGGGAGGTATCAGTAAGAGGCCGGACCTCCCCGACTTCCCGTGACTGGGTGCGGCGTGATGACAAAGACGGGAGGGGGGGGAGGTATCAGTAAAAGGCCGGACATCCCCGACTTCCCGTGACTGGGTGCGGCGTGCTGACAAAGACGGGAGGGGGAGGGAGGTATCAGTAAGAGGCCGGACATCTTCGACTTCCCGTGACTGGGTGTGGCGTGATGACAAAGACGGGAGGGGGAGGGAGGTATCAGTAAGAGGCCGGACATCCCCGACATCCCGTGACTGGGTGCGGCGTGATGACAAAGACGGGAGGGGGGGAGGTATCAGTAAGAGGCCGGACACCCCCGACTTCCCGTGACTGGGTGCGGCGTGATGACAAAGACGGGAGGGGGAGGGAGGTATCAGTAAGAGGCCGGACATCCCCGACTTCCCGTGACTGGGTGCGGCGTGCTGACAAAGACGGGAGGGGGAGGGAGGTATCAGTAAGAGGCCGGACATCCCCGACTTCCCGTGACTGGGTGCGGCGTGATGACAAAGACGGGAGGGGGAGGGAGGTATCAGTAAGAGGCCGGACATCCCCGACTTCCCGTGACTGGGTGCGGCGTGCTGACAAAGACGGGAGGGGGAGGGAGGTATCAGTAAGAGGCCGGACATCCCCGACTTCCCGTGACTGGGTGCGGCGTGCTGACAAAGACGGGAGGGGGAGGGAGGTATCAGTAAGAGGCCGGACATCCCCGACTTCCCGTGACTGGGTGCGGCGTGCTGACAAAGACGGGAGGGGGAGGGAGGTATCAGTAAGAGGCCGGACATCCCCGACTTCCCGTGACTGGGTGCGGCGTGATGACAAAGACGGGAGGGGGAGGGAGGTATCAGTAAGAGGCCGGACACCCCCGACTTCCCGTGACTGGGTGCGGCGTGATGACAAAGACGGGAGGGGGGGAGGTATCAGTAAGAGGCCGGACATCCCCGACTTCCCTTGACTGGGTGCGGCGTGCTGACAAAGACGGGAGGGGGAGGGAGGTATCAGTAAGAGGCCGGACATCCCCGACATCCCGTGACTGGGTGTGGCGTGATGACAAAGACAGGAGGGGGAGGGAGGTATCAGTAAGAGGCCGAACATCCCCGACTTCCCGTGACTGGGTGCGGCGTGCTGACAAAGATGGGAGGGGGGGAGGTATCAGTAAGAGGCCGGACATCCCCGACATCCCGTGACTGGGTGCGGCGTGATGACAAAGACGGGAGGGGGAGGCAGGTATCAGTAAGAGGCCGGACATCCCCGACATCCCGTGACTGGGTGTGGCGTGATGACAAAGACGGGAGGGGGAGGGAGGTATCAGTAAGAGGCCGGACATCCCCGACTTCCCGTGACTGGGTGCGGCGTGCTGACAAAGACGGGAGGGGGAGGGAGGTATCAGTAAGAGGCCGGACATCCCCGACATCACGTGACTGGGTGCGGCGTGATGACAAAGACGGGAGGGGGAGGGAGGTATCAGTAAGAGGCCGGACATCCCCGACTTCCCGTGACTGGGTGCGGCGTGCTGACAAAGACGGGAGGGGGAGGGAGGTATCAGTAAGAGGCCGGACATCCCCGACTTCCCGTGACTGGGTGCGGCGTGCTGACAAAGACGGGAGGGGGAGGGAGGTATCAGTAAGAGGCCGGACATCCCCGACATCACGTGACTGGGTGCGGCGTGATGACAAAGACGGGAGGGGGAGGGAGGTATCAGTAAGAGGCTGGACATCCCCGACTTCCCGTAACTGGGTGCGGCGTGCTGACAAAGACGGGAGGGGGAGGGAGGTATCAGTAAGAGGCCGGACATCCCCGACTTCCCTTGACTGGGTGCGGCGTGATGACAACATGCACACGGCGCAGAACTCAAGTCTTTAGTCAGGTCTCATTCCAGTTTACAGTTTTTCCAATAACTACAAAATCAGGCCCTGTGAGTCCTGTGCCAGTTAACCAATGATCCATGTTGATGTTGTTCGTAAAAAAACGGGGTTTTCTTTCAGAAATAGGTGCTCCGATTTTATCCAAAAACATTTTGTTGTTGTTTTGTTATCTGCGCTTGTCAATGAAAAGAGCGGTTTACTATATACCCATGCTGTATTTACTGTATTTTGACATATAACATAAAAATACTGTACGGACCACTAGTCCATACAGTAATAAAACGATGTTCCTGTAAACGTACAGATTTCGATCCGAACTCTGGCCCTGGGACGTTTACAACGAGGTGTTTACACCGAGTTGTAAACATGACATAGGCCAGAGTGAGGATCGAAATTTGTACGTTTACAGGAACATCGTTTTATCTTTACTATATGCCTCCAAAACATTCATATTCTTACCTTTTTTAAGTCGTAAGATCCATTTTACATCCAATTTGGGCACAGAACGATCAACATGAACCCTAGCTTTCGCTTCATCCGTGGAATGCGGCTGTGACGTTATCGCATAGCAACGCACATAGCAACCAGCATAGCAACATTTCTTGTCACTTGGTAACCGGCCAGAAACCGGCCAGAAACAGGCGGGAAGAAAACAAAGTGGTTGCTCTCTCATTGCACTCCTGTTTTTAAGGTCCTTACCATGTTCATTCAGGTTTTTATTACTGTACTTCAAAGTTTTTCTGTAATTCATTCATGTATTTTTGATTTCACAGTATTTCAATAAGTCTTCTTTATGTACTCTAACTTTAACGTTACCGATGTCGAAGCGATAAACGTCGGCCATTTTTAAATATCGACGTTGTAATCATGTCCGTTAAGACCGTGAAATGAACCGTGATTTACTGCACAGTGGTGCAGGACATGATGGGGAGCAGCGTGTAGTAATTACGATAGTTACGGCAGTAGGTATATAGTAAACTAAAATACGGACCACCTTGCCAAACACGTTTTTTAACATATCGCTTGTTAAAAATTAAATTAATAATTTTTTTTAAATTTTGGGTATATAGTAAATACAAAACGTCCAACCATGCTTGTACAAGTCACAGAACTCGATGATAATTTACTGTTTGTAAATGCCTCGTTCCGTACAGACCGTAAATTACCATCTCGTTCTGTAACTTGTACAGCATGGTCAGGACGTTTTATATAAATGTGTCATGGGTTATGTGTCGTGTGTCGTGTGTCACGTGTCGTGTGTTATGTGTCACGTGTCGTGTGTTGTGTGTCACGTGTCGTATGTCACGTGTCGTGTGTTATGTGTCACGTGTCGTGTGTCGTGTGTTATGTGCCATGTGTCGTGTGCCACGTGTCGTGTGTCGTGTGTCGTTTGTCGTGTGTCACGTGTCGTGTGTCACGTGTCGTGCGTCATGTGTTATGCTGTGTGCTGTGTTCGTGTTGGAATTCAGTCTTGTCTTATGCTGTACACACCTTTTGACTTGTGTACGGAAGAACGTTGTTGGACAATATGACATACGTCTTTTGTATACTTGTGATTGAATGAAAAAAACAACATTTAGGGCAAAAATGTCTACAGGCATTCATTATATATTCAGAGATTTCCCAATACACACACGAAGGATTTAAAGAGTATGTGGAAAATATGGAAAGATATATGTACAAAACAATATATTGTCTACACTGTTCCAAAGAAACATTGAACTATGGCAATAAAGACGTTCTTTAGGTCACCTGACAAGTGAAACTTTCCTGAATGCCTCAAGTCATTCTCGCCCCCAGAGACATACAGCCCAGGGGCATCCTGGCCCCTGTAGCTACTGGTACCCACCAACCTGCTCGCCTGGAAAGGGTTATGAAATCAGTATTACAATCAGAATTATCATTTAAATTCGCGTACAGTTTGATAATTTTGTTGAGTATTAGGATGTTAAAAGGTAATGAAAAGTTGTGATACAATTCCATGACACTTGAAAAGGAAGATAAGACTGACCACTGTCGATTAGAAAATGTCCAGAAGAAACTAATCCCGATGATATTAGTTTTCTTTTTTACGAAATACGGTCCTAAACGTTTTAGTATTTGTGCCCCGATAGGAGCCCTTCCCTTAAGGAAGTTGGCCTATACTCTGGTGATTTGATATATGTCATGTATTCTCCGCAGAACTAAAGCTGTCCATCCCACTTGGCTGCTGTAAACATGTCGATTACGAGGAGGATACATATATAGAGGTATGTACACAGTTACTGCCTGACACCAGCAATATCTGATATAATCTCCACGTATCTGCAGACTCAGCACCCAACCTGCCAGCGGCTTGACCCGGGCTTGACGGAGTCAGTCCATCCTCCATTAC
Source organism: Alentia gelatinosa (assembly GCA_950022655.1). Lineage (NCBI taxonomy): Eukaryota > Metazoa > Annelida > Polychaeta > Phyllodocida > Polynoidae > Alentia > Alentia gelatinosa. Next base: position 145,247,669 of record OX465580.1, on the reverse strand, counting down.
ATCACGAGGTGCGTGTAAAACCCACCACGGCATCCTCTTCACCATACGAGGTATTCACCATACGAGGTCTTTACCATATAAGGTATTCACCATACGAGGTATTCACCATACGAGGTATTCACCATATAAGGTCTTTACCATATAAGGTATTCACCATATAAGGTATTCACCATATAAGGTATTCACCATACGAGGTCTTTACCATATAAGGTATTCACCATATAAGGTATTCACCATATAAGGTAAGCCGGGCACGAGTATAAAGTCAGCGGAGACACTCAAAGTGCTCCAGACTCTCTCCGCGTGTAACTCTCTGCACTTCATCGCCACTCAGTCTACAGCTCTTCACTGAGGTAAGAATGTTTGTTGTTTGTTCTTCTTCTGTTTCATATTCATACACTGTGAAGAAATGCCTGTCAAAGTTACAGTATTTCTCTGGTAACTGAGGTACCGGGGAAATACTGTAAATTTTACAGGTGGCCGTCATATATATTGACAGCAAATCTGTATAAATTGTACTTTGATTACGGTTCAAACCTGTCACAATGAGGATACAAATGGCCCCTGAATATTAACATAACCAAAAATGTTACTAAAGATTCTCTGGAATTATTCGCTACCCTCGGATGTAGCATATTGGCTGATCTATAAATCATAAGAACAATGTTCTCGGTGTAAACCCTCTCACATGAGAACTCAGAGAGATTTGCCCGCACAAGGTGGCATTTCATATGGTACGATCTGCGTTGTCAACTAAAGTGATTTTTATTCATATAAATGGAACTTATGTGATTTACTACGATATGGCACCGATATGGTCTACGATAGACCTCCTGATACAAAGTCAAAATCGCGTCGGCAGGTCACCTAATATTGTGGCAGTTGACCACGTCTCTGCGATTAGGCACCGATACAAAATGGGGGTCTAAGATATCGTTCCAATGCAAACCCGTATCGCAGAGTATTCTGCCGGGAAAATTGCTCTCTCGTGTGAGATACTGATTAGAAAATTATGAAATTTTGGAATTAAAAAAAAGGTACATATGTCTGCATGCCCTGCAAATTTAGTGATTTCTGATTAGGTTTAAGTGTCTCAAATCAATACTTAGTTTGACTTGGAACAGAGCTTTGAGTGCCTGAAAAAATATACATTGTTGTTCTATGTGCCCTGGGAAACATTATAAATCCGATATTTCCTGAATTATAGTGTATCACATATCTAAAAATGAGGATAGCACCTCAAGATATGCAATTTAGCCCTGGTAATATCGTGGGGCATATCGGAACATGATCACCTTTTTTTACAGGAGCGCCCACGACAATCCGTGGTGGATTGGCACGTCTAGACAATTGTCTACGATTTTGCACTTTCCCAATATGTCTCCGATATCTGCTTTTATTACCCACCTGATACGGAGTCTCCATACTAAGCCTATTATGGAGATTACAGATCGCTACTGAGTAGGATACGGACCTGCGGAATCTCCTAGGAGGATACGGATTTTTGTCATGAAAGTAGTCCCAAACATAACTTCTTAACTACGTTGAAATGTTTTCTAACGATCATATTTATTGCTTAAATCTAAAAATAAGTGAGTAATAAATACAACATTACCATGATTTCGATCTGAGTGGCCGTATTCTCCTTGTAGTTGACGCTACGCAATACTCCTCGCTATCGCTCGGAGTATTACTACGCGTCAACTGCGCGGAGAATACGGCCACTCAGATGGAGATCATGGTAATATTGTGTATGTATCGGTGCCATAGTGGTAGTTCTAAATTTCTATAGTAGTATGTGTACGCCAGGCTTTAAATACCAGGACCATTATAAAACATCATTGACTACCTATTAAACATTCTGATTAATTCAACTTAACCGAATTCCTTTCACTATTTCAAAAACACACACCATCAGTATACTGTGTCTCTGTCTGAACAACTGTCCACCTTTATTCACCAGGGAATGAGTGGCTTCTACACTAGATGGCGTTCACTATCAAAGCCAGTTTGATGTGAAAAGGAAACAGAGCTTTGACCTCACGGTCTATGTAGACAGAAATCCATGTAATCTACGTGAACTATGCGAGGTTGACGCATAGTAACACACAAGCGTTAGCTAATGTACTCTGACATCAACCTGTGATCGTTTATAGAGCCGCATGTTTTATTCATCCTCTCCATTAAAAAACCCAGGAGTTGACACATTCTATTGTCTGTCAGCAAGGAGACTTTCCCGTAACCAACGGCTTTGAAGCCGTAATCAATTGGTTTAAGATTCATAATCAACGGTTATGAGTTCTGACAGCCTAGAAACAATGGGGCATGGTTTACCATGACTACAGACATATTCAATGAGGACTTGACGAAAGGAAATAGAATATTCATCATTGTTGAATGAGCATGTAATTACAAATGAATAACAATTGGTAAAAAAGGTTTAAGTTACATTCAGTTTATATACAGCAAATCCCCGTGACAAAACAAAACTTACATCCAGTTTCTAGATCGTCACTGTAACCCACTCGCACCCAGTCAACTTGCCCTTTCTGCAACTGCCTGAGTCTAGGATCCAAATTTATCAAGCACCAGTGAGTTTTGAGGTATTTCTATATTGAGTGATTGGTCATGGTCAGCTGGGCACGCCTCTAAGACCCTGAGACACTGGCCCTATCTGCTCCTTTCCCAATATCACTGTGAATAACACTCGGAAAGTGAAGGGATAGCTCTTATGCAGTACGCTGGAAGTCTATATGTGACCTCTGTACTCGTTAGGTACACAGGGTGTGAATGTGTGAGGGTCCTGTAAAACGAGTGTGGGTCACGCTCATATCACCCCAAACCCCCGCCGAACCAAGTTCTCATCAAAACCCTTCATTTTTCAGAGGGATCCTGTCATTCTGCTTTTGTACTTTCGAGGAGACTTTAACATTCAACAAAAAGATGGCGTAAGTCTGTGATCTTCTATGTATTATGCTTTTATTTTTTGACCTGGTTTTATTATTTTCTCGACGACCGTGTTTAACACATGGACTGACTGAGTTAACTTACCAGTATGACTGCTGTAGGCTACATACATAGGGTACATGATAACACATGGACTGACTCAGTTTACTTGTCAGTACGGCTGCTGTAGGCTACATACATAGGGTACATGATAACACATGGACTGACTCAGTTTACTTGTCAGTATGACTGCTGTAGGCTACATACATAGGGTACATGATAACACATGGACTGACTCAGTTTACTTGTCAGTATGACTGCTGTAGGCTACATACATAGGGTACATGATAACACATGGACTGACTCAGTTTACTTGTCAGTATGGCTGCTGTAGGCTACATACATAGGGTACATGATAACACATGGACTGACTCAGTTTACTTGTCAGCATGACTGCTGTAGGCTACATACATAGGGAACATGATAACACACGGACTGACTCAGTTTACTTGTCAGTATGACTGCTGTAGGCTACATACATAGGGTACATGATAACACATGGACTGACTCAGTTTACTTGTCAGTATGACTGCTGTAGGCTACATACATAGGATACATGATAACACATGGACTGACTCAGTTTACTTGTCAGTACGGCTGCTGTAGGCTACATACATAGGGTACATGATAACACATGGACTGACTCAGTTTACTTGTCAGTATGGCTGCTGTAGGCTACATACATAGGGTACATGATAACACATGGACTGACTCAGTTTACTTGTCAGTATGACTGCTGTAGGCTACATACATAGGGTACATGATAACACATGGACTGACTCAGTTTACTTGTCAGTATGACTGCTGTAGGCTACATACATAGGATACATGATAACACATGGACTGACTCAGTTTACTTGTCAGTATGGCTGCTGTAGGCTACATACATAGGATACATGATAACACATGGACTGACTCAGTTTACTTGTCAGTATGGCTGCTGTAGGCTACATACATAGGATACATGATAACACATGGACTGACTCAGTTTACTTGTCAGTATGGCTACTGTAGGCCCTGATCGTAGTCGTTAAATCATCATCACTCTCAGTTAAAAGAAAACACCTTCAGGATGCCATATTCCTTAGGCTCCTGAACCTTACAATTGTATGATTATAACCGATTCATTTCATTGTACCCAAAAAAACGTACAATGACTCCCATCATGGAATCTTCGGTAACCTTTCTAAATGATAACTATCTGCGAATTTTCCCATGGAAGGTCAAGAATGGTCAGAATAAGTCCTGAAAATATTATACATTTAGTTCCAAATATGGTTTCAGATACAAGCGATGGTATGCTCTGAGGAGTCGATGTGTTGTAATATCGAAGCCTATGTGAGGATATTGTGCAGTCAACTCCGAGTATACAACCACTTTATCTGAAACCAGCCTATACTGTATTTACTTTTTACAAGTAGGGTACTGATATTAGTTCATTTAGGTTCGCACTATTTTTTTCATATGCACTATTTTTTGTGTATGCACTGGGTTTTCCAGCCTAGTACATACAGCATATCTGTATTCTCCAGGTATGTATACACACTGACTATGTATTAGGTGGATGATGAACATTTTACACTATTTCTCTGACAGCCGTGTATTTGCTGTGCGTGACAACAAAGGTCTGCCTGCTGAGCCGTGGCGTCTGGCCACCTGCCAGCTGGTCCGTGACAACATGGACGCAGTGAAGACTGCCCTCGCTGACAATGAGTGGTACATATGTCGTCTGCAGGACGGGAAGGTGGCCGGCTCCGGCTACAATTACGAACTCACAGAAACTGCCGACACAGTGGAAAATCACATCCCCGGAGTCTCCGATCTGGGCAATCAGCTCGCAACGACGCTCCTCCACTAACTCCCAGCCAAAGGTAAGCCTCTTTATCATAGAATACACATAGGGAGTGTATATCATCATAACCGGCAAATACAGATGTATCCACCTAATACAAAGTGTCCATAGAAAACCTTGGTAGATAGCTCAAATATTGGTAAAGGAGTGTGTATAGTCATATTTCCATCTATGTGAAAGATAAATAATGTAGCCATTATGATGTAACCTGTGACTGCCATCTACTTACTTTAAAACAGAATGAAAGCTGCTAACAAACTAAATAAGTCACCATTTGGTAGCAGCTGCTCTGTCTTGATGTTCACAGTAAGGCAGTCATGTAGTGAATAGCATATATACCCTCATTGTGGCTCGCTCTAGTTTCTGTCCACATGGGGACAGGATGTTTTAACAAAAGTTCTCTCAGTTGAACATTATTGTCATTAGCGACCTTCCTGACATGTGAGACAGACTACTACGAGACTCATTGCCTGTTGGTTCAACAGCCAATCACAGCACAGGACTTAGGAGCCTGCAGCAAGATGCCTCCTGTGGCTTGTATACAAGCTCCTCCTGATGTCATTTAAAACAGCCTTCTCTTCACTCGTAGTTATACGTTTGTGTCCAAAGTCTCGCTTAGTCTTAGGGTCTCTCCTGGCTTAGGTTGGGTTCTAGAGTTCACAAACTGTTTACCATAACATACCTTCCATATGATCATTTTTCTTGCAGCGGCTGTAGCAGGACGCCTGCATCTGAAGTAACTGCATGGAGCTCCACAACAACAACGAGATAGCCACGTCACAATCTCCAAGCACAGGAGTCCAGCACACCACAGACAAAGAGATTGGAGCTCACTCTCACCAGTTTTTTAAATTAAAAAGTAACAAAAACTAAGCTACCTTTGTCAATGTGTTTTCATTTAATAACATCTGTAATTGTAATGGAGGACTATTACCATGGTGATGTTATCTGCAATTATCATCTAGAAAATAGTCACTCCAGGAGACACTTGAAGGGGCCAGCCATAAGGTATGCACCCAGTTTTCCCCAAATCTTTTACCCCCCGACTCCACCTTACTACGTACCTTTATAATATGGATGGCACCAAAGTATTGACAGGAATTCTAGTGAAAAAGGTGATCCTTCAATCTTGTTTGAATTACACTAAAGATTGCAAAATGAAATAAAAAATGAATGAATTATTCATCTTGATGTTCTAATGATGCTGACAAAGAGTATTTGATGAAAGGAGAGGCAGTAAACTCTGAAATACTACCACTGGCTATAAAAAAGATAGATTCTAAAAGTTTCTGAAATGATGTGACAAACGAGGAATATTACAAATTAAAGAGAATCTAAGAAATTGTCTCAACATCGGATCTAATCTCATTCTCAAAATAAAACTGTGCAGTAACATATAGATAGGTTTTTCTGGATAAAACATTCATAGCTCCAGTCATACTTACAAATGAATTATAAATGAAAAGCGATTTGATACAAGCTCTGTCCCTAAATTTTAATAGGTTTCCTCTTTATTATCCAAAGAACTGAGTCCCAAATAACATGCCGTCAAGACTGGAATATGAAGATCACACAAATATGAAAGAAGAAGGAAATGAAGGAGGAGTGATAACTCAGAATATACACAGAATAGAAAACAGAGTGAACTGTTAATGTATATTATTAAATATGAAGGAAGGAGGAAGGGAGGAGGAGTGATAACTCAGAATATACACAGATAAGAAAACAGAGTGAACTGTTAATGTATATTATTAAATATGAAGGAAGGAGGAGGAGAGATAACTCAGAATATACACAGATTAGAAAACAGAGTGAACTGTTAATGTATATTATTAAATATGAAGGAAGGGGGAAGGGAGGAGGAGAGATAACTCAGAATATGCACAGATTAGAAAACAGAGTGAACTGTTTATGTATATTATTAAATATGAAGGAAGGAGGAAGGGAGGAGGAGAGATAACTCACAATAGACACAGATTAGAAAACAGAGTGAACTGTTAATGTATATTATTAAATATGAAGGAAGGAGGAAGGGAGGAGGAGAGATAACTCAGAATAGACACAGATTAGAAAACAGAGTGAACTGTTAATGTATATTATTAAATATGAAGGAAGGAGGAAGGGAGGAGGAGAGATAACTCAGAATAGACACAGATTAGAAAACAGAGTGAACTGTTAATGTATATGATTAAATATGAAGGAAGGAGGAAGGGAGGAGGAGAGATAACTCAGAATAGACACAGATAGAAAACAGAGTGAACTGTTAATGTATATTATTAAATATGAAGGATGGAGGAAGGGAGGAGGAGAGATAACTCAGAATATACACAGATTAGAAAACAGAGTGAACTGTTAATGTATATTATTAAATATGAAGGAAGGAGGAAGGGAGGAGGAGAGATAACTCAGAATATACACAGATAGAAAACAGAGTGAACTGTTAACGTATATTATTAAATATGAAGGAAGGAGGAAGGGAGGAGGAGAGATAACTCAGAATATACACAGAAAAGAAAACAGAGTGAACTGTTAATGTATATTATTAAATATGAAGGAAGGAGGAGGAGAGATAACTCAGAATATACACAGAATAGAAAACAGAGTGAACTGTTAATGTATATTATTAAATATGAAGGAAGGAGGAAGGGAGGAGGAGAGATAACTCAGAATATACACAGATAGAAAACAGAGTGAACTGTTAATGTATATTATTAAATATGAAGGAAGGAGGAAGGGAGGAGGAGAGATAACTCAGAATATACACAGATAGAAAACAGAGTGAACTGTTAACGTATATTATTAAATATGAAGGAAGGAGGAAGGGAGGATGCCTAGTTTCTCACCAGTCACAGCAGCCTATGACCATAGACTCTACTCTACACAATGTGAATCACAAATCATGCCTAGTTTCTCACCAGTCACAGCAGCCTATGACCATAGACTCTACTCTACACAATGTGAATCACAAATCATGCCTAGTTTCTCACCAGTCACAGCAGCCTATGACCATAGACTCTACTCTACACAATGTGAATCACAAATCATGCCTAGTTTCTCACCAGTCACAGCAGCCTATGACCATAGACTCTACTCTACACAATGTGAATCACAAATCATGCCTAGTTTCTCACCAGTCACAGCAGCCTATGACCATAGACTCTACTCTACACAATGTGAATCACAAATCATGCCTAGTTTCTCACCAGTCACAGCAGCCTATGACCATAGACTCTACTCTACACAATGTGAATCACAAATCATGCCTAGTTTCTCACCAGTCACAGCAGCCTATGACCATAGACTCTACTCTACACAATGTGAATCACAAATCATGCCTAGTTTCTCACCAGTCACAGCAGCCTATGACCATAGACTCTACACAATGTGAATCACAAATCATGCCTAGTTTCTCACCAGTCACAGCAGCCTATGACCATAGACTCTACTCTACACAATGTGAATCACAAATCATGCCTAGTTTCTCACCAGTCACAGCAGCCTATGACCATAGACTCTACTCTACACAATGTGAATCACAAATCATGCCTAGTTTCTCACCAGTCACAGCAGACTATGACCATAGACTCTACTCAATGTGAATCACAAATCATGCCTAGTTTGTAAATACAAGCATTCTGTCACAACAGTTTCGTCTTTGCACAATGAACTCTTTTATCATTCATTATTATGTATGTATCATGTGTTCAGCCATTGTTGCAACCTTTTATTTCATTATGAGTCATTGATCTACCAGCTTCTATGTCTAGAGTTAAACCATACACAGTTTAATTCTCTGGTGATTATGAGTCATGGGTCTATTAGCTTCTATGTCTAGAGAGTTAAACCATACACAGTTTAATTCTCTGGTGATTATGAGTCATTGATCTACCAGCTTCTATGTCTAGAGAGTTAAACCATACACAGTTTAATTCTCTGGTGATTATGAGTCATTGATCTACCAGCTTCTATGTCTAGAGAGTTAAACCATACACAGTTTAATTCTCTGGTGATTATGAGTCATGGGTCTATTAGCTTCTATGTCTAGAGAGTTAAACCATACACAGTTTAATTCTCTGGTGATTATGAGTCAAGGGTCTATCAGCTCCTAGTCCAAGGTTCACAGCGAATGCCCAAGTGTATAATCATTATTCAGTTATTATTAACTTTAACTGAGTATTTATTTATCTATATTTATATACTTTGTTATAGACAAAATAAGACAGATTGACACAGCCTTATTACGCTATTCTAACAAAGTATCCCAAATAATGTCTCATTCTGAACCTATAAGTCTTGATATGGTAAGAAGTCGCTATTCTCTATGATAATACAATTTAATGAAACTTGTTTACCTTACTGGGACGGCCTCTCATACAGCGTTTTTTGTGATATACATATCTCACAAACTCGCAGAGCAAGTGAGATATTTTCATCAGGAAAAAAGGTATGAGAGGCTGTCCCAATATGATTAACAAGTTTCGCCTGTATTCTATTCCTATAAATACAGATAACTAAATAAATGTTCACCAAACTGTAATCTAACCAATCTTCAGAGCTGGGCGGGCAGAAATAACTTTCATCTATAAACAAAGTACATACATCATCATCGTATTCTTTCTAATTTTTAGTTTTAGACCACATAAGATCTATTTACTTTTTATCTAAGTATTTCCGTGTAGCAAATCATATTGTAAGTGCAACAAATCACCTTCAAAGTATGGTGGTACGTCGCCATACCAGCACAGTATGGTGGTACGTGTCAACTACCACCTTATAGCAGAGGTTGGCATTTACAGCATTTTCTGGCATAGGTATATAATACCAAATGTTCCTGATAAGATATCATTGCACTAAAGTGAATATACAAGTTATTTCCCTGAACCTTTCCTCAGTGTATCATTTTGTTTACCGATTAACACTACACGAAAACCCTCAGGTTACATTTGAATGCGCCCGGCGTATATAAGTAAGTATTTTGCGTATACAAGGTCGTCCTATTCCCCGTGTGTATACACCTTATCTGTAGGCGTATATAAGCGTCCTGTGAACAGGGCTTCACTGAGAGCGGGTGGGGGGAGGTGGGGGAGGGGGGCGGGGGGAGGGCTTCCTACTGAGGACACCTGTACTTCTACCAACACAAAGGTGCGGGAGGCGGTGGGGGCAGAGGGTATTTCCACTCATATACACCCGGTGTGAAATACAGCCAAGACATGTCCGTATATAAGGCCTGGGCATATATATATACATATATATGAAAACAAATCAATATTCAGCCGATACATGCACTTCCGCGATGGCGTATATATGAATAAAGTGGTGGTTTTCGCACAGAGTAAGTTCACCTTCGCTCATGATTTTAGCAACAGCTTAATCCACATAGAACTTGATGAATGTACAGCTGTATATCAAAATAAGATTATACCACACTGCATAGGTCAATACTTAACAAAACAGACTGACTGTCCATCAACCTGCTAACCCATCAACCTGCAAACCTATCAACCTGAGTGCAAACCGATCTGCCAACCTGCCAAACTGCCAACCTGCCCACACATCAATCTGCCTACTAACAATCATGCAAACCTGCCAACCCACAAACCTACACTTCCAGCAACCTGCCAACCAACTAACTCGTCAACTCGCCTACCCACAGACTTGTCTACCCTACATTACTGATTACACATCATCCTGCCAACCTGCCAACCTGCCAACCCGCAACCTGCCAACTTGAACCCTGCCAACCCGCAGCCTGCCAACCTGCACCCTGCCAACCCCCACCCTGCCAACCCCCACCCTGCCAACCCCCACCCTGCCAACCCCCACCCTGCCAACCCCCACCCTGCCAACCTGCACCCTGCCAACCCCCACCCTGCCAACCTGCACCCTGCTAACCCCCACCCTGCCAACCCGCAACCTGCCAACCCCCACCCTGCCAACCTGCACCCTGCTAACCCCCACCCTGCCAACCCGCAACCTGCCAACCCGCACCCTGCCAACCTGCACCCTGCCAACCCCCACCCTCCAACCTACAACCTGCCAACCTGAACCCTGCCAACCAGCAGCCTGCCAACCCCCACCCTGCCAACCCGCAACCTGCCAACCCGCAACCTGCCAACTCGCAACCTGCCAACCCCCACCCTGCCAACTCGCAACCTGCCAACCCGCACTCTGCCTAACCGCAACCTGCCAACCTGCACCCTGCCAACCCACACCCTGCTAACAGACCAAACTGCCTACAAACCTACCCTCTCATCCATAGACCTGCTACCAATGAATCTGTTAACCTACAAACCCGCCAATCCACCATTCTGCCCATCCATTAACCTGCAAACACACCAACCTGCCCACTTACCAACCTTCCAAACCATCATACTGCCAACCCACCATCCTGCCTAACAACTAACCTGCTAACTCTTCATTCCACCAACCTGTAAATACACAAAACTGCCAACCCACCAACATGCCAAGTCACCAACTACTAACCAACCAACCTGCTAACCCACCAACATGCCAAGTCACCAACTTCTAACCAACCAACCTGCTAACCCTCCAAACTGCCAAACCACCAAACTGCCAAACCACCAAACTGCCAACCACCAAACTGCCAACCACCAAACTGCCAACCACCAAACTGCCAAACCACCAAACTGCCAAACCACCAAACTGCCAACCACCAAACTGCCAACCACCAAACTGCCAAACCACCAAACTGCCAAACCACCAAACTGCCAAACCACCAAACTGCCAACCACCAAACTACCAACCACCAAACTGCCAACCACCAAACTGCCAAACCACCAAACTGCCAAACCACCAAACTGCCAACCACCAAACTGCCAACCATCAACCTGCTCTTATGTGATACATGATTTTGGCTTTTGTCTTGCATAGGTTTTTTCAGACCCTATTTAAAGTTAACCGTTTGGCGAACAGTGAACTTCAGATGATATAGGGACTTGGTAATTGTACTCTTGTTATTTAGGTCTATATTTTACAATATAGACCTAAATGCAATAGACATAGATCTTTGTATTCGGTAAACTTGACACCAGCTTGACACTATAGATGAGGTTTTACTGGTGTGCACTCTGCTAGATAGCATCAGACCATCATCCGCATGCGCAAATTCACCGCCAAATATATACAGAAGGTGCCTGGTCCGAGAAGGGAATCGGCTTAGATTCACCAGGATCCAGACAGACAGGTACGAGACCACCTGAAGTAATCTCTGTTATCAGAGCGTGCTCACACGCGCTATGTACATCGCCTAAAGGAATCGGCTTAGATTCACCAGGATCCAGACAGGTAGGTACGAGACCACCTGAAGTAATCTCTGTCTGTTATCAGAGCGTGCTCACACGCGCTATGTACATCGCCTAAAGGAATCGGCTTAGATTCACCAGGATCCAGACAGGTAGGTACGAGACCACCTGAAGTAATCTCTGTCTGTTATCAGAGCGTGCTCACACGCGCTATGTACATCGCCTAAAGGAATCAGCTTAGATTCACCAGGATCCAGACAGGTAGGTACGAGACCAGCTGAAGTAATCTCTGTTATCAGAGCGTGCTCACACGCGCTATGTACATCGCCTAAAGGAATCGGCTTAGATTCACCAGGATCCAGACAGGTAGGTACGAGACCAGCTGAAGAAATCTCTGTCTGTCATCAGAGCGTGCTCACACGCGCTATGTACGTTGCCTAAAGGAATCCACTTAGATTCACCAGGATCCAGACAGGTAGGTACGAGACCAGCTGAAGAAATCTCTGTCTGTCATCAGAGCGTGCTCACACGCGCTATGTACGTTGCCTAAAGGAATCCACTTAGATTCACCAGGATCCAGACAGGTAGGTACGAGACCACCTGAAGTAATCTCTGTCTGTTATCAGCGCGTGCTCACACGCGCTATGTACATCGCCTAAAGGAATCGGCTTAGATTGACCAGGATCCAGACAGGTAGGTACAAAACCAGCTGAAGTAATCTCTGTCTGTCATTAGCGCGTGCTCACATGCGCTATGTACATCGCCTAAAGGTAAGAGGCTTCCCATATTGACGTCTAGGTACCGCAGAAAAGCTGTCCCTTCACTATCTGCATGCTATTCACTGTGAAATTAGGAAGGGGGTAGAGTGTCTTAGAAGCGTGCCCAGCTGACCATTTAGACTCCAGACTCAGGCAGTTTGAGAAATGGCAGTTTGAGAAATGACAGAACATGATTTATAGCCTGAATGTAATCGAAACCTTTTAATTGTTATTAATTCATAATAACATGCTCATTCATCAATACTGTGTTGAATACCAATGAAATATGAAACAAGTTAATTGAAACAACTAATAAACCCAAACCCCTTATGTACATAATAAAGATGTATGGCCTTTCATTTGACACAGGATGAGGCAAACTACACCCATGATACAGAGAAGGAGAGACCTGAGTTATCATTGATCTGTTAGACCTAACTTTGCAGGATCCTCCCACCTGAAGAGTCACACAAACCACAATGAAGGAGCTGACAAAACCGGGCTTCAATCTCAAACACAAAACAGAGGCAACGGAAGCCATCATGTCACAAACGTTAGTATCTGAAATTTAAATATGAAAATTCAATGAAAGTGTCACTCGATGCTTTATATTTTAAAACAAACACAAAACCCTGTAATTTTCGATTGAGACTAGTTCTTTGTTTAACTTATTTAGCAAAGAAGAACAGATGTATCTTTTCTGCTTCAACATGTTCTGCAGCATGAGACATAACATCCATGAACATAAAATGAGAGGGAAGCTGAGGATTAACAAGTGGCGGTAAGAAATGGCGCTACCATCTCCCTAACCCAGCATTTACATTAGATGACTAAAAATGTGGTGACTGTAGATCGTCTAGCAAATAGTCATCAGGTGCATTACACAACCTTTTGTAGAAATGCAAAACATAGCTTTTACGGATTTCAAAGTAGAAAATTAAAAAAAAGACGGACAAAGTTGAATATCGCTGGTGTTAAAAAGCTTCATCAGGTGATCAGAACGTTTTTAAGAATCCCCAGCTGTCTAGATGACTAATTCAACCCGGCTTGAACTAGCCGTTCACCATAGAGGGGTCTACATGATCGCCAGGTGTCTAGATGACTAATTCAACCCGGCTTGAACTAGCCGTTCACCATAGAGGGGTCTACATGATCGTCAGCTGTCTAGATGACTAATTCAACCCGGCTTGAACTAGCCGTTCACCATAGAGGGGTCTACATGATCGTCAGGTGTCTAGATGACTAATTCAACCCGGCTTGAACTAGCCGTTCACCATAGAGGGGTCTACATGATCGTCAGCTGTCTAGATGACTAATTCAACCCGGCTTGAACTAGCCGTTCACCATAGAGGGGTCTACATGATCGCCAGGTGTCTAGATGACTAATTCAACCCAGCTTGAACTAGCCGTTCACCATAGAGGGGTCTACATGATCGTCAGGTGTCTAGATGACTAATTCAACCCGGCTTGAACTAGCCGTTCACCATAGAGGGGTCTACATGATCGTCAGGTGTCTAGATGACTAATTCAACCCGGCTTGAACTAGCCGTTCACCATAGAGGGGTCTACATGATCGTCAGGTGTCTAGATGACTAATTCAACCCGGCCTGAACTAGCCGTTCACCATAGAGGGGTCTACATGATCGCCAGGTGTCTAGATGACTAATTCAACCCGGCTTGAACTAGCCGTTCACCATAGAGGGGTCTACATGATCGCCAGGTGTCTAGATGACTAATTCAACCCGGCTTGAACTAGCCGTTCACCATAGAGGGGTCTACATGATCGTCAGGTGGTGCCGAACTGCAGAATCTGATGTAATCAGACAGTATGCAGTCGTCACGCACTGGACGCTTACATGAAGCCATTTCTTGCATTTTACTGCTTAATGTTGCTTACATGTGATGCAATATTGCTGGCCGCAATCATCTATTATTATCTACCTGAGTGACGTACGGTGCTTAATGTTGCTTACATGTGATGCAATATTGCTGGCCGCAATCATCTATTATTATCTACCTGAGTGACGTACGGTGCTTAATGTTGCTTACATGTGATGTTATATTGCTGGCCGCAATTATCTATTATTATCTACCTGAGTGACGTACGGTGCTTAATGTTGCTTACATGTGATGCAATATTGCTGGCAGTAATCATCTATTATTATCTACCTGAATAACGTACGGTGCTTAATGTTGTTTACATGTGATATAATATTGCTGGCCGCAATCATCTATTATTATCTACCTGAGTGACGTATGGTGCTTAATGTTGCTTCCATGTGATGTAATATTGCTGGCCGCAATCATCTATTATTATCTACCTGAGTGACGTACGGTACTTAATGTTGCTTACATGTGATGTAATATTGCTGGCCGCAATCATCTATTATTATCTACCTGAGTGACGTACGGTGCTTAATGTTGCTTACATGTGATGTAATATTGCTGGCAGTAATCATCTATTATTATCTACCTGAGTGACGTACGGTGCTTAATGTTGCTTACATGTGATGCAATATTGCTGGCAGTAATCATCTATTATTATCTACCTGAATAACGTACGGTGCTTAATGTTGCTTACATGTGATATAATATTGCTGGCCGCAATCATCTATTATTATCTACCTGAGTGACGTACGGTGCTTAATGTTGCTTACATGTGATATAATATTGCTGGCAGTAATCATCTATTATTATCTACCTGAGTGACGTATGGTGCTTAATGTTGCTTACATGTGATGTAATGTTGCTGGCCGCAATCATCTATTATTATCTACCTGAGTGACGTACGGTGCTTAATGTTGCTTACATGTGATGTAATATTGCTGGCCGCAATCATCTATTATTATCTACCTGAGTGACGTACGGTGCTTAATGTTGCTTACATGTGATGTAATTTTGCTGGCTGCAATTATCTATTATTATCTACCTGAGTGACGTACGGTGACGTAGGCCGCACGTGATCACGTACTCAGGCGGTGGTTATGGACTTCTGGATAAGCCCCGTTTCGCTTGGTGCGTTTGGAGGCGTTTTATACACTACCTGTAAACAGTAAGATATTGAAGTTTATCATCCATCGTATACAAAGCCTTCATTGAAAATGTAAGGTGACTCAGTAAACCACGACCCATTGTGTAAAACCTGCCATATACCATAACTGTGGTATATGGATTCAAACCTGTGGTATACGGCCTTAAAACCATGGTATACGGGAAAAATAGTCCCTTGTGCTATAGATCAAAGAAATAGTTCCTGTTGTTATACCCATCAATATGGCAATAAATGGGTTTAATTTATTCGAAAAGATGATTTTGTGGACAGGCGGCTCTGTAAACCACTCGCGGTTGACCTTGTAATACACTCGCTAGCGCTCATATATTACTACGCGTCAACCTCTTGTGGTTTACAGCCGCCTGTCCACAAGGCCATCGATATTTGGCTATATCTAACATAGGGCATGCACGCAATACTGTTAGAATGGCTGCATTATGTGAAACCAATCAACACGGAGACGGCGCCCCGGTAGGCAGACTGACAGAACACGGCGCCCCGGTACGCAGACTGACAGAACACGGCACCCCGGTACACAGACGGACGGAACACGGCGCCCCAGTACGCAGACTGACAGAACAAGGCGCCCCAGTACGCAGACGGATGGAACACGGCGCCCCGGTACACAGACTGACAGAACACAGCGCCCCGGTACGCAGACTGACAGGACACGGCGCCCCGGTACACAGACTGACAGAACACAGCCCCCCGGTACGCAGACTGACAGAACACGGCGCCCCGGTACGCAGACTTACAGAACACGGCACCCCGGTACACAGACGGACGGAACACGGCGCCCCAGTACGCAGACTGACAGAACAAGGCGCCCCAGTACGCAGACGGATGGAACACGGCGCCCCGGTACACAGACTGACAGAACACAGCGCCCCGGTACGCAGACTGACAGGACACGGCGCCCCGGTACACAGACTGACAGAACACAGCCCCCCGGTACGCAGACTGACAGAACACGGCGCCCCGGTACGCAGACTTACAGAACACGGCACCCCGGTACACAGACGGACGGAACACGGCGCCCCAGTACGCAGACTGACAGAACAAGGCGCCCCAGTACGCAGACGGATGGAACACGGCGCCCCGGTACACAGACTGACAGGACACGACGCCCAGTACGCAGACTGACAGGACACGGCGCCCCGGTACACAGACTGACAGGACACGGCGCCCCAGTACGCAGACGGACAGAACACGGCGCCCCATTACGCAGACTGACAGAACAAGGCGCCCCGGTACACAGACTGACAGAACACGGCGCCCCGGTACGGAGACTGACAGAACAAGGCGCCCCAGTACGCAGACTGACAGAACACGGTGCCCCGGTACGCAGACTGACAGGACACGGCGCCCCGGTACGCAGACTGACAGGACACGGCGCCCCGGTACGCAGACTGACAGAACAAGGCGCCCAGGTACGCAGACTGACAGAACACAGCGCCCCGGTACGCAGACTTACAGAACACGGCGCCCCGGTACGCAGACGGACAGAACAAGGCGCTCCGGTACGCAGACTGACAGAACACAGCGCCCCGGTATCCAGACTGATAAAACACGGCGCCCCGGTACGCAGACTGACAGAACACGGCGCCCCGGTACACAGACTGACAGGACACGGCGCCCCGGTACGCAGACTGACAGGACACGGCGCCCCGGTACACAGACTGACAGGACAAGGCGCCCCGGTACGCAGACGGACAGGACACGGCGCCCCGGTACACAGACTGACAGAACACAGCGCCCCGGTACACAGACTGACAGAACACGGCGCCCCGGTACGCAGACGGACAGAACAAGGCGCCCTGGTACGCAGACTGACAGGACACGGCGCCCCGGTACGCAGACTTACAGAACACGGCGCCCCGGTACGCAGACGGACAGGACACGGGGCCCCGGTACACAGACTGACAGAACACGGCGCCCCGGTACGCAGACTGACAGAACAAGGCGCCCGGTACGCAGACGGACAGAACACGGTGCCCCGGTACGCAGACTTACAGAACACGGCGCCCCGGTACGCAGACTGACAGAACACGGTGCCCCGGTATGCAGACTTACAGAACACAGCGCCCCGGTACGCAGACTTACAGAACACGGCGCCCCGGTACGCAGACTGACAGAACACGGTGCCCCGGTACGCAGACTTACAGAACACAGCGCCCCGGTACGCAGACTTACAGAACACAGCGCCCCGGTACACAGACTGACAGAACACGGCGCCCTGGTACGCAGACGGACAGAACAAGGCGCCCCGGTACGCAGACTGACAGGACACGGGGCCCCGGTACGCAGACTTACAGAACACGGCGCCCCGGTACGCAGACGGACAGGACACAGCGCCCCGGTACACAGACGGACAGGACACGGGGCCCCGGTACGCAGACTGACAGAACAAGGCGCCCGGTACGCAGACTTACAGAACACAGCGCCCCGGTACGCAGACTTACAGAACACGGCGCCCCGGTACGCAGACTGACAGAACACGGTGCCCCGGTACGCAGACTTACAGAACACGGCGCCCCGGTACGCAGACTTACAGGACACGGCCGTATAGGTACGCAGACTGACAGAACACGGTGCCCCGGTACGCAGACTTACAGAACACAGCGCCCCGGTACGCAGACTGACAGAACACGGCGCCCCGGTACACAGACTGACAGAACACGGCGCCCCGGTACGCAGACGGACAGAACAAGGCGCCCCGGTACCCAGACTTACAGAACACAGCGCCCCGGTACACAGACTGACAGGACACGGCGCCCCGGTACGCAGACTGACAGGACACGGCGCCCCGGTACGCAGACTGACAGAACAAGGCGCCCCGGTACGCAGACTGACAGCACACGGCGCCCCGGTATGCAGACTGACAGCACACGGCGCCCCGGTACGCAGACTGACAGCACACGGCGCCCCGGTACACAGACGGACAGAACACGGTGCCCCGGTACCCAGACTGACAGGACACGGCGCCCTGGTACGCAGACTTACAGGACACGGCGCCCCGGTACGTAGACTTACAGAACACGGCGCCCCGGTACGCAGACTTACAGGACACGGCCGTATAGGTACGCAGACTGACAGAACACGGTGCCCCGGTACGCAGACTTACAGAACACAGCGCCCCGGTACGCAGACTGACAGAACACGGCGCCCCGGTACACAGACTGACAGAACACGGCGCCCCGGTACGCAGACGGACAGAACAAGGCGCCCCGGTACCCAGACTTACAGAACACAGCGCCCCGGTACACAGACTGACAGGACACGGCGCCCCGGTACGCAGACTGACAGGACACGGCGCCCCGGTACGCAGACGGACAGAACACGGTGCCCCGGTACCCAGACTGACAGGACACGGCGCCCTGGTACGCAGACTTACAGGACACGGCGCCCCGGTACGTAGACTTACAGGACACGGCCGTATATTTTCATCAAATGACCTCAAACGGCCACCCGTACAGGCTCAGTTACCACGTTTTCTCATATTACTCGCTAGTCGCGTTAGCCGCCTTGTCTTTACATCTACCACATACTATCAGGAGTTTTCTCACTGGAGTTTTGCCTCTGGATTTCACTTGGCTCCGCCTTGCGAAATCACTAC
Organism: Alentia gelatinosa; assembly: GCA_950022655.1. Lineage (NCBI taxonomy): Eukaryota > Metazoa > Annelida > Polychaeta > Phyllodocida > Polynoidae > Alentia > Alentia gelatinosa. The sequence continues at coordinate 145,228,123 of OX465580.1, read as the reverse complement.
GCCAAACACCAGTCGTTGCATCTGGGAGCCCAGATTAAAACTCATCCAGTTTTATGACAGGATTTGATGGGCCCCACCTCCACAAGCCCATGGTATCAACCCGGGCATAGGCCACTGACAATAGAAAGTATTTTTGTGTATCACTTCTTAGAGAGGGTTCTATATTGATGCCTTCCATGCTCACTATTAAGGAATAATCTGTTCTTGATTAGCTTTTTTATAACACTATTCTCAAGAAAAACATTCTGTTTGGTTCTAGGTCACAAACTTCAAAGAAAAAGACACAGCATACAATGAGTTCCAGTGAAAGAGACATTTACGACATCGGTCCTTTCAAAAATGGTACCACTGCACAGTCTAGTAAGATCGGGGAAAATCTTGGTTTAAATCCAACATTTGATGAATGGATGGATCGCAGGCAGAAAGACCGGTACCATCAGACAGACGAGTATTGGGTCCTGACGTTCTTAGAAGATAATGCACAGGAAGCCACTGGAGATGGTAGCGAGTATGACACGTGCATTGAATATGGACTCACAGAGGACAAGGCCCGAGAAATCACGACCTGGTTGAATACATCTGTGAAAAAATACAAACCACATCGCACCCTCCTAGATTGGTGCAGGCACTACATTTCAGATGAAATGAGATGTGGCTTGCACCTCGACAGGCAGGTTCCTGTCTACCCCTACAACGAGGGGACAGAGAACAGGTGGTTTAACGAGGAATTAACCCTACTTGATGAGAACCTGAGAGAACACAGAATAATGCTTCCATGCATCAATGTTCCTGATGTTAAAAACACCAGCTACAAGCAGAGAAACATCCCCGAGAAGATGAGGGAATAGATTACCTCTACCATGCCACAACTCAGACTCATGCATGTAACATCCTCAAACACGGAATCCTGCCCAGTTACGGCAACAATCATCAAGACTTCTCAGGACCTTATCGTAGGGGATTTTACCTCTCCCCAGACATGTCTCAGGCATATGAGCGTGCAACAAACATGTCTACCCATAGACATGTTCCAATGGCCGTGCTGACATTCAAAATACCCAACACTGATTACGGAAGATTCGGTCTGCTGGGTTTAGACGATACCACTGATTGGCAGAGAGTCATCTGCCTGAACAGAAGGGGTGATTATCCGGAGACAGAGCTGTACAAGACGTACATGGAATGTGACTATGTCAGGGGGATACATGCTGGAATGGCGGTGCCGTCACAAAGCAAAACAAACCCCCCGAACCATACCACGATAACAGAAAGCAGTACTGCATCCTGTCTCAGCACATGGCAAGGTTCATCTCCACGAAGATTGATGCTGCCGTCTTCTTCAAAGCCAAGTAAAAACACATACCCGAACTACAAGTACATGCGGGACATGACTGACTAGCCTAGACGTGTGTAGCCTGCCTCTCGATAAAAATCACCGGGAATTACACTTATAACGGAGAACAGCCGGCCGCTTTAATCGCATGAACCGTATAAAGCATCAGGGAGGAAGTGGACATGGGTGGTAAAGGAAAGAAGGATCCCAAAAAGACTAAAAACGTGACTAAAGTTGAACATACCAAGACGGATACGACCTCCCTAACATCGCCCACACCGGAAGAAACAATGCTCCCTAGACTTGACTCAGACTCGTCCCATGATGATCTGGTAAACAAGATCAACGAGCTAGAGAATCGTCTCTTTACACAAGAAAAAAACTCAAGTAAAACAGCAGAACTGCTAACAGGACTTGAAGTTAGATGTGCTGCTTCAGAAAAACTCCAAAAAGACACTGCAGGATTAATTGAAAACCTGACGGCCAACATGACCACGCTCACCACATCGGTAAAGGAGATCCAAGCGGGTGTAAACGCCCATGAGAAGGACATCAACGAGAACAAAGAAGATATCCTAAACCAAGCTCGCAACCTTCTACAAACAAACGAAAAAGTCGACAGGGTAGAATCAGAAAATAACAGAAAAGTTCTGGTTATGGATGGATAGAGCGGCACAACGAAAACCTACGAGACTTGATGGATCAATTTATGAATGATATCGGAGTGATGCAGGGGACAGGGCAAGTCGAGTCGGTTTTCCGACGCGGCAAACCAAACCCCAACAACCTTAGACCACGTTCGATTATCGTCCGCTTTGTCTCAGCATCAACAAAGGGCCAAATCTTTCAAAACATCCGTAGACTACAAACCCTTCCACGGTGGAACCGAGCCTCGCTGAGCGACGACCTCAGCCCCCAGGATAGAATAAAACAAAAAGCTCTCCGAGCAATCCAGGCTGTTGCGAAGTCGAGGAAAATTAAATGTTCTATCAAGGGACTAAACTTCACAATCGAGGGAGTATCTTACGCCTATGATGACATCCAGAATCTACCAAGAAACCTGTCGATAGGGGAAATCAAAACCAGAAGAACAGCGGATGGTATTGCCTTTCAGGGTGAGTTTGCTCCCTTCTCAAACTTATTCCCATGCAAATTGGACTCAGGGAAACACCTTCACGTCCGGGGAGCAATGCTACCAATATACGGCCAAACTCTCTGGGAATGATCAAGTGGCGCTGGCCATTAGTCGAACGCACGATGCGTGGACTAATCTTCAGCAAGGAAAAAACCTGACAGCACCCCAAGACTGGAACGACAACAAGTACCCAATGATGAAAACGATTCTACTGGCTAAATTCAGTCAGAACGCAGATCTCCACGATAAGTTACTCGACACTGATGATCTTAACCTGTACGAAGCCACAACTGACCAAAGTTGGGGGTGCGGATACCATCTGGGCCAAGTTGACAAGATCACTCGGGGGAATATAGTTCACAACAAGCTGGGTGACCTACTTGCTGAGGTCAGATCGGAGTTGACACAACAGTAAGTTTGACTCTTTGTTTCTGTGTATCGGCATTATGGCTGGACGCAACGTCATTGAATTCCCAACAAAGTTAGATGCTAACTTGCTCAAGCTAGAACGACTGCTGTCACGCACATGGGTGCCAAGATCAAAGAACGTCGTGATAGGAGATTCCAGAACGAAGTGGCTTTATGAAGCCATCGCGGCCTCAAACTGTACCGCACAACTGTTCAACGTATACACATTCCCCGGGGCGACACTTAGGGAGCTATTGGTCTTGTCTCATCGCCACCTGTTACTTAGCCCTAACTCAATCATTTACATAGTTGGGGGGGCTTGTGACATCACGACTAAGGTAGTCTCTGACTGGAAGACGAAAAAATCCGAAATCAGGTTCCCCTAGGAGACCACCACTGATCTAGCCCTCCATCTAAATACTTACGCCGAAGTGGGTTTAAATTGGCTTCATGAAATACATCCCAACGGGAATGTTGTTATCTGCCCAACCGTGGCACCGTACCTGAAGAAATGTGTGAAGAACGCGACAGACGACCAACAAAACATTGCCACTGAGGCGGTGATTGCTTTCAACAGATTCCTAATTGAACTGAACTTGGAAACGCCCCTGGACATTCCATGGTTAGCTAACCATGTGCACAAGTGGAGACGAAACAAGTACACCCATTATTACAAATTCCTATACGATGGGATACACCCTACTCACGAACTTGTTGACAAATGGGCCACGGATCTTCTGAGAGTATTCGCGAGGAACCTGCCTGACTATAGGCTTACTTGGTAATACCTGTGCTGTAAAACCGATCGCACCTAAAGTGCATCATAATAAATCTAGTATAAACCAGCCTAAAAAAAACGGTACACTCTAAACCGAAGGAAACTGGCTTTGATTGGGTGGTTGCGAATTGTTACCTATAATTATGCAACCCTCATTGCCACCAGCTTCTCTTATTAAATGATTAGTTCTACTTTTAAACCTGGATAAACCACACAAGAGGCGGAGGGTGAATGTAAATTGTTGATTTGTCCCGTAAAACCTGCTTGATATACCCAGCTTGACTCTTGTCGTTTGACTCCTGATCACAGACATGATATTACCAATACACTATGGTTTATATATTTAAGTTGTACAGACCTTCTGATTATTATTTCAAGGGTTTTGCTCTTTCCCTGCCAGGCCTGTTGCCTGCTCCAAAGAGAACACAATGATAAAGCCTACCGGCTGTACTACCAACTTTGGTATAAGTATCGAGGTATTTCTTGTGCAGGCCCTGTTGTATAGGTCTGTAAACAGTGACTGACTTACAAACAGTCTGCCACTGTCTTTCTTTTTATTATTGCGCATGCTGACGGTGATAGATACCGAGGTCAGTATGCCTTATTGTTGCCTTAATTTGTTTGCCACACTATTGCTAGTCCTTGATGATTGTATGTTATATGTTGCCAAATCAATTGTCATGCTCAGTGAAACTGACTCAACTTCACCTGAATATGCAAAGGGATTTATAAAAAATGTGATCACTGTCGACCTGAAATCAAATGTATGACGATATAAAACTACAGGAATTGACAGATGTGAGCAAGGTAAAGGGTTTCAAAATCTCTCATAGCAATGTCCGCAGTCTGAAATCTGATTTTGATGTTTTTACAGTAGAGCATAGATGTCGAGTCTGGGACATCATAACCATCTCCGAAACGTGGTTGACATGTAATGATGGACCGAACCACTACCAACTTGATGGCTATGCCACGACTAGGCTAGATAGAGCGTGGAAAAATCGTGAATCTGACACATGACCCAAAATAGGTGGAGGACTCTGCACCTATATCAAAAGCGGTATATCGTATGACCTTAGTTGTTACCAACATTTGAACATGAGTACAAGGCATCTTGAATGCCAGGTTATCAAAATTGAGAAGCAGAATATGAAAAAACTAATTTTGGTCAATATATACAGGCCTACAGGAGGAAATATACTAGTAGCCAAACAGGAAATATGTAGAATAATGCAAGACTTAGCAGATATCAGGGATCATGAACTAATCGCATTAGGGGATTTCAATATAAATATACTCCATCCCTCCGAGAACTCCACGGACCTAATAAATGAAATGAAGCAACTAGGTCTTACTCAACTCGTGAAACATATAACTAGGTTTTCGGACAACAACTCCATAATCGACCTTATCTTTAGTTCTTGTGCTAACACAACAACCTCAGGAGTTTTGTCCCAGTGCCTTAGTGACCACAACACGATATTTGTAATAAACAAGCACCAACATCTAAACCCCGACCCAAAAAAAATTACGGGAAGATCATATGCCAAATATAATAACCTCAGGTTCAAAAACCATCTACAATCAACCGATTGGATGGACTACTATGACCTAAACGATGTTGACCAAAAATGGGACTTTATCAAAACCCAAATAAACAAATACCTAGATAAACATTGCAAGATAAGGGATTTCAACACAAAAACTCACCAGCAACCTTGGATAAATTTTGGACGCTATTTTTGGACGCTATTCGAGATAAAAATAAAATCCTAAAAACTGCAAAATTAACAAATTCAGCATTAGATAAACAAAGAATTATATAATTAACAACTTACAACAACACGAGAATGACCATAAAAAGTTCTGGAGGACAGTCAATAACATCCTGCCAGCGGCCACTCAAACCAATGACAAGATTATTGAGCTGCGTGATAGCGACAAATCCCAAATTGAAAATTCCCTAGTCCCAAACCATATCAATAGGTTTTTTAGTAACATAGGGCCGAACCTCGCAAGTAACATGTATACCCCCTGGAAGTCATATGATCCTGTTAACCAATATGAATGTCCTAATTTTAACACTGACCCGACTGAAATCATAGAGTTAGCGAAAGATATAGAATTAAGCAAACAATCGTTACTGGATGGGATTAGTACCCGTGTATTTCGTGATGCGATCTTAGCTGTGCCTGAAATATTTTCCGATCTCTTTAATACCTCCTTCAGACTTTCATACATCCCTAAGGCCTGGAAATACTCTGTGATTGTCCCCATCCCGAAAGGGGGGGACCCATTCTCTGTTTCAAACCTAAGACCCATCTCGCTCCTCCCCATTGTAGGCAAATTACTAGAAAAAATAGTCCATCGTCAAATTACAACGTTTCTTGATATGCATAACATTATTTGTGAAAATCAATCAGGTTTCCGCAAGGGCAAATCGACTATACAGGCAATAGCTACATTTACAGATAATATATTGTTAAACCGTAATGTTGGAGTTGACACAATAGCCATCTACATAGACCTGCGAAAGGCATTTGATACTGTCAACCATGGTATACTCTTAAATAAACTTATGTTGTATGGTATTAGGAAACAAAACCTCGATTGGTACAAGAACTACTTAGAACATAGAACACAGGTTGTAAAGGTGAACGATCAGATATCGGACCTCTGCCCTGTTAAATGTGGTGTCCCGCAGGGGTCCATATTAGGGCCCCTTCTATTTTTGTAAAACATCAACGACTTGTCCAGCATTTTAAAGAACTCTGAAGTATGTCTGTATGCCGATGACACGGTTCTCTATAGCAGTCATCTCGATTATCAAACCATGCAGACGAATTTACAAAGTGACCTGGACATGTTGGCACTGTGGTGTGAAATGAACAGGCTCTCTGTTAACGCTTCTAAGACCAAATGTATGGTGTTCTCTTCTAGAAACAAGAAAAAACCTCTCTGTGATCCAACATTTTACATAGGCGAAAATCAATTGCAAAATGTTTCGAGCTATAACTACCTGGGCATCCAACTAAACTCATGTTTAGACTACAAAACCCATTTTAGTAGACTATGTAAAACAGTGTCACACAGAGCCTACCAACTTACAAAAATGAGACCTTACTTAACTAAAGCTGCCTCTATCAGAATCTATAAAACATGTATATTGCCCTATTTAGACTACGGCGACGTTCTATTCATGAACTCCGCCAAAAAATATCTAGAAAAACTACAATCTCTAGAGAACCGTTGTCTGAAAATTTGCCTAAAGTTACCTAGACGAACCTCGACTAGGAAAATACACATGCTGGCTGATCTACCCTTGTTATATTATCGGAGAGAACACCACTTGAGAACGTTTATGTTTGCCAGATCAACATCACCTACTTACCTAACCCAAGTACAAGGCAGAACTCGACTACATGATGCACCCCTGATGCATGTACACAGGCCTAACTGCCAATCTTTCATGAACTCAATTCTATATGCAGGAGGAATTGCGTGGAATAATCTCTCACCAATCACCAGACGTATTCCTACACAAAAGGAGTTTAAGAAAATCTCAAGGGATTTCATGAAATCAAAAATTCCGCTGTTTTGACTATCTCACCCATCATCAGAAACTGTATCAATTGTTACACTGCTGGATTGACCCCTACCGAAACTCCACTGTCTCTATGTATATTCACTTCCTGGTCGCTTAAACCGCATGTAGCAGAGTTGAAGTTGTAACCCGATTGTAATCTTGAAACACTTATATGTATGATGACTTGCCTTGGCAACCCAAATAGGGGAAGGTCCTCGTGATGAAAATCAGCTTCTTGCAATGCTGACACGTTTTGACCACTATATTGATGTGGAGATGTTAAGTAACCTACATACAAATATGAAATGTACAACTTGCATCAATAAAGAAATTGTTGAAAAAAAGAAAAAAAAAAAGTTTAATTACACATCGTGACAACTTGTGAAGGTTCAAGTAACATCCACTCACATCCACTCACTCTCCTAGCAGAGATCCTGCGCTCTACTTCCTGCCGCAGCTTCTATCTCTGCCCCAACATGCCTGTTTGGGCCCAAATCTGGCCCATATGCCAGTTTTTGAAATAATCTAAATTCTGAAGGCATTTTGGGTATTTTGTCGTCTACTTATAAATAGAGATGAAATATATTTATTTAGTAAATACAATACTCTCATTTTTGTTATTATTTATGTCAAACCAGACACAATTTCTGGGTTTACTTTCTACAGTTGAAAGCACCTCATGTGTTGCAGGGTTTTGTTGTGTCAAAATGTCACATATGCTACTTTGAAGGGGCAGTCTAATAAACTGAGGATTCCCATTATAAGATGGTTTAAGTCTGAGAAAGAAACAGCTGGATTGTCTGTGAAGCTCCTTTAACAATTCCCACATTTCCATACTCATGATATATGAATTGTTTGACTTGTATAACTTTTGACTGTTGCCTTGTTTTGAATTTGAAATGTTCGCTGGTCTCCCCTGTCTTTATTGGATATTTAGGGAACCAGCTTTGGCTTGGGGCAGAGATTAGTAAGCAATAGAGCCGCGAAGGATCTGGGAGGAGAGTAACAGCCACTCCTTCTGCCACGCCACCTGCCGGATCTGGTAGCCACCATGAAATATGTGACCTACACTGTCTTAATAGACATGATTAACCATGGTTAATGAGGAGGAGCCTGTCCAAACACCTGGTGTCTCCACTCCTCACAGTGCCTTCATACGGGGGAACTAAACCTGCGGCTGAGTGCCCAGCAGAACTAAATTATTGTTAAAAACCTATTTGATTACTTGTTGAAAATGACATAAATGGGTATCTATGTAAATGCTCATTATGAGGGTTAAATTCCCAGTAATACAATACCAGATGCTACATTCTGCATTCTAGCATCTACCTGAATATGACATCTAGTTATGTTGAATGTATATCAATTTCATAAACACACTTTATCTAATATGCAATGTTCAGTTTTTTCATAATCCTACCCCTAATATGAAATCCCACAGACTAACCCTGAAAAATCAATTTCTCCTGCCTTATCAAGTATAGTAAAGAATATGACCCCAAATTTTCACTTCCACTGCCCCCCCGTAAACGTTTGTGTAATTGTTTTATCTTAAAAAATTATGTTTGGAATATCATGTTTGAAATATTACAATGGCTCATGAAATTAAACATTGGTTTTGATGTGCTGTAACCAAAGCTAAGCATAAAAGAATGTATATTTATGAAGATGAAAGTCTATTAAAATGTCGTTTTATTAAGTATTAAAAGTGGGACGTAATACGTATAAGTGCAGTGTGAGACGAGGCTGCTACCGCGACTATTGAGCAAGTGACCGACCTGACGCTTCAAGCTGGGCGCCACGGGGTTAATTAATATTCATTACTTCTGAATCCCTTCACAGAGTTTGACCATTATTGGTTAATTCGATCATGTGATCGATTTCGGGGCTTTTCATTGGCTGAGAATTCAGACAAAGAGCGGCGGGAAAGCCTCCGTGCCAATTAGATCCATTGTTCTTCTTTGAGTGTGGTGTGTGGAGGGCATGTGGTGCCTCCTCACACCGACCCTCAGTACTTTCTCACCTGGTGACCAGGGAGAGAACCTGTATGGATCCGCGTTCGCCCCCTACTGTAAGTGTGGGGAGTTACTCTGTGCATTCAGATATGAGAATCCTTCCGGATTCTTTTCGTTCTTGCTCAATAGTTTTGACTATCTAGTCTCGTCAGGCGATTGTAGCATACCTATATGGTCTTTGTTCATATCCTTGAGTGATTTTTTCTCTCGAGGGCCCGCTTTTTCTATTTAAAATAGAATTTTTCTGAATAAAAACTTTTTCCCTTATGGGTGGTCAGTCACTTGGTAGGAGTCGCTGGGCAAAGAGAGCAATGGGAAATCATTGTTTCAAATCTTTCTCCTCTCAAGAGGATTGACATATAGGGCCTGCAAGGTCCAGTGTGTCCATCGGGGTCCCTGTGGGGTCCCTTTCTTGTTTAGAAAAAACCTATATGTCAATCCTCTTGAGAGGAAAAAAATTTTTGACGTGGCTTTGAGCTTCTCTTTTACCCGAACTTGCTGTCCATAGTGTTCATACCTTTTGGGGCTTGACTCCCCAGTCGATGGATCCAGTTATACTCAATTTTGTCCGTGAGTATTCCTGCCATTTTGCTGTCTGGGTGTCGATATATGAAGTCTAGAATATAGACCTTCATGTCTCGTGTCCCATTGTGGTGTCTGTCGTTGAAGTGTTTAGGCACATCGCTGATGACACTTTTTTTCACAACCGATCTCATGTGTTCTGAGATCCTTTCTTTGATTTTCCTTTTTGTCTGGCCAACATATTGGGCTCCACATGTTTTGCATTCGATGCAATATATTACATTTGAGCTATTGCATGTAATATTTGTCTTGCATCGATGTTTTGTTTTTTTGGTTTTGGACTTGATCTTGCCCGTACTGTCTAGCATTAGACAGTACTTGCAGTTCCGCTTTTTACATCTGTTCTCATTGACTTTTTGTTGTCTTTCGTTTCGCATATTTCCCTCGGGGTGGTATTCTGTCCTGGCTCTCACCAGGTGGTCTCTCAGGTTTTTTGGGCGTTTGTAGCCTTTTACCAGTTTGCTTCCAAACAATTTTTTGGTGGTGCTCGATTTTCCTAGAATTTCCCAATTCTTTTCTACTACTTCTGGTAGGCGGTTATTTCCCTGGTGGTATGTACTAATGAGGAACACTTGGTCTTCATTAGTTTGTGACTTTTCCTTGGGTTTCAGGGTGGTTTCCCTGGTTACCAGATCTACTTTCTCCTTACAAGATTTTAGCAGTTTTTTGGGGTAACCCCTCTTCTCGAAGTCACTCAGTTTTTTGCGGGATTCCGATTCATAGTCCTCTTTTTTAGAGCAGATCCGTTTTACTCTCAATATTTGAGAGTAAGGGATACTGTTCTTCTGCGAAGGAGGATGGGCTGAATCATATCTGAGATATGTATTCTCGTCAGTGGGTTTATTGTATAGGGTGGTATACAATTTTCCGTCTGTGTCTTTGCGTACCGTGGTATCTAGAAAATTCACCCTGGTTCTCGAGGTCTCCATGGTGAATTTAATGGTTTTGTGTGCTTCGTTCAGGTATTTGAGTCATTTTTCTAGCTCAATTCCCCCGAACTCCCAGATGAAGAATATATCATCGATATACCTCCACCATACCTTTGGTTTCAGATGGTATTTGGCCAGGATTTCTTTTTCTAGACTTTCCATGAATAGATTGGCATACGAAGGGGCTAGCCTTGTCCCCATCGCAGTCCCGCTGATTTGTAGATAATTTTGTCCATTGAATTGGATATTATTCTTTGTAAGAACCATTTTTAACAAATCTGTTATGCTGTCCGTGGTGGGGTTCGTACGGAGTCCCCTTGTTTTCTCCAGTCTGTTCTTTATTGATCTTATACCTTCATCGTTAGGGATGTTGGTATACAGGGCCCCTACGTCTAGGGTGCCGAGGATCTCGTCTCCCGTTAAATCTCTAATATTCCCTATTTTCTCTAGGAAATGGTTGGTATCTTTGATAAAAGACCCTATTTTCGGTACATCCGGTTTCAAGAACTGGTCTACAAATTTCGAGATCTTTTCAGTCGCGCAATTGTTAGCTGAAACTACAGGTCTACCCGGTGGGGGTAGTACCCCCTTGTGGATCTTGGGTAGAAAGTAAATCTGTGGGGCTTTTGTATCTGTGCTTTTTAGCGCTTCCGCGAATTCGCCCGTGATTTCGCCATTTTCTACCATAGCATTAATTTTTAGATCAATCTCCTTGGTGAACATAGGAGTAAGATCTTTGTCTACCACTTTATAGACTTGATGGTCATTCAATTGTCTATTGCCTTCTGCTACATAATCGTCTATATCCATAACTACAGTCGCCCCGCCTTTATCGGCTGGTTTGATCACGAGATTCTTGTTTTTGGACAGGTTTTTTAAGGACGTTTTCTTGTCTTTCGTTATGTTGGGTTTGGTGACTAATTGTACCTTGTTTTTAGTAAGACTTAGTTCATTTACTGTAATGAAACCTTCAAGATTAGCAGAGCCTTGTGGAGCAAAATTGCCAGGTTTGGACTTAAGGTCCTTAGCCAATTTTTTGTCCATATACGGTGTAGGGCCTTTGCCTATTACCGTACCCTGGGGTAGATCTGTTGCAGTGGGTTGGTGTCCTTCATTCCCTCTGTCGGAAGCCGATGGTGGAACGTATGGACCCTTACCTGGGGTCGTACCAGATTTATTTGAAATAGGCTTATCAAAGAATTGTCTGAGTCGGATATTTCTATGGAATCTATCTAATTCTAGCTTCCGCTCCCCCTCTTCTATCTTAGTAGTGTTGGGACAGAAGTTCAGACCTTTGTTAAGGATAGAGATTTCAGGATCTGTAAGTTTATGGCTGGAGAGATTGACTACCGTACCCAATTTCTTATACTTCGACGGTTTCTTCGTAGAAGCGTCTTTGCCCGGTTCCCCTAGAGAATTCCCCAGTGAATTGAGATCAACAAGGTTTTCTTCGATACAGTGTTCTTTAATCAGTGACTGATGGACATGGTTCAGAGGTTCGGTGTTACAAAATACAGCGGTTTTATTCACGAAGCACACAGGTTTGACTACAGGCGAGTAGACTGACTTCCCTGGGGCTTGTTCTTCCCCCTCTTGCTCCCAAACTGACCCTTGCCTGCGCGGCCCCGGCCCCTCTGGTTGCCCTTTGGGACACAGGAGGCTGGTGCCTGAAAACCCGAGTCGGGTTTGGCGTCGTCAGTGTGGGGAGGGGTAGAAGATCCCTTAGGGTTAAGGATTACCCGGTCAGCCGGGATCCTTCCCGCTCGTTTCTGGAGGCGTTCCTCCAGAATGGTAACCTCCCTGAGGTAGTCCCTCCGCGCTGTTAATTCAGCGTGTTTATTAACAGCGTCAAGGGCATGGTCAATGTCTGCTTTCTCCATCTTAAGATCCGTTAGACCGTGTTCGATCATACGTTGACAGAGTTCTTTAGATTTGCATTCAACATTTTCTTGAGTCTTGAGATACTCGGCGACCATGGTATTGATGCGTTGGGCAGAGGACTTACGTTCTTTCAGGATTTGTTCTTGGATGTCCTTGTCCAAGAACCCGGGAATGGGCGCAAGACCCACGACCCATGGTTCTATGTGGTCTTCCTGTACACACGAGAAGAAGAAGACCGAGCGGGCCTCACTTTTCAGCTGCCTTCCCATGGAGTCGCGAAGTTCTCTCCAGGTGCGGTGTAGGGCTTTCGGCAGCAGATCGTCTATGACCTGAAAGGTAGAAACACAAGATTTTAATCCCTTAGTCTCATTTTTGTTATGAGATTTCACACAGTTGTCATCGATAAGTGAGGGTAAATTCGATTCATCTAATGACTTAAGTAGATCTAAGTTCAGAGAATCTTGTTGATCAAGTGTCTCCTTCACAGTATCATCAAGGTTAATGCACTGTGAAGGAGTACTGTGCCTCGCCCCGTGTGGGGTAGGGCTGTCTGAACTTTCACCCTGATTAGAGTGTTGGTCAGTCAGAGTTTCCCGCCTATTGGCGGTGTAGCTCTGAGGGTCTGGCTGTATGGCCGTACCCTTCTTCAGTGTATTGTTGGATGCGCTAGGACCTTCCAACAAATTGAAGTAGTTTGTAATCCTTCCTTTGGAAGGGGTTACAAGTGGTAATGTCTTATTGTTAGAGCATATACCAGTGGTTTTACTCTTAGCTTTAAGGGTTCTTCTAGGTGAAGCCGGTGCTAAGGTGTAAACAACTCTACCCTCAGACCGGTCATCGCGGGCCGACCATGGGCGTCGGACCGCGGTTGACCTGTGCTGGTTGGGAAGAAAAGAAAACATGGCGGGTTTGGTAGACACACTTACTTCATCTCCAGTGGAGGTTTTCGGTGCATCGGAGGGTTTCCGGTGAAGTTGGAATACCGTAGTAGACCTCCCCTGTGACACGCCGGTGTCGGGTTTTCTCCCGTTCTCCGGCGCTTCAGGTGTGGTGCCGCTCCTTCCATGCCTTCGTGGTCGCTCATGTTGTGAAAAATGTGTTGAATCGGGCTCAAATCCGTCTGAACTAACTAAATCACACCCTGTGAGGTTAGATCTAGCTATATGTAGGGATACGAGGACAACTCGTTCAATAGAAATGCAGTGTGAGACGAGGCTGCTACCGCAACTATTGAGCAAGTGACCGACCTGACGCTTCAAGCTGGGCGCCACGGGGTTAATTAATATTCATTACTTCTGAATCCCTTCACAGAGTTTGACCATTATTGGTTAATTCGATCATGTGATCGATTTCGGGGCTTTTCATTGGCTGAGAATTCAGACAAAGAGCGGCGGGAAAGCCTCCGTGCCAATTAGATCCATTGTTCTTCTCTGAGTGTGGTGTGTGGAGGGCCTGTGGCGCCTCCTCACACCGACCCTCAGTACTTTCTCACCTGGTGACCAGGGAGAGAACCTGTATGGATCCGCGTTCCCCCCCTACTGTAAGTGTGGGGAGTTACTCTGTGCATTCAGATATGAGAATCCTTCCGGATTCTTTTCATTCTTGCTCAATAGTTTCGACTATCTAGTCTCGTCAGGCGATTGTAGCATACCTATATGGTCTTTGTTCATATCCTTGAGTGATTTTTTCTCTCGAGGGCCCGCTTTTTCTATTTAAAATAGAATTTTTCTGAATAAAAACTTTTTCCCTTATGGGTGGTCAGTCACTTGGTAGGAGTCGCTGGGCAAAGAGAGCAATGGGAAATCATTGTTTCAAATCTTTTTCCTCTCAAGAGGATTGACATATAGGGCCTGCAAGGTCCAGTGTGTCCATCAGGGTCCCTGTGGGGTCCCTTTCTTGTTTAGAAAAAACCTATATGTCAATCCTCTTGAGAGGAAAAAGATTTGAAACAGTAATACGTATAAGTATTGAAATGTAACGTATCATGTATAAGTACCAAGAAGAAGAAACTATGATAACAAGTGTTTGTGTTTGGTATCAAGTGTTATCGTTAGTATTTAAGAGTGTTATTATTGAGTGTTAGTATTAGAAGTATTGCCATTAAGCACTCGGTGTTGAGTGTTAGTATTAGAAGTATTGCCATTACGCACTCGGTGTTGAGTGTTGGTATTGAGAGTATTATCATGATGCACTCAGTGTTGAGTACTGTTGTTAGGTGTTAGTATTGGCATTGGGTATTGGTGTTGAACAACATGCATCGGTATTTAGTGTTAGTATTTGACACTACATGTTGAGGTATTAATCATGGCTATCTACTAAGCCACAATATAGGCTGAATATACTTCAGAGTAGATAGCCATGACAGAAGCGATGTTCCTTATACTACTAGCTAGCCTTTGGGGAACACCCCGCTTCTGGGAATAGACCCTCTGACGCCACTGTGACGACTGAGGGTCGCCTCTGGAGTTCCCTGGGGAAGTCCCCTCTCAGGGTGTTCCCGAATTCCCGCGGCATTAATATAACCACGCGTGTCTTGGACCTGCGTGAACTTTAAACGAGATTTATTCCAAATTTCCCATGATCCTTTAGAAAATGCTCATTTTCGATCTGCTCCCGAGCTGACCGTATCGTCAGTCTCTACTACCATCTCCTGCGAATCGGACGCGTTCTGCTTGGCTCCGGATACCGGCAGAAGTGCGCGGATTCTGCAGTAATATTATATCAAATAGGAACAGCTAAGGCGTTTTGCCTAGTGGATTCAGATTGTAGAAAGTGACTTGGATTGGGACTCTCCAAGGACACAACTTCTGTAAAGGACTTACATAGGAATCTTTCGATCTATTAACGTTCACATTCGAACGTCTTCACTTATATACTTCACTTCTATTTCCCTCAAACTCTCCATTCGGAAGGATCAAAGTTTATTAGTGAATCTAGGAATCTCGTGAGTTCACTTCGGACATTCACTTAACTGGTGAGTTAATGCTGCAAATACCTTGCATTACTTTGAGTTACTGTTAGTATGGTTCATTCTCTCCTGTCAACTCTGAGTATGAGTTCTTTCACTCTGTGACAAGACTTCGGACATTGTTTAAGAAGAACTCGAACTTTGACCTAGAGTCACTATCACTGATTACGTGGTTCACATCCGACACCTCATTAAGTCTAACTGTGTTGAGACTTTGGTGTCCGACTCTTACATTGTCTATCAACATCACTTTACTCATGAACTGACATAATCATACTGAACCTTTGATATGCTATTCTACCTATGCCTTGTAGTATTTCTACTGTGAAACGTTTATACCTTGATTAAAAGATTATCAAACATACATCCATCTCGTCCTCATCCATGATTGTAAAGACACGAAACTAATAGTATCTTGAGTTTATTTAATATTGATATCAGATCTTTCTTACCTTAATTAAAGGTCTCATTAGGTGACCTCGCTGCGTGCAAGGGGTACAGAGTCTGGTGGCCTTGGGCCTTGCGTGCACACAGCCTGAGAGTTGCTCTTACCTTCCCCACAATGTTACATAACTAATTAGAAATATGATTATCATAATTATCTAATAACTTAACTCATTATTAATAATTAAGGATACGTATGATTTCTTAAGACTAACGTGACTTACGGAGATAGGCGTAGTATCCATCTCTGTCACGAAACCACATATAGTAAAATGATTATGAATTACAAATGAACGTAACTAATTAATCATTGGATTACGGGCATTTGTTGGTCCATACCTCTGAATCATAGGAGGCGAATCTTCGTCCATTTTGCCTACTTTCACCGCTAGGTGTCGACACCATAGTTACAACTTAACTAAGATAATCAGTACTTCATCTCACGGCCACTACGTGCCGTAATTATTATCTGAGATGTTTCAGTAGTTCCTAACGTGGCCACTAGATGGCACTAGAGTTTTAATAAAGTTTAGCCAAGCTAAGGAAGCCTTACGCTAGGCGCCACTACATACTCACGTAGGACTTCTAAGTGTATATGTGTAGACTTACCACTAGTCCTCACCATCTTAGGTATTAAAGTAATTACAACATTAATTAACCCGACAGCTACCAGAACATTGGATTACATATTCTTGTCTTTTCTGGACTTAGAACAGCAGCCTTGGGTCATGTGTGCCATATTAATGTCCCCTTTATACATCTGCAATTTTCCATAAATATGTTTCTTGAATAATTCAGACTATAACGGTTTTTTTATATGCAGTTTTTTGCTATGAAGCCATGTTCGGGCATACCTAAAACACTTTCTTTTGTGTTTTGTAATAACAGGATCCAGGTATATGACCGATTTTGCTATCAATACAGCCACTGTCATTACCACATGGCAATATCATGGCATCCCTTAGGAATATTCTGATCTATTCTTTAGTGTTCGAGAGATTGGATAAACAGGTAAAGGTACGAGAAGATTTGGACATGGTTGATTAATCTGGACTTTACTTGAATTTCATAAGACATCAAATTGGAAAATATGCATTATATGTATATTTAACTTTACAACTTCTATTTTAAGTAATTCCTTTATTTCACTTCTCATTGCCCTACCCCTGGATAAAAAGAGAGAAGCAGTAGCTGGGAGAATAAAATCTTATTGAATTCTATGTAGTAAAAGTTTATGTTGACCTTACTGGAGGGCATATTGATATAAAATATTAATATGAAGTTATGTAAGAGTACATGTAATAATTGACAAGTAGAATATGAGTCAATTATGATAGTGTTAAGTATCTGATATAGAATACAATGGTAATTTGTATGATATGCAATACAATAGTAATTTGAATATGATAATAAAAAGGGGCTACGTGAGTAGGAGGATACTCTAATGGTTCTAGGCTCAAACAAAGGAAACAAGCAGACACAAATGGGTGAGTGGAGGCTTGGTTCTATCCTCCAAAGGTTTTATCAATATATATTATTGAATATAAGAAAAAGAAAAATGGAAAAATGGAATTGAAGCATTAGTGTCTCTGAGAATGTCCGTATGCGTTCGTTGACTCAACGCAAGTGAGTAGCCTTCCAGTCTACTAGCCCAGGGGCGTCAGAACGTTTTGAAAGTGGGGGGGCGAACTGAAAAATTGCTGACTTTTTCTTGGTATGAAGTTTGACATTGACCTGGGAGCTGTTTCAAAAGTCAAGTTAAGGGAGGGTTCAATAATTATGGCCCAGGGGGGGGGCACAGTTTTTAGGGGGGGTGCCAACTTTTTTTTTTGTATTCCAAGGGGGGGAAAATTTTTTTTCGGGTATTTCCAGGGGGGGGGGGGGCCAAATTTGTTCACTAAATCTGTCGCTGGGTCGATGTTGTAGGCCAACTCCCATATTTGTGTTCAATGACAAGAATTGATGTTATGAAATGCAATTACAGTAGAACCCCGCGTAAGCGGACACCCTCGGTTCCTTGCCAAATTGTCCGCTTACGCGGGGTGTCCGCTTACGCGAGGTTAAAATAAACATCTTATAGAGGGAACCGTTCCGAGCAAAGGTGTCCGTTAACGCGGGGTGTCCGCTTACGCGGGGTGTCCGTTTGGCGGGGTTCTACTGTATATCATATCGCAAGAAATCATCTTAGTTATACAACTATGATAATGATTAATGCACAAGGTAACTATAGTTGTCTCACTCCCTGGAGTTAAATGTCTATGGTCACAGTCCTGTTCGCCAATTCGAGATGGGTGTACATCCTCCCTCAGTCTGACAGACTTATGTGGAGGGAGACAACAATGGACTGACACTAACATTTATCCCAGAATCAATGCAGTCTCACAAGATCATTAGTTTTTTCTTAAACATCGATGAATTAGGAGCATTTACTACAACATCAAGTGCTACAAACGCCCCTGTTGCTGCTTATTTCAATAAGATTACCATATTTATGGAAGAGCACTATGAGCAAATGACTCTTTATTGAGAACTCTACATTGAGTACTTAAAGGGGTTCTGCATGCAAGAAAATGGGACTTTGTCTTCCTTCTGTAGTGCCACACCATAGATTGATCCACTCATTCCAAGGATTCCTCACACCATGCTAGAAAATTGCCAGAACATCTGTATTTGCATGTCACTGATACTGCTACAAGAAACAGTGAAGGTCCTTTGAGATTCTGCAAGGGAGCCTAATGACTACCAACTGATGGCACAACATGCTTATTACACATATCAGTATGTACCATCAGAAATGTGACCACTACCATATACTTTTTACAGCGACAATTTAAAAATTGTTGCTTTCAGTTGCAACATAAATTCATCATTCAAATCATGTATATGATTCAAATTCATATGTTAAAAACAGGACAGAGAAACCTCTGATATATAGCCTCTCCAAGGACTCTCCTGCAAAACTGGGCAAGGAATACGTAATGGCTGACATTTTCCACTATTGGTTGCCAGTGGTGCAAGCACCTCTCCAACAGAGGTGACTCCAGATGGCAATGACTGACATTGAAACTGGGTGCTGTTTAAGAACTTACAAGGGAGAAAATAAATGGTCGTTCGATTCTCCTTGGGCCAATATCGTTTAATAAGGGCTAGGAGAATTCCTGAAGGACAAACGAGGGAGAGGATCAATAGTGAGGCATGAAATATCGTTTAGCAAATTTATCCCCCAGTGGACTCCACATGGTCCTACGTCGTCCAAAAACGGACAATTAAACGACACATACAGGGGGTGTCGTACAGGAAGCTTGTACCTCTGTCCCTGGTAAAATATGTTTACGGAAGAGAAACGTAAGACTTGCGGAGACCAGCGGATATAAGCGGATATAAACGGAAAAATTACGGTACGGTGTTACGGTACGGTACGGTGTTACGTTTGTGTTACAGTTGTGTTACAGAAGCATTACGGAGAGCTTTCTCACTAGATATACAGGTAGGGATGTGCCACATCCTACATCATTACATCCTACTTCCCTACATCCTACATCACTACATCCTACATACCCACATCCTACATCCCACATCCCCACATCCTACATTCCTACATCCCTACATCTTACATCCCCACATCCTACATCACTACATCCCCACATCCTACATCCTACATCCCACATCCTACATTCCTACATCCCTACATCTTACATCCCCACATCCTACATCACTTAATCCTACATCACTACATCCTACATCACTACATCCTACATCCTACACCCTACATCACTAAATCCTACATCCCAACATCACTACACCCTACATCACTACATCACTACATCACTATATATATCACTCTCTTACACGGGGTTAAGCTAAACATCTAATAGAGGGAAAAATTTCCGTTCCGAGCAAAAGTGTCTGCTGACACGGGTTGTCCGCTTACGCGGGTTATCCGTTAGGCGGGGTTCTACTGTATATATATATATATATATATCTATATATATATATATATCTATATATATCTATATATATATCTATATATATATATATAACTATATGACCTCGTTTATATAAACATAAATTTAAGCCAATGAGATTCACCTTTTCACTTCAGGGGGCATCAGGTCCTCCAGTGGTTACGTCATTGTCAGTTGTCATTGACAGTTGCCATTGACAGTTACGTCATCGGGGTATATTGGGGACCTTATCGTAGTAGGTGGGTGCGGCCTCTTACTATAGTGACAGTGTGTCTGACATTGAGCTCAATGACAAGAGTGAGCGATAACCAGGGAGATGGTCGATTCGATTATTTATTTTAATTAAAACATTATATTTGAGATGTGACAACTGTTCAGGAAAGGTCTAATATCTTGTACTACCTATAAAAGATAATTCTATTATGAAAATATATCATAAATATTAATAAATCTTATCGAAAATTTGATTTTGTATTCTCCTATATATCACAGAAGTATCCACGGAAGTAGCCGCAGGACTGAATACACTGGTGCCTTGCCGTGTCTGACGCTGATCTCCTTCCACAGACGATCTGGGTCAAAGTTAGGAGAATTTACAGCAAGGAGAGGAGAGTCCATGCAGGACCTCCCTTATTAAACAATATTCACACCGGATCCTCCTTAATGTCCTCCCTCGCGGCTGGTCTCCTATCGTCCAGACCAATTCTCCCTCGTAACTTCTTAAACAGCACCCTGGCCTCCAAATGGTGTGTGTTTCAGTCCTGCTCCAGACCTCCCCATCTTTTTTGCATCAGTGCTGTTCTGTCAACAACAGATGTTTATTTGTTACTTGTTTCTTTTATTTTCATTTTAAAGTAATTTTTATGAAGGGAATATTGTGTGTACCATCAGCAAATTTGGTGGTATAGCCATTCTTCCCCTGGGGCCCTAGCCCACTACTCCTCATTCTAATAGCAGGTGTCAAGCCTAATGAGCAGTGGGTACTTTTGTGTGTGTAAGTAATTGGTATAAGACGACTGGGGTTTAAACCCATGACCTACCATGCTTGAGGTGAACACCCCTACCACTTAGCCACTGAGATTGGTCAAAATTTTGACAAATGACTGAATGTAGCTAGGTTTGTTCTAAAATAAAGAAGGAAAGCCTTATGGAAAAAGGCCACATCAGTTTAGCCTCCCCTGTGCTTTTATCTTATTCCGATGGGGGGGGGACTTTTTTGGGGGGGATTCCAAGTGGGGGGCCCAAAACTTTTTTGGGAATTCCAAGGGGGGGGCCAACTTTTTTGGGGGTATTCCAATGGGGGGGCCAACTTTTTTTTTGACTGATCGGTGTCCCGAAAACTGTGCCCCCCCTGGGCAATAATTAATGAATGCTCCCTAAGTCTCGCCAGTGGCACGTCACATTTTGAAAGCCGGAGGCCGCAACAGCGAGTGGCACTTTGAATCAAAGCGGCAGCAAAACCGCTACCAATACCTGCACCCCAACCTCAACAGCGATGCCTCGAAGTGCCATTGTTAGCTCTCGCTTTGGCCATGAGTACTCTCGTTTAGTACCCTCCCAACTTTTGAAACAGCTCCCTGTTCCACTGGAACCGTAAATCTGTGAAAAGTCAGGCTTAGCCGTCATTGCATGGTAAATGGTCAGAGAGTTTGGGACTTTTCCACGGTGAAAAGTCAGAGCTTAGCTGTCATTGCACAGTAAAAGGTCAGACATTGACACTTTTCCACGGTGAAAAGTCAGAGCTTAGCAGTCATTGCATGGTAAAAGGTCAGACTTTGACAGTTTTCCACAGTGAAAAGTCAGAGCTTAGCAGTCATTGCACGGTAAAAGGTCAGACTTTGACAGTTTTCCACAGTGAAAAGTCAGAGCTTAGCAGTCATTGCACGGTAAAAGGTCAGACTTTGACAGTTTTCCACAGTGAAAAGTCAGAGCTTAGCTGTCATTGCACGGTAAAAGGTCAGACTTTGACACTTTGGCATGGTGAAAAGTCAGAGCTTAGCAGTCATTGCACGGTAAAAGGTCAGACATTGACACTTTGGCATGGTGAAAAGTCAGAGCTTAGCAGTCATTGCATGGTAAAAGGTCAGACTTTGACAGTTTTCCACAGTGAAAAGTCAGAGCTTAGCTGTCATTGCACGGTAAAAGGTCAGACTTTGACACTTTGGCATGGTGAAAAGTCAGAGCTTAGCAATCATTGCACGGTAAAAGGTCAGACTTTGACAGTTTTCCACAGTGAAAAGTCAGAGCTTAGCTGTCATTGCACGGTAAAAGGTCAGACATTGACACTTTGGCATGGTGAAAAGTCATAGCTTAGCAGTCATTGCATGGTAAAAGGTCAGACTTTGACACCTTTCCACGGTGAAAAGTCAGAGCTTAGCTGTCATTGCACGGTAAAAGGTCAGACTTTGACACTTTGGCATGGTGAAAAGTCAGAGCTTAGCTGTCATTGCACGGTAAAAAGTCAGATTTTGACACCTTTCCACACTGAAAAGTCAGAGCTTAGCAGTCATTGCACAGTAAAAAAGTAGACATTGACACTTTTCCACGGTGAAAAGTCAGAGCTTAGCCGTTATTGCACGGTAAACGGTCAGACATGGACACTTTTCCACGGTGAAAAGTCAGAGCTTAGCAGTCATTGCATGGTAAAAGGTCAGACTTTGACAATTTCCACTCTGAAAAGTCAGAGCTTAGCAGTCATTGCACGGTAAAAGGTCAGACATTGACACTTTTCCACGGTGAAAGGTCAGGGATTAGCCATTATTGCATGGTAAAAGGTCAGACATTGACACTTTTCCATGGTGAAAGGTAAGGGCTTAGCTATCATTGCACGCAAAAAAGTCAGACTTTGACAGTTTTCCATGGTGAAAAGTCAGGGCTGAAGCGTCATTGCACGGTAAAAGGTCAGACATTGACACTTTTCCACGGTGAAAAGTCAGAGCTTAGCAGTCATTGCGTGGTAAAAGGTCAGACTTTGACAGTTTTCCACAGTGAAAAGTCAGAGCTTAGCAGTCATTGCATGGTAAAAGGTCAGACTTTGACACCTTTCCACGGTGAAAAGTCAGAGCTTAGCTGTCATTGCATGGTAAAAGGTCAGACTTTGACGGTTTGGCATGGTGAAAAGTCGGAGCTTAGCAGTCATTGCATGGTAAAAGGTCAGACTTTGACAGTTTTCCACAGTGAAAAGTCATTGCATGCTAAAAAGTTAGATTTAGACATTTTTCGACATTTTTCGACATGTTGAAAAATCCAGACAGTTTTTACATTTGATTGAGTTAAATTTGAATGTGCTGACTTTTTGGGGCTGGCAAAAAAGTGGGGGGGCGGGTGCCCCCCCTGCCCCCCCTATTCTGACGCCACTGTAGCCTGTTGTGGACAGGCAATAGTGGAGCCCTCTGACGGGTTAGAGTATAACTACATCATAGTTTGTGTGATGTTAGCAGTAACAGAGAAGTGGTTGAGGGTGGGTGGGACGAGAAAACTGTAGTACGTGTGTACTGCAGGGAGGGTGGAGCAGAAGTGAGAGAGAGACGAGGGCCGAGGGGACGCATGTGCCTGCGCAGTACGTGTGGAAGCCGCGAGGGGGCAGGAGGGGCGCCTGTGAGGCGCGGTAGAGGGGGACACCAGGGGGAGGTTGATAGGTGAGTGACGCTTCACTCCTGACCGTGGTAGAGTGGTAGTCGTCTGTGGCGCCACCTGGGTTTATAGTCAGATATACTCGGGTACATCTTTACAATAAACTAGTTGTCTTGGACGGATGATATTATAACATAAATATAGTATGATATTACATATTAGGATAACATGTGGTATACATATAATAGAACAATGAGAAGGAGACTGTGTTTGGGCGTGTAATAACATATTTATTAGGCACTAATGCACCAAACACCCAAAACACAGTCAAAAGGAAAAAAGAAGAGATGATATCCTCTTGTCCAAATGTTTTCTACTCTCCAAGGTTTTCTCCAAATAAAATAAAACACAAAAACTTTTCCAATCCCCCGCATTCTTAATGTCGTTAAGGGAAAAACCTGCATCAAATAGGGCAGTAGCGCCCCCTCGCCTTAACGAATGGGTAGTAGAATGGGGTATACCTGACTGAAAACAAGCCTGTTTTAATTTATGACTAAACCAGTTGTAAGAACCCCTCACACAAATCCCGTTCTTGTTATATGATATTGTAGGGGTCAGGGTAGTCGTGCAGTGTCTGTTTTACTTTACGCTAGGTGGCGCGAAGACCGATCCCTGCTGTGCGGTAAGGCCGGCGGACCCGCGGTATGCAAATGCTACAGGCTCGCCCGCATTACGTAACTCAACCACTATATAAGGTTGAGTCCACAGCGGGTCGACAGAACTTCTCACTGTTCCTCCGCATAGAGTGAACGCCAGGAGCCTCACGTATTGGTTAGGTTGTGTTGATACACCCTTAAACGTAGAAGAGACCAGATCTCTTCCTGCGCTAGTTGGTGCCCCGTAGCACCAACGATTGTACTTACAGTTTATACCGTAATAAAAGATTGGTAACTAAAATAGTCCGGAGTCTGGTTTTCTGTTCGCGGATAAGCGGTGGTTAGTAGACTCTGCGTCTCCCTCTGGTCGACTGACGATCGCGGAAAGTGGTCACACACTTTCAGGGACTAGGGGACAACCGCTACAATATTAACTGAGAGTGTATAGACGGGTATGAGGTTCTTGAAATTAAAAGGGAGAGATAATTGAAAACACAAAATGGTGAATCATGAACCTTGAAAGAGGGGATAGAAAAAGTTCTTTCCTGAAATTGGATGGTCTTTGATCTAGAAACATTTAACAACAAGTGGTCATCCAAAATTCTTACATCAGACAATTTCAAGGCAATTTCCTCGTCTACTAGGTTTGATTTACGGAGCAAACCCCTAAAACCTAAAATACACGAGACCCAAAAGACCAATTCTTCGTCAATAGTACAGTCAATTGATGAAAAAATTATTAACATATCAGAAATAGACAGCGGTCTAGCTTGTGTCCTTATATCGCCTAATGACCTCTTGACTCCCAATAGGACTCGCTTTATCAAATGGGTTTCTGGGTATTCGAAACCATGTATTTCGTGCAATACTTTGACGGCAGCCAAATAGTTTATAATCGAGACATATTTAAACTTATCGGCCATAAAGGTGTTATACAAAGATAAAGTACCGTCCGACGCGGGTAATGGCAACAAAATTATATTCGTCGCAAAACCTGGAAAAAAATGGGCCCACTGGCATTTCCTCGTACGTGAGGTGTTCGAGACCAACCAAGAATCCTGGTATGTAGAACGTTGGGCTCTCAGAACATCCACTGAAAACAACAAAAA
Source organism: Alentia gelatinosa (assembly GCA_950022655.1). Lineage (NCBI taxonomy): Eukaryota > Metazoa > Annelida > Polychaeta > Phyllodocida > Polynoidae > Alentia > Alentia gelatinosa. Next base: position 145,202,761 of record OX465580.1, on the reverse strand, counting down.
GCACTTTTGAGTTGCTTTGTGTCTAGGGCTATATAGCCTAGACAAATAATCTGGGACTGTATTTTCAAGTGAAGGTATGTGACAAGATACAACATGAAAGTTATACACAAAAGAAAGCCAAAAGAGCTCTCTTAACCACTGCATAGTTGCCGCAGACCTGCTTCTGCCGGTGTTAATGGCCGTGACCACCTGAGTGTCGTCATTAAAAATACGAACTCTGTGTCCTGACCATAATTGGCCCCATCTATAGGCCGAACAAATGACTGGCCATAATTCTCGGACATTGGTATCGTAAGATTCCTCGAAATCCGAGGGGCCAGGAACAAAGTGGTGACAATCAGTAGTGTGGGTACCCATTACTTCTTTATCCCAGGCTCCGGCCAACCAGTCGTTTTCAAATACTGCACCGAAGCCTGACATAAAAGAATCTGTGGAAATTTCAATTTCCTCTGGGATAATGATAGTCGAAACACCATTAAATATCTGACACAAACTCTTCCACCAACGTAAATCATCAAAAACCCAATCGGGCAGGCAAAGGGGGTGTTGGTATGTTGTATCGTGCGGCCAAAATTAATTAGCCTTCGAGAAAAAATTCTCCCACCACGGACAACTACGCTACAGTGTGCTAACACTCCGCTAACACTCCGCATCTCCCACCACAATAAAATCATCCAAGTACCCAAAGACAAATGGAAAACCATTTCTGAACATGCATCTAACAATAAAATCGGTGATACTAGAAAGAATAAACGGTGCACACTTTAAACCAAAGACCAGGGAGTTTGATTCAAACATTAAGTCTTTTACATCCAAATTCCTGTTCTGGTAGCTAAGGGTTCATTAGTGTTGTAATTAGATTAATACGTAAGATGGGGAGGACTAATGGAAAGTCTACACGTATACACCTAGACGCCCTACGTGAGAACGTAGTGACGCCTGGTGTAAGGCTTCCTTAACTTTACTAAACTTTATTAAACCTCTAGTGCCCTCTGGTGGCGACGTTAGGAACTACTGAAATATCCCAGATAATAATTACGGCACGTAGTGGCCAAGAAACGAAGTACTGAATAGATCTTAATTAAGTTATAACTACAGTGTCGACACCTAGCGGTGAACCTAGGCGAAACGGACGTAGATTCGCCTCCTACGTTTCAGAGAAGTAGACCAACAAATGCCCGCAACTTAATGATTAATTAATTGCGTTCATTTGTGAATCATAACCATTGAACTACGCCTATCTCCATAGATCACGTTAGTCTTATGTAATCAAACGTATTCTTAATTATTATTGTTGAGTTAAGATATGATATAATTATTGTAATTATCATTCTATTTTGTTACGTAACATTGTGGGGAAGGTAGGAGCAACTCTAAGGCTGTGTGCACGCAAGGCTACCAGACTCTGTAACCCCTTGCGCACAGCAAGGTCACCTTAGTGAGACCTTTAATTAAGGTAGGGAAGATCTAATATCAATATTAAATGAATCCCAGATACTAATAGATTCGTGTCTTGACTATCATGGATGAGGACAAGTATGAAATATGTTTGATAATCTTTTAATCAAGATATAAACGTTTCACAGTAGAAGTACTACAAGGCATAGGCAGAATAGCATATCATAAGTTCAGTATGATAATATCAGTTCATGAGTAATGTGACAATAGCAGACAGTAGAAGATTCGGACACCAAAGTCCTAACATAGTTAGACTTAATGAGGTGTCAGATGTTAAACCACATAATCAGTGGAAATGACATTAAGTCAGAGTTTGTGTTCTTCTTGTACAATGTTCGTTGTCTTGTCAGAGAGTAGTAGAACTCATACTCAGAGTTGACAGCACAGATCAAATCATACTAATAATAAGTCAAAGCAACACAAGGTATTTGCAGCATTAACTCACCAGTTAAATGAATGTCCGAAGTGAACTCACGAGATTCCAATATTCACTAATAAACATTGATCCATTCAAATGTAAAGTTGGATTAAATAGAAGTGAAGTCCAATCACTAGTTAGGTGAAAACGTTCAAGACTGAACGCTGCTAGTTTGGAAGATTCCTATGTAAGTCCTTTGCAGAAGTCGTGTCCTTGGAGAGCCCCAATCTAAGTCACTTTCTACAATTCGAATCCGCTAGGTAAGAAGCCTTAGCTGTTCCTATCTGATATAATATCACTGCAGAATCCGCGCACTTCTGTCGGTATCCGGAGCCAAGCAGAACGCGTCTGGATCGCAGAAGATGGTGGAAGAGACTGACGATACGGTCAGCTTGGGAGCAGATCGAAAATGAGCATTTTCTAAAGGATCATGGGAAATTTGGAATGAATCTCGTTTTAAGTTCACGCAGGTCCGAGACATGCGTGGTTTTGTTAATACCGCGGGAATTCGGGAATACCCTGAGAGGGGACATCCCCAGGGAACTCCAGAGGTGACCCTCAGTCGTCATAGTGACGTCAGAGGGTCTATTCCCAGAAGCACGGTGTTCCCCAGAGGCTAGCTAGTAGTATAAGGAACATTGCTTCTGTCACGGCTATCTACCCTGAAGTATACTCAGCCTATAGCGTGGCTTAGTAGATAGCTATGATCAATACCTTGTCATGTAGTGTTAAATACTAACACTAAATACCGATGCATGATGTTCAACACCAATACTCAATGCCAATACTAACACCTAACAACAACACTCAACACTGAGTGCATAATGATAATACTCTCAATACTAACACTCAACACTGAGTGCGCAATGATAATACTCCTAATACCAACACTCAATAATAGCACTTTCAAATACTAATACCTAACAATAACACTCAAATACAAACACTTGTTATCGTAGTTTCTTCTTCTTGGTACTTATACATCAAACCATACATATACCAGTGATACGTCATGTTTCAATACTTATAGTATTACATTCTATTTTCAATACTTAATAAAACAACATTTTAGTAAACTTTCATCTTCATAAATATACGTACTTTGTGCTTAACTTTGGTTACAGCACACTCTTCCGGGTTTGGCTTGAAGACACAGTATTTGATCACAAAAAGATCAACTAGCTTGTCTCCAACAATCATTCCTTAGTTCTTTACTTTGTTTCTTATAAATTTATCAGTACCACAAAATCGATACTCGGGTTAGAAACCTACAGGAAATAAAACACATAGGGTAAAACACACTGAGCATGCAACGTAATACAGCACACACTACTTTGTTTATGGCCTTGTCAGTCAAGCTGCAAGGACAAGTTTCTAGTACTTCTTTTATAGGAAACAATGACAACGTGCAGTACGTACATGCTGCATTATGCACAGTAGAACCGCACAATCATATGCAGTAAAACCGTACGACTAATAATAATCTGCCCATGTAGATACATGAGAATAACCAATCAAACGAAAACAGAAACACTTCTTAAAGTGAGGACCATAGCGGAAAGCACCCATAGATGACAAACTCTAGGATAGTCGTTCGTAAACTTGTGGAAGGGGGACCGGCGGCAAATCACCAGTTCTCCTTGGAGTGGGGGGAGCAGAAGCTCCACCCACAACAGGTGCGGATGAGACCGGTGCCGAAGCTCGATCATGCAAATGAACAGCAGCACGTTCCATAACGACCAATGCTCGTTCTGCCGCAACATCCGCACCGATACGTGTCCAACCGGAGTCCACTAGACGTGGGAAGGACGTGGGCACTGGAGACGCTATTCCAGCCGAATAGCGCAGCAAACGAGACATAGTGGCGCGCTTGCCAGTCCCCAGGAGTTGGCGAGCCAACTTACGGGAAACCATCAACGACGAGGGCAAAGGCAGAGCCGTAGCAGGTCTACCTGCAGACAGGTCAGAGGCGTATAGGTTACTACCCCACTGGATAGTAAGCCGAGAACGGAAGAACAATTGATGAACCACACAGTCACGAATCAACGCCTCACCCTCCGTATAGATCTGATCATACGGGAGCAGGGTTTCCCCAAGAAAGACAGTCTCCATTATATCTGGGGCTGCGATCTGAATATACAGCCCGTCAGTAGTGATAGTCTTACGGGAACGACGCCACTTTACCGCAAAGAAGACGACCAATGCAATTAATATCAAGATGACAACGGAATAAGCCGAATCCTTAGCAGCAGCAGACTCACAGACAACTGGAGGTGGACAAGTCGGTACGTAATCAATAGCCACAGCTGCTGCATGAGTCACTACCTGCGCAGCGGTCATTCCAAAAACAACACGCCGCAGATAGCACAATGCCGTGCATCCCAAACAGATAGCAAGAACGATCAGGATTACCAGACCAATAGTGGCCCATGGAATGGCAAAAGAGCATTCCGACTTAAGAGCCAGTTCCTCAAATGCTAATTTAGCAGAACTGTCCTTCAGACGTTTGCGGAGATCACTCGTGTCGAACCGTGCAGGCCGACCTTCGAACGTTTTGTCCAAAAGCTCACGGAGATCCGCTGGAATCGGATCCATGACAACCTCTAGCTGGCTATCGTCCAATAAGGTTCTGGACCAGACATGCACGTCGAGGCTCAGTTTGAGCAAATCATTCGAGGGGTACCGAATGACACTCGACTGTTCCCTTCGTCTACACGCTTTCAAAGAATAGGGTATCCAAGCCCTGGCCGTTTGGAATGCACAATCGCATGGGATACGCACAACGGCATAATAGTTGATGATCTGGGCAAGAGGAGGATGACTACCACAGATCAATTGATCACTAGTTTCGGCACTTGTAAGAAGGACGAAACTGTCCTCTAGATAGACAGCCAATTCTGGAAACTTTGGGTGGATCAGGTAATCCTATCACAGAACCCTGCGATGGCCGACGCGCAGCAAAGCTGCGACGCAGGAAGACTCAGTGAGTCTTTTCATGTACGGCACATCCGGGCAAAGTGTCACTGTATCGCCATAACATGCAGCCCAATTAACGTCTACCATAGGAATGTAGTAAGACTGACTAATAGAAACTGCCACCTCACTAGGAAGACTGCGTATCTAAACAGCATCAGGACCTTCAGCGTCGTTAACGTGCACTGGGACTGGGAATGATACGACCCGATACACCTGGAACAAGTGTTCCTCAGACACCACCGGAAAACGGATGTTGACTATAAAATCGCCACCATCATGGAAGCACGTGGGCCGAGCATTCTCATAATAGAACGTCGAAGTTCCACATAGTGCAGAGCCCTACCCATTTTAGCACGCATGGTCACAGCCAGGAGAGACTGAAACACTCGGACGCCCTCAATTTCTCCTCTAAAAATAGCAGAGGCATTACTGAACTGATGGAGCATTTGATCAAGAAAACCCCTCATGCCTTCAAAAGTATCATCAATAGCACGAAACTGTTGTTCCAACAGAGTCATTAAGCCACGCTGAATACTACTAAGTTCAGTCATCATGTCAGCATGGACATCCAACCGTTTGGTGTTCATGTCTACGTCATCCGCGCGAGCTGTACCAAACAAATGATACGAAAGCTCATCAATCAGATTGAGAACAGGAATACCTCCACGGGTAAAATTAGCCTATTCAGAAATATCATCCAGTAAGGGAACAGAGTAGCCGTAGCCACCTGAAATACACTCCACACCGCACAAGGCGACTGGGAGGGAGAGTGGGAGGGAGAGGGCAATAATACCGTACACATTCCAATCATGTGCACCGGTGTCATGAACAGCGCATGGGCGGGCAGACGGGTGAGGGGAAATCCACGCGACGCGCCTCTCCAAACAAGGAGGTGGAGGGGGATGGTACAAGTAACAACCAACCCCAAGAATTTGTGTATGCTAATTATCGTAACCAGGTGGATATCGCGACGCCACCACATCCAAAATGGCGTTGCGTTGCTGGGCGGAAGTACACCCCGGTCCCGACAAAAGCAGGAACTGGTAGTGCGCATGTCCATAAAAGGTATGCGTCTCACCAGCCGGTAGACAGAAGCACACGTCAGCATCTAGGCACCATCCCCTATCAGACACACAGCTGGTTTTGTCCCAACAAACACTGTAAGCGTCCCTTGAAAGACATCACAAATGCACCACACATATCACATCCCGTATACAGACATAGACAGTCGGACAAGTCTAATGCGGTAGCCACCACACAAACAGCCTCGTTAGACATCATGACCATGTCCTAACAGAAGCGCGCCACCTGTAGCGATGTCACATTATCTCAGGAACGACCAGGGTGAGACTCGTTAATCTGTCGGGGAGGAGGGGGGGGACGATAACGACCACACCGCAACCAGCTGTGCGCATTAACCCACAACTGCACATCAACACAGCATGGGGCGCGTATCAACGCATCGGGAGGGAGACACTAAACGACCTTAAACACAGATAGCAGCCGCACTAACGTCTGCCTATAGAGAAAAACGATCAGGCTGAATTTAAACTGTTAATAGAGAGAGAACTTTAGAATCAACGTAAGAAACCTAGAAAGCACCGTATTTGACTAATAATATGTCTGTAATACAAAGAATTAGCGTGGCAACAAACTAAATTCATGACTTTATATTTCAGATCACCATTCTGCAGCGAGGCTGACGATGCCCATAGACACGCCAGCCCAGCTGAACTAGTAGTAACGTAGTGCCATATATATATACAATCATAGACACAAGATAGTAATTTTCAGAAAAGTAAATAAAAATAGAAATTAGACAGCAAAACGAATTTACTCATTACTTCCATAGAATAGATCCCATACGGATAGAGATTAGTTTAATCAACCCGTGTCAATATGAGAAGGTCTTTTCCCAACAATCAGGGCTCTTACTGCATTAATTTACCCACAAAGTGATTGCACATATACATGCAAGAACACCCAAACGATCGGGAAACCAAATGAAATCGAAAAATGAGAGAAATCGGAAATTTCACTTTTAAAACGCGATTTTGAGGCACTTGCGATCGTGGGAGCGATCTGAGAGTGCGATTTTCGGAATCCTGGGGTGGAAATTGACTAAAGCTAAACCGAGTTCACTTAGAAGCACAAACCATGCAGTACCAAATACTGCTCCAAATACACCATACTCCTAAAATAGTCTATCCTGTTAGCTATACTAAACTATAATGAAAATTACTTCAAGATTACTACAGATGACCAATAATCCTCAGGCGAAGCCCACAAACATCAGGCAATCACCCAGTCTTGTAATCATCATAGTTGTCAAGGAAAGTGTTGACCCTGGCTTACTAAGCGTATTTTTGGTTTACTAAGCCTAAATTTACTTTGGAAAATACGTTTCAAAATCCGAATTTAAGGACCTCCCAGAAAAAATTTCAGAGCCCTAGGGCCATTATTTCGCATAGCTGCCATAGAAACCCACGTTAAACCGAAAATCGAGCCATTAGCAAGCGCACTTAGCAAACCTCATAGAGTTATCATTGACAATGCTGAGCCTATGGGAAAACTTATATATTTTCTAACTTCCTTAAAAATGATCGTATCGAGAAGCGGTAAGGACCTAAATCGTATGGAAAATCATGGACAACACTAGAAAAATACAGAGTAACTCACAGGAGCAAGATAAAACGCCACAAAACGTCAAAAACATCTAAAAACCAGTGAAACATATACAATAAGACCAGATACAAAACGCATACTTCGTAGCAAAGCTCACGGATGAACAGGCTTATCACCAGGGGCAGCCTCCGTAACCCCTTGTACCACCACGGATGGGGCTGGGCCAGGGGCGGTTAGCATGCTTGTACTACCACCACTGTCCATATTTTCTGTACAATCCCTTCTTGTCGGCAATTCATACGAGTCGTACCGGTTACGCACACACGTTTTTTGCTTAGCACCCCAAAATGAGCGTGAACCGCAATGGGATTGACCGTCGACGACCAACCGCCGAGACCGTCGACGACCAACCGCCGAGACCAGGGTCTCAGACGAGTTCACCAGCTTGTGGTTTGCGGGCACCGTCAGGCCCGGCGGAGCCCAGGGGCTCCTGGGAGATACACCTGAAGGTAGTGCGGAATCTGAACCAACGGGCGGGGGAAGGGAATAAGAGGGGAAACCTGGCTCAGGTGCGACGGATCGACCCGCACCAGGGGTAGATACGTTTGCATCTACGATAGACCGCACAGTCCCTGAGCACGCCTGGGCTAAGGGACACGAGGGCGAAGCACTAGCCTCTAAAGTTGTGCCTGGCGGACCAGACGAAGCCTGAGCTTCTCCAAGCAAATCACAATTACTGTCAGTAGAACAAATCTCCTCATAAGAGGCGTCATCATACAGACGACTCAGGCGGTCATTAGCTAGGGCGGGGGACCAAGAACCATACACTCTTTTTACCTTGTTGATGTTCACATAATGTGGTATTATTTTCCCAGTATCAACCGAACGTAATTGAACTTAATTCTCTCCACGAACGTTCTCAACATGATAGGGACCCCTATAACGCGGAGCCAGCTTAGCAATAGCACCTGGTTACGGTGATGAAATCAACAAATACACTAAATCACCTACAATAAACTCAGCGGGACGACACTTCTGATCGCATCTAGTTCTAATCTTAGCTTTGTAAGCGTCTAAAACATCATTAGCCATGTGGGTAAATAATCCGATATTGTCTTTAATTCTCATGAAAATTTCATGATCATTAAGAGAATCCGGGAATCCAGTCATGGTAGGTAAATTTATTGACAATGGATCCCTACCAAACAGCAGCGAATATGGGGCAAAACCAGTTCTACCAAAGATAGTTGAACGAATTGTCCATAAAGCATACGGAACAACTTCTGGCTATCTTTCATAAGAACCTTCCATATAGCATGCCATTATTTCTTCTAAAGCTTTCTGACCACGTTCAGCTCTGGCATTACCAGTAGGCTGGCCACCTGAAGTGAACATTTGTTTGCAAGCCAGACGCTTAGTTACTTCGTTAAACAAAGTAGACAGGTAGTTCGGGCCTCTATCGGAATGCAGACGTTCTACACGTCCATATCTACATACAATACCTTTCACAAAGTATTCAGCAGTAGTATCAGCGGTACTATCTATTGTACAAAAAGCTTCGGGCCAACCGTCAAAAGATCAATAAATGTGAGAATGTATTTAGAACCTATAAAATCAGTAGCAACCCACTGAAACGGGTAGCTAGGATGCTCCCATTATTGAGCTGGAGCCTGAAAATGTGGAACTTTCTTTCTTACTGCACAAACTTCACAACTTCGAACATACTGACAGATATCTTTATGCATGTTTCGCCAGTAGAAATCAAGAGTAACTGTTTCAGTCACACTCTGAATACAGTGTGGGCGTCTTTGTTCCTCTAGGACCATCAAATTTACACAAAATACCAGAAGGCATAACCGAAAACAAATGTGCATGTCCAGCAACAATTTTAGCTAATTTCGGATCCGAAGGCAGTACAGCCAAATCAAGATACTCCATAAGAGTAGAACACTCCAGATCGTTCTTTTGAGCTTCTATAATTCCAGAAATAGTCAAACCAGATTCAGTGATTCGTAGGCCAAACAACTCAGAACCAACAGGGGGTTCACACTCACTAAGGGAGGTCTCATGTCCATGTACTCTGGACAAAAAATCAGGTAGATGGTGATTTTTACCTGGAGTATATTCCACAGTAAAATCCAGATCAGACAGGGCTAAAGCCCACCTACGAAGGCGTGCACTAGGGGCTTTATGAGCTGATTCTAATAATGCAACTAAAGGTCTATGGTCTGTGACAAATGTAAGCTTAGCACCATGCAACATATCTTCATAATGTTTAGTTACTTTTATGATAGCAAGAGCTTCTTTTTCAGTAACCGTATATAGTGTTTCAGCAGGGTTCAAAGCACGACCATAATAAGCAACAGGACGTAGTACATCATCAACCATATGACAAATAGCAGCGCCACATGTGTAATCAGAAGCATCACTAACAATGTAGAAATGGCCACCAATTTGAGGGTGAACCAGTAACGGCAGTGAAACCAGCTTGCTTTTTATTTCAAGGAAGGCAGATTCGCATTCTTCCTTCCACTTAAACGGGGCACCCTTTTTCAAGAGCGCATTCATAGGAATTGCTAGTTTGGAAAAATTCGGAATAAATGCACGATAATAATTGCAAAGACCTAAGAAGGAACGGACTGTCTTGAAATTGTGAGGTGGTTTAAAACACTCTACTCTTTCTATGATCACAGGTTGTGTCTTCAAACCTTCAGGAGTTATCAAATGACCAAGATAATTAATTTCATCACGACACCATTCACATTTTGACGGTTTAACTTTGAGACCAGCAGCAGTTAGTGCCTTCAAAACAAGCTCAACATTAGCTAGATGATCTTTGAAATCCTTATCATAAATAATTACGTCATCAAGGTAAGCTAGACATACTCTCGGTATCAAGCCACATAAGGCCATAGACATGATTTTAGAAAAATGCCATGGGGCATTCACTAAGCCAAAAGCAACACTTTTATATCTAAAAACACCATCAGGAGCTTCAAAAGTAGCCTTATCACGAAAATTTTTGTCGATTTCACACTGATGATAACCAGATAGTAGATCTAAAGCAGTCCAAATGGTAGGGCGTTTGTAAGCCATATACAGAAACAGAGACCTGGCTGTAGGCATTGGAAATTTGTCCTTGTAAGTGATGGAATTCAGCCACCGATAATCAGTGCACAAACAATTCTTTCCATCCTTCTTTTTAACAACCACTAGTGGGCTGTGCCATGGAGCTTCACTTGGCTCAATCACACCTAAACGTAGTAATTCTCGAACCTGAGCATTAATAATCTCCATTTGCTGTGGGGCATACCTGTATGGTCTACTACAGGCTATACCCTACGAATCATCTGTTCTGATGGTCATAGGACTGATGGGACAGTGACCCAACTCAGAGATACCAAAGGCCAAACTAGCTCTGTTGTGAATTAACATATTTTTAAATCTTCCAAGTTGTTCAGGATCTAAACATGATTTTGAGAAGTCAATAGAATCAGTGTCAGACTTGGCTGAATCAAATCCCGCTTGATCCCTGTCCCTTATTAATCCAAATTAAACAGATAACATGGGTCATCGTCAGGCATCCTTGTTTGAGCGAATACGGTCGTTTCATCATCAACAAAAGCCAAAACAGTATGTTGGTCAACAGAAATGGGTTCATTGCATGGTACATCAATTTAATCCACCATACCTTACCTACGGTGTTCACGGCAGCTTCCACACACACGGGTGAAATTTCAGCAGGTGCGCAGTATTTTTTTTTTTTTCATTCATTTATTTATACTGTAATCCGTCATAGGCTCAAAGGCCTGTCTTCCTTCCGGCCAGTTCATTTTGGTTTTCTGGTCCAAGTTTACATAAACAGCGTATTTAAAGTGAAAAGGCAGCTCTTATGGCTGACATATTTGCTTATTTCTTGTTCCAAATGACGTAATAAGGCAGCTCTTTGGCTGACAATATTTGCTTACTGCAATTTTTTAGGTGTATTTGTGGGGCAGTGTAAACATACTGCATGTGTTAGTATAGTGATTCGTGTGTGGCGGAATGGTATTTACCATTTCGTGTTAGTCCGACCGTTGGTAGGCTGGACCGGGAACGTGATTTTTTGTATGTGAGAAAGGTTCACTTGTGTACCAGTTAACTCCAGGAGGGTTTTTCTTATACAAATACTTTCTGCCGGAGTTTGGATATCATTGTTGGGTTTTGGCGAATATATTTTTTTAGCTTTTTGGGGGTATTGTAATCTTGGTCTGTGGCGGGGAGACTATTCCATACACATGCACATTGGTATTGTACACTACGCGTATATAGTGTGCAATTTGGTTTATTTAACTTTAGTAGGACTTTATCGTGTGCACGGGTCGGTAGTTCTCTTGCATCTACATATTCTGGCTAGCGTGTTCGTTTGAGTGCTTCTCTAAGGAGGTTCCCTGTACACCTATCATGAAGGGTTGGTAGATTTCCGATTTCATGTAGTTGTTTTGTACTTGGTTTGGGGTGTTTGGAAACTGATATCCGAAGGCATTTATTTTGGTAAACTTGCAGCTTATCCAAAAGTAGTTTTGGTCCAGCATTATATATCAGATCTCCGTAGTCACAGTATGGGCGGATTTGGTGTCTACATAACTGTAGAGAGGTGAGGTCAGTTATATAGGGACGGATTTTCCTTAGAAGATAAACTTTGTGTGACAGATTGTGGAGAGCTTTGGTTATATGTTTTCTGAAACTCAATGCATTATCTAGGGTTATTCCCAAATAGTTGTATTCATTTACATGCTCGATGTCGGTGTCATTTACTTTAACAATATTTGGCCTGGTCATATTTAACTTATGTGGGGTTGCAAAGTACATACTTTTAGTTTTTTTTATGTTTACTGTTAGTTTGTTTTGTTTACACCATTTGCTGTAACTTGTAGCATCCTCTTGTAGCTTATTAACTTCAGTTAGGTCATTTAGTGTTCGAGTCATAAAAAGCACAGTATCGTCTGCATACATTTCAATGCTACAGTGGTTGAGTGTATAGACTATGTCGTTAATGTATATAATGAAAAGCAGGGGGCCTAGGGTTGACCCTTGGGGTACTCCGTATTTAATGGTTTTTGTGGATGAGATTTTGTTGTTGCATTTAGTTTGTTGTTTTCTATTTGTTAGATAGCTATTAAACCAGTTTAGTGTTGGGGTATCGAAATTATAATGTTTTAACTTGTTTAAGAGAATTTGGTGGTCAATGGTATCGAACGCTTTTTTTAGATCAAAAAAGATGGCTTGAGTATAGTTGTTTTTATTTATTATGGTATATAAGGTGTCGGTGAATTTGGATACTGAGGTTGTGGTCGAATGTGCTGCGCGAAAGCCATTTTGGTGTGGGGATAATGTGGTGTTTTCGTCAAGGAACTGGGTAATTTGCTTATGTATGATCTTTTCGATTAGTTTACTAGGTAGTGGTATTATAGAAATTGGTCTGTAGTTATTGACATCACTATGTGATCCAGCCTTCGGGATAGGAGTAACGACTGTTCTTTTCCAGGAGTCAGGGAACTTCTGCTTGTTTATGGATAAGTTGATGATATATGTAATATGGTAGGGTAGTGTTTTGAATGTGTCTTTCAGTACTTCTGTCGATATGTCTTTTATACCTGAGGGCTTTGAGGTGTCTATCGCGTCTACAATTTTCAAAACTTGTTGTTCGTCTGCTGGTTGAATTGCAAAGTCATTTAGGGGTTGTGGGGCATTTATGAACCAAGGTTCGTTTAGGTTTTTTGATAGTTTTTCCCCGATGTTGCCGAAGAAATCATTTATGTAATCTGGTGTTTGTTCTTCACTTACTTCATTTCCACTGTCTTCGTCAATTAATCTAATTTTGTTACCCTTGCCTGTATTTTTGTTTGTTAAGTCATTTATTTTTCGCCAGAAGGTTTTTGGGTTGTTCTTGTGTTGGTCAAGTTTAGTTTTATAGAATTCGCTTTTTGCACTTTTGACCTGTTGTTTAGCATAGTTTCGTATACGTCTTGCTATGTTCCAATCGTCTGGGTCATTTGAGCATTTCGCTTGTTTAAGACATTTGTCTTTGTTCTTTAATAAGTACATTAGTTCTGGAGTTAACCATTCGGCTTTCTTCTTTGAGGATTTAATGTTTTTGATTGGGCAAAGTGGGGTAATTAGTGTTGTGATAGCTGATAGTAGGTATTCCCAGGCTAAGTCTGGTGATTGTTTCTCCCACAGTTCATCCCAGTTGTAGTTTTTGAATATTTGTGCGAATAATTTGCTGTCATAGTTCTTATAACTGCGACCCTCGAACTCGATCGGTATTTTCGGCGGTGATTTTTTTCGTAATACCATATATATCATCAAATGATCACTTAGATTGAGGTTTGCGGTTCCATATGTGGAGACATGGTCAAAATTTGTTATGAACAAGTCGATCAGACTATCCTTTGTCTCTGGATCGTACCTAGTCGGTGTGTCTATGAATTGCTTCATTCCCTGTATCCCAACGAAATTTATTAACGCTTTTGTTTCAGGGTCACTGGTATCCAAATAGTCAATGTTATAGTCACCTGTTAATATTAATTGCGCATTGTCTGGAATTGCAGCATCATCGATACATGTACCAAGATACTCAAGAAATTGTGCTACATTGCCATCAGGAGGTCTATATATGTTTCCTATGTAGTATTTCTTAATGCCGGGTCGGGATATAACTAGCCATTGTATTTCAATATTTTCATTGCTTAGATTCATATGATTAACTGAAGTATCAGTAACCGTATAGTCATTGTGTATATAGGCTGCTATACCCCCTCCTTTCTTAATCTCACCTTTTATATTTAGAGTTTCCCTATCGAGTCTTAACAGTGCGTAGTTTGGAATGTTAACCAGTGTGGTTGGTATTTTGTTATGTAGCCATGTTTCAGACAGTAAAGAGCATGCTATATTGTTATCTGCAAGGTAGTTTGAGTATTGATCAATATGAGCAAACAAGCTTCGGATGTTAAAATGTGTAATTATTATGCCTTTAGCCCCCGTCAATATATCTACTTTATCCAGCATTTCTAGTTACTTCAATATTTTGTACCCTGATGGCAGTGTCTGGTATCTTGTGCAACCATCTCATGTTTCTCAGTTTTCTTCGTTCTGTGCTAGGTCTTATGCCTTCGGGCATAGCCGTGGCATCTGGACAGTGGTAGTTAATAGTATGTAGTTTTGCCTTACCGTATAACAGATGACGTGCTTTTTGGACTGTCATCACAGGATTCCACTGGAAACCAGGAATTCACAGCACACAACATCTCTGCCATAGGCTGCATATGAATGATCTGTGTAGGAGAGATGGGGTTACCTCCAAACAGTTTAACAGTACCCTGACTAACAGAAGACTGGAGAGTCCCACGAAGTATCACGATGTACTATACAAATATCAGGTATGTCTTTAAGCTTCTCTAGAGAGATAAAACAATCACTAGCACCAGTATTCACCAAAGCATTAATCTTAACATTTTTGAACACAAAAGGTACATATATTGGATCAGACCTTACATTTGAATCTTTACTGGGCCCACTCACGGGAAATAATTTCGGCTCAGCTGAGCAAGCGGACCCCTTTTAGCGTTTCCCTGACGATTATTACCATTATCAAAGGACAATCTACGTGCAGGATAGTATTTGTTACGTGATTCGTCAATTCTAACATGATTAAATTCATCAATACGCTGACGTATCCACCTACATTCCTCAGTCACATGTCCACACTGCTTGTGCAACAAGCAGTACTTACTCTTGTCTGCTTCACGGTACCCATTTGGAGACTGGTACCGGCGATTACCTGGCGACGGACTGCAGGACTGCCCACCTGCGCGCCTGGAAGGAGAGTCGAAGAGACGGCCTCCATTCGTTGGAGCCAAGTAGGAACGACCACCAGATGTAGGGGGTGGCATCCACGGACGTTGTTCTGACCGATAGCCACCAGGCCATCGATCAGCAGATGGTGACCGGTATCGGCGATCATCATGACGACGATCACGGTTGTCACCAGAACGGTAGAAGTCGCGGGAGGGATGGTCTTGTTGGTAGGGGCGGCTCATCGGAGACGCCTCACGGGGTCTTGACATCGGGGGTCTTGTAGACAGCATAGACAGCACCACATCGACTTTGTCACACAGCTTAGCAACAATGGGATCCGGGAAGGGAGAGAAAGGTGAGACTGAACGAGACCTGTTTGTAGACACAGAGTGGAGGCTTCGTGCCACCGACGACGGAGCTGTAGATGAAGCCACAGATGAGATGGAGCTCAACCTGGCAGCAGCATTCACAGCTTCTTGGAAGTTACCTGGATTGATCACAGCCAGATTATGCGCGAGGACGGCGTCAATACCTGCTATAAAGACTGCAAGTAGTGCACCATCATCAACACCTGTACGTGCCTGCTCTTGCCGCAACTTGCCAGCAAAATCAAGCACTGACTGTCCTGGGCTTTGTTTCAGTGCAAAGAACTCTTTATGTCTCTGCCACAAAGGACGACTGTCACCAAACAATTCCAATAAAGCTGCTTTTAGATGATCGTATGTGTCTTTTCTGTTGTCTGGGAGAGCACGGACCCAGTCAGCAGCAGCTCCCCGCAGGCCATGTAATGTCATAGCCACCTTCTGTGCATCTGGCCAATTACAGATATTGCTAACACTGTGCATGTCATGTAAGAAGGTGTCAACACGCTCACTGCTGAGTCCTGAGAACTGAGGTACCTTAATATGAGGTATATGAGGTCTTGGTGCCTGGCCATCTTGAGCAGCAGGGCCCTGGGCGCCCTGATTACCGTGACCTAGCTGAGCATTCATGTTGGGTAATTGTTGAATTAAGGCAGAATTATCAGGTTGAATGTTACCACCACTAGCCAGCTGATCAGTCCTGGGGACTGTCCCAGTAGGAAAGTCTGTCTCCAAAACGTCTCGAAGATTGTCTGTATCAGAAATAGAGCCAGAAGCTGACTCAGTTTCTCCAATAAGATCCTTAATACCACTCAACAATGCTCTATTACTGTCACGTGTAGAATCATCATAATCTGAAGAATCCCCAAACAGCTGTCTTGCCTGAAAAGACGACTCTTGTCTCTGAACAGCACCGAAATTTGACTGGGGTGTTGAAAATTGACTTACAGCAGGGTTAGATGCTACACCGGTAGGTGCAGGATTGTCGGGCACCAAAGCCGTAAGCCCACCTGTACGGTTTTGACCGGGTTTGAAGGTCCCTTCAGACCTGATATCAGTTTTGTAGCCACTGAGAAGGACAGAATCGTGGCTTGTCGATTCCAACAACGTCTTAGTAGGTGTCGGGCCGCCCAAGCGGTCGTTGGAAGCGTGTGTACCTGGTGTCACACCCGAAGGTGCGCGCGCATTGGATACGGCACCAGTAACAGAAGAAAAGTCAGAACTGTCTATAGACACTTTAGAAGATTGTGAAGTGTCCGAATAGGAATTAGGACTCGTAGATAATGTAGAATCTGTAGGACAGACTAAACGTTCTGAGGGAGAACTCCCCTCACAGGTAGCTGGAGAACTGTGGCCACCAGCTGCACCAGCACCCAGAGATGACTGATCTTGAGTAATAATGACAGTCGGAGCACTCCTTAAAGTACGATCCGAGGAAGGTACTCGAACACCTTTAGTCTGATGAGGCACTGGAAAACGACCAGTCATTGCCAGGAATCATAGTGGAATCAGTAGATAGTGAGTCACTTGTGAGTCATACTAATCAAAACCATAATGCCATGTGACGCAATACAACAATCAAAGACACTCAAACCATGAAGACACATGTAATTACCTTATAAATGGGTTCGCCACCAGTGTTCTGGTAGCGGTCGGGTTCATTAGTGTTGTAATTAGATTAATATGTAAGATGGGGAGGACTAATGGAAAGTCTATATGTATACACCTAGACGCCCTACGTGAGAACGTAGTGACGCCTGGTGTAAGGCTTCCTTAACTTTACTAAACTTTATTAAACCTCTAGTGCCATCTGGTGGCGACGTTAGGAACTACTGAAATATCCCAGATAATAGTTACGGCATGTAGTGGCCAAGAAACGAAGTACTGAATAGATCTTAACTAAGTTATAACTACAGTGTCGACACCTAGCAGTGAACGTAGGCAAAACGGACGCAGATTCGCCTCCTACGTTTCAGAGAAGTAGACCGACAAATGCCCGCAACTTAATAATTAATTAATTGCGTTCATTTGTGAATCATAACCATTGAACTATATAAGGATTCACGACAGAGATGGATACTACGCCTATCTCCATAGGTCACATTAGTCTTATGTAATCAAACGTATTCTTAATTATTATTGTTGAGTTAAGATATGATATAATTATTGTAATTTTTATTCTATTTTGTTACGTAACATTGTGGGGAAGGTAGGAGCAACTCTAAGGCTGTGTGCACGCAAGGCCACCAGACTCTGTAACCCCTTGAGCACAGCGAGGTCACCTTAGTGAGACCTTTAATTAAGGTAGGGAAGATCTAATATCAATGTGGTGGTCGCCGCCTGTCTATCAGGTTGGATGACCCCAATCCGGAGCGCTAGTTCCAGGCAGGATCCCACCCTACGCGTTCTACGTAGGTTGGTTCGGTTTTCGGTTAGTTTGCACAGACCTAGTCACACATAACACAACAACATCTTTTAATAAACAGAGATGTTTATTATTTACTACTTCCCGGAAAGATCTGGAAGATCTTTCCCACAAGTACAGTACCCCAGCACGTAGGTGCCAGGTAACGCTGGAGAGGCTAATCTGAAAGACTCGCCTAACCACCAGGAAGGTTACAAGAACCCGCCTTCAAAGTGAGGGCCCAAGGGTCTGTTCCGTAGAAGAGACACGCGAGGACAGCCTGTCGACCTACTGTGAACGCTGAGTATATATACCCAGCGTTATGTAATCCCGGCCTCCGCCGCACCACTCTCGTGTGCGACGTTGTCCGGAATCACTACACAGTAAGGATCGGCATGTCGCGCCACCTTCCGTGAAACAAACGAACACTGCTGGATTCTCACCCCACTACATTACCCCTCCCAGTTTTTACTACGGGGGGGACCAAGGCAGCCATTATGCTGCTAGGGGACATCCCAATTAAAAATTATAACGTAAATCCAGCAGTTCTTGGTCTACTCTCTAGCTTCCTGGTGTTCACAAGAAAACTGATACCAATGTATAAGTGAAAAAGGTGGAATTGTAAGATGGAGAAGTTATATTAAAAATATGGAAGATACGACATTTAGGAAAGAAGAAACGACATTTGAAGAATGAAGGACTAGCCTCGCTAGCACCTTGAATAAATGTGATATATCTTGAGCCGGGGAACATATTCTCGAGCGTTGGGCAGGGAAGACTCGACAGTCGCGGACCTACAGATGGTCAGCCTGGCCTGTCGAGCACCCTGCGTCCAGCCGTTCCAGATCTTGTTGAAGTCCATTGTAGGCTCCCGGCGGGTGAGTTGTCGTTTTCTTTCTCTTCTTAGAATATTGAGCCCAGCTGGCCCACCGGCGTAGCAGACCTACTACGTTCAGCCCGATACCAGCGGGTGCTGGGCTTCTCACTGTTCTTCATTTTGGAAGACATCTATATGTAGAAGAAGGGTCAGCCTCGCTCGACACCTTCTTAGTTGGAAAGTTGCCGAATACGGAAATAATGGCCAAAAAGGCAAAAACAAGTCTCCATCCACCTGGTAAGAGTGTGTGGTATCAGTGTTCTTTTATTTGGCTCCAGCTATACTGGCATAGTTTCCTTCGGCTCAAATCGAGTACCAATTAAGGCCCCAATTTTAAGCCGGATTCAGAACTTACGATCATCGACCCAAGGTAGAAATAGTCGGCGCAATCCAACAGAACAGGGATTGCGTCTACTATCTCATTATCGAGTCAACGAACTCAGTTCCGACCTTACCCGGTACCATAGACTAGTGTGGACGGAATCCACACCACAGGCCGGAGGTTTTCGTGATGGGGGCCTATTACGGGCCTGACCATCGAGAGAACCTTCAGCCGTCTGAAACCAGGGTTGTGCCTTGGGGAAGTCGTTTTACTGACTTTCCTCAGCCCAAACCCAGGATCGCTTATCATAGGTCGCTCCTAACTTTTCCTCTACCCCTCCCAGCGATCCTTGCGGTTCGCTGAGAAAGTGCAGAATTCCGGTTAGGAGGCCACACGACGATCTATCAAGATTAAGTAATTATTCTCGAGAGACCATCCTGGAAGTAGCTAGGTCAGAAACTTCGGGACTTCCCTTACCCGTCTGACTTCGGATCCAGGAGAGTTGTTGACTCTGCCGGTTCCGAGTTTAGACGGCGTCTCCCCGGCCTATCAGGCACCAATTGAGCCGGTCGTTGTCAACCTTAGATATCATCGTCAGAGGATATCTTGAGGTCGAGAATTTCCGACTGACTGGGCATGGTAGTCGTCGGTGGAACCGACGTTGCCGGGGCGGTCCTCTCTGGTCGCAGTGGACTCAGTGCAGACGTAGGCTGGAACTGAGACATCAACTGCTGCAGAGAGGTCGGTCCGGTATCTAAAAAGATTCCGGACTCCAACGGGATGATGTTGGCATTCATCCCCATTGCCTCACCCTGTTCCTCGTGTTGATCCATCGGCTTAGCCTGGGAGGGCCTCGCCGATGTTTCAGCCCGTGTCACGGCGGGAGGCATCCTCGGCTGTAGGACTTCAGTCAGATCCTGTTGGATCTGACCTTGTCCTGACAGCAGAGTGTCTACAATGACATCCATAGGCTGGGCCGTACTGGATGTAGTGTCCTGGTGGGAAGTGTCGGATCTGATTCTTCCGGGGTGAACTGAAGAAATCTTCCCCTGCTCCTTTGTCGGGCCAACCACGCTTCCTCAAGGGCTTGCCGGTCGTCACCGATGTCATAGAGCGACATTCCCAAATGCCGAAGACAACGTTCATCTTGGCGATGGGTCTGGGCTTCCGCCCGGGCAAACCTCGATTGGACCGTGGTTTTCGCAATATGCGCATCCTCTAGGTCCGATGCATATTGTTTAGCCAGGCCCTTCGTGGCTTCCTTCACCTCGAATCGGGCTAGGTTAACTAGCTCCTGAACGAGGCTCTCATGGAGAGACTGAGCGCCCCTTCAGACGCGGCCTTCCAATGTGCTACCTATGTGCGACTCTAGTTGATCCGCCCTTTGGACGTATTCAACCGATATCGCACAGGGAGAGGAAGTTACCTTCAACGCAACGGGTGGTTGTGTCGTCGGTTTCTTCCTCACCTCAACAACCGGGTTGGCTGGTGATGGGAGTGCCGGAAAGGCCTCTTCATCCACAACTTTCCTGGGTGCTTGGGTAGCACCTCTACTGATTGGGGTAACTCTCGGGAGACTTGAGCTGGGACGAGTCTCAGCTGGTTTTTCCTCGGGTCCGCCTACATTAGAAGCAGTTGGAACGTTCCCTTCACCCTTGGCTGAGAGGAGTTTTAGTCCCTCAGTCAAACTTGGCGTAGCCTGGTAAGCAGCTTCCACCACGTCAGCGATGGTGTGCTTACTAGGAGCCAACTTCTTCTTCGGTTTCCGACTGGATCGCCCAGAAGTATCATCCTCGCTGGACGAGGACGATGACAACTTCTTGACCCGTCGTCTAACCTTCGAGAAACCCCTAGACGGTTCCCGGCTATGGGACCGTTTGTTCCTCGACTCCTTTGACATCCGTCAATGGTTCGAAGCGGATAGAATCAGACTCCCGAACCAGCCAGGATTCTTTTTCCATCCGATTTTGAACAATCGACCATCTGTCACACAAGTTTCGGGATCCAGCTTGCCTTTCTGAGCATCGGAACCTAAGTCAATGAATCTCTGCCACAGATTCATGACTCGTTCCCGAGCTGCAGCTCCAGCAGTCCGGTGTTCCCGGGCAATGTGTCGGACAAGACACGATCGCCGCGAACTGGCACACCCGGCCTGGCAAGAACCACCTTTCTTACCGAGGCACTGTAGCCACGGTTGCTCAGCTAAGTGTACCTCTACGAGGTGCCTAGCGTAACGACCCACAGTCGCATAGGTTGGTAACAATTTCTTGTCCCTTCCATGGCAACTCAGAAAGACACAATGATCACCGTTACCAAACTTGTGCCATGCGTACGCGATTCGGTCTTTGACCTGATCTTCGTACTTAAGCCAGCTGACTTGGGACACTCCTTTCACCCGGTCGATGTACCAGGTGTTGGGAGAACCCTCGTCAACCAACCATTCCTCGTCGTCAGGCATTCCATCTAAACCGACACCATCTGGGATGTAATGTCGGTTTCCATGACGGAGATCTTCCAGGCAAGTGTAAGTCTTGCCCAGCAAAGAGGCGGGTAGCTGTCGAGCCACTGTTCTCTTCCCAGCCCGCTTTACGCCAGGCTGGAAATCACCGCCATCACTGTCCAGGTTAGATTTGGTCAGGGGTTTAGCCCTGTCCATCTCCGTTCCCCAACACTTGACCTCTTCGCTACCCGTGGCACCCGTGGAGGTGCTCGGTGTAGCGACAGCCGCACTCGGTCCAGCTTGCGCCGCGGGTTTGTCTGAGCCTTTCGACCCAGCCCCCTTCGACTTCTCTTGCTTCCCGGGTTTAGGTTTCCCTTTACCCGAGTCACGCGATTCCAGCCGACCTTCCTTCTTCGCCAACTCCGCCTCAGCCCGTTCCCGGGCTGCACGACGGAGTCGCTTCCTCTGCTGCTTCGACAGCTGCGGCTGAGTCCTGGAAGCATCCTGAGGTTTTGACACCTCAGTGTTACTAACAGACTTCCCCGGCGCGGGTTTAGCCGGCTGTGACACCGGTTTATCACCTTTGCTGGACGGCTCCGTTACTACAGAGTCGTCCCCAACTGACGAATCAGTCTCCATGGCGGCCTCTGCACCAACCTCGGTCCTCCCAGGCTTAGCTACCGGACCCGGGGCCAAAAAGGTCCCCGTTTCCGCCGGCTTCACCTCAGGTGGAGTCCAATGCTGGTACATTGACTGCACTAGTGCTCGCGTCTTGGGATCTGGGATCCCAGCTAGCATATCTTCCAGGCTTTGAGTAGAAACCTCAAGCCTGGACTCCATCTGCTCGAAGTACCTCCTCTGAGAACAACGACGCGGGCGGGCTCGGCCACGCCTCGGGGTCTCGCGCTCTGATTCGGAACCTGCGGCTTCCATCATGATCACATCCGAATCAGAGACTTCGGTTTTCACCGAGCTCGTCTTCGGACGGGCACCTGAAGAACCCTTAGCAGCCTGGGCCGCCTCAGACTTCTTCCCTTTGTGACTTTTTCCCTGTCCGGGTCGTTCCTCTCTGGTTTCCCCAAGAAGAACAGAGCCCTCAGACTCGTCCCCTTCCAGGTCAAAATCACCATAATCTGACCCGATGAGCAAAGCATCATCGACCAGATCTGCCCCCCGCTCAGCCGAGGCCGAGGATCCGGGCAGTGGTGAGGGGAGCTCGCGCTCACCCTCCGTAGACGGAGCACGGTCAGCCATGCTGCTACTGCCCTACTCCTGTGGTGCTAGGCACCACTCCGAACACAGAGTGAAGACTGCTGAAAAAACAGGGTCTTATATACTCCTAGTTGACCCAGATTCGCAGTCGCGAACCAATCAACCGTGTCGAGACTGGCTCATCTTGAGCGTCTCAACACCGCATGCGTGAAGAAACCAAAGGTCAGCGTTTTGCTCGACTTGATTCGTTCACACCTTCAATCGCCCAGCACAGGTTCCGAAACCCGGGGAAGCCCCTTTTTGAGCTCCACCCCGAGTTCTCTACCGCGTGGGCGTTTTCTTATTGCCATCGTGCATCACATCGATAGTATGGGAGACTATGTACAACTTTCATATAAATGGATCAGACCTCACAGAGCGTTCGGCAATTCTGCAGCCTCTAGAGGGTCCTCGACGGGGTCCCTTAGAGCAACGTCTGGGCTGCGGCACACAACGACTGGTTTTAAGGTAACTATTTGATCAACATTCACGTATAATTGACACGCCACTGACTATCAACGATCTACATTCCGTACCATTGCTTCTCGTTGTGTTTTCGACAACCCCGGCACCACTACTCTTTGTAGCTAACCACAGCCTTCGATTTTAGTCGAGAGCTGCGGCGGGGTTTAGAGTCTCTTTTACACTCCATTCTACATCTCAAACCATGTTTATTATACACCGCTCGATTTGTAGCAAATTCGGACTTATCCGTATCGGGTTTTTCATCTACCCACACCTCCCTTTTAGGGTTAGCGCAAGTAGTAATCACCCTCTGCGGACGTCCCGGTTTCCGTCGTGTTGACGGGCACCCATTCGGAACCCCGGTAACCTTTGACCGGGACTTCCCTGTCGGGGTCTGCCTCCGCCGTGTTGACGGGGGTTCCTCTCTGGTACCCCAGTCGGACCCGTGGTCAGTGACACATCCCGCGTTGTAGCAGGGTGTGAAACTTCAAAGCCGGAACTTTCGCGCTTCCCTTCCCATAGTCGTAAACAAGCTACATGGGATTTGTAACGCCTTCTTGACCATTCATCCTCTATAACTACCGTCATTTCTGACAATATTTGAACAATTCTGAATGGTCCGTCCCAGTTAGGAGCGAGTTTTACATTTACCAACGGAGTGTGGTATCGTACAACCCGGTCTCCTACTCGGAACTTATGTGGTTTAAGATTGACATCATGGCCAGTCTTTTGCCACTCGGCAGCTTTTGTCAGGTTCCGTCTCGCGAGGTAATATCCCTCTACAAAACGTTCCCTGAGCTTTTCGACAAAACCTATGGGACAAGGATCATCCGTAGACATTCCGGGAAC
Source organism: Alentia gelatinosa (assembly GCA_950022655.1). Classification (NCBI taxonomy): domain Eukaryota; kingdom Metazoa; phylum Annelida; class Polychaeta; order Phyllodocida; family Polynoidae; genus Alentia; species Alentia gelatinosa. The sequence continues at coordinate 145,178,475 of OX465580.1, read as the reverse complement.
CCCATAGACTATGTCAGCGGGCATTACTATTTCCTCGCCAAAGACGAGTAAATAAGGTGAACACCCCGTGCTTGAATGAATGGTCCCATTGTAAGCGCGAGCTATAAATGGTGCCAATTCACCCCAATTCTTCCGGTTTTCATCTACCAGGGTCCAAAGACACTGGATCAATGTCCGGTTGAATCTTTCTACCATACCATCCGATTGTGGATGATATGGATTAGTATGCGTCTTTTTTATCTCGAGTATCCTACACATTTCTTTCCAGATCTGGGATTCAAATTACCGTCGCTGGTCGGAATGTAGTATGCTCGGAGTTCCAAAAGGCAGCATCCAGTTTTTCACTAAAGCTTCCGCACAAGTGGCAGCTTTGTGATTCTTCATGGGATAGATCTGCACATATTTTGTATAGTAATCCATCACCACCATCATACAGGTATTTCCTTCCTCAGACTCATCGATACCAGATATGATATCCAGAGCAATTCTGGCAAACCTGACACCAAATAGCTCCTGTTGTAGCGGCATCTTTCCGAATCCTACCCCGGGTTTGACTTTGCTACAGACGGAACATCCAGATATCCATCTTCGAATATCTGCACCCATTCCAGGCCAGTAGTAACGACACCTTATTCTGGCTACCGTCCTTTTCCGTCCTAAATGAGCTGCACTCCTATGTTCGTGACATAGAGTCATTAGTCCGGAACGTAATTCTCGAGGGACTACTAATTGCAGAGCACGTTTAAGTGGTTGCAACGTAGTTCTCCATCGATATAATACTTCATCTCGGACCTCTAGTTCTTTCCATTGACCACACAGATTCCGAAATTCTCGGTTTTCAGGCGAGATCTCGGGCCCTGTAGGTCTATGGAGCCCGTTGGCTACCAGTTTAGTTAACCGGAACAGATCTGGGTCAGCCTGTTGACTTTTCTTAATCTGTTCTAGTGTCCACTGATAGTTCTGGGGCAGTTTTACTTTCTGGGAGCGTAGGGTAGCTATTACAGCTCTATGCTCGCCACAGTCCCGGCAATCTGGCCACCCACATTTCCGCACTGGTCTCCTTGAGAGACAATCCGCATTAATGTGAGACTTTCCAGCCCGGTGCTCAATCTGGCAATTAGTCAATCCGAATTCGGAAAGAGCTGCCAGCCATCTTCCAATCATTCCCTCGGCATCTTTAAAGTTAAAGAGCTATTTGAGAGAAGCATGGTCATTACTAGCATCAGTATCAAGAATAAACCGACCCTGGGGCAGAGGGTACTTGAACACGGGAGTCTCTGTAAATTTTCTTTTAAGTCCCAGAAAAGCATGTTATGCTTCCGGAGTCCACTGGATCTCTTTTGGCTTCCCTGGCTTATCTAGTACCACATACTGTTGCATGGGATGTGCAATTTCAGAAAAACCCGGAATAAAGTCGCGGTAGTACAAACAAAATCCTAGGAAAGACCTTATGTCTTTTATATTCTGGGGGCGCGGCCAATTAGCTACTACCTCCAACTTGGAAGGATCTGCCCGGATTCCATTTCCAGAAACTATCTGTCCCAAGTATTCCACAGATCTGCGAAACAGTTTGCATTTCTGAGGTTTGAGCTTCAACCCATAAGATTTAATCCGCTCAAATACCTCTCTCAGGTTTTCTAGACATTCAACATAATTCTTTCCGAAGATGATTATGTCATCCAGATAAACCAAACACTTTTTCCACTGTAAGCCACGCAACATCTGATCCATCATGGATTCAAAAGTCGCTGGAGTGTTACAGAGGCCAAATAGCATTACGGTAAACTCGTAAAGCCCTTGATAAGTGGTGAACGCAGTTTTAGGTTGATCGCCACTGTTCATCTTTACCTGCCAATATCCAGATTGGAGATCCAGAGTACAAAACCAATGGTTCCCTCCTAGAGAGTCAAGACTCTCATCGATCCGTGGTATTGGATAGGCATTTTTCCGGGTGATACTATTCAATTTTCTGTAGTCAATACAGAATCGGCAAGTACCATCCTTCTTAGTAACCATTACCACAGGGCTAGCCCAAGGACTTGCACTGGGGATAATTACTTTCTGGCTCATCATTTTTTCCACTTCCTCTTCTAAAGCTTCCCGTTTTACCGGTGGTAGCCGTCAATAAGGAAGACAGAAAGGTCGATGTCCTTCTGTGTCAATCGTGTGTTCTACTCGATCCGTTCTTCCCAGAGGATCTCCGGGTCGAGCAAAGATTGACTCCATTTTCTTTAGAAGCATTCTTAGTTCACGTCGTTCCTCACTGTTTAGTGTGTCTGTCGTCTGAACTAAGGTTTCTAGAGTTTCATGCAACTGACTCGGAACTGGAATGTATCCTGTTCCTGTATCAATAGCACTAACTCGTACTTCTTCATAATCAGTTCCTTCAAAGTCCAGTTCTCCCAGTTCGGATTTTTCATCTTCCCCGTTTATTTCGGAAACTGGAACAGGTGTGATTCCCTGTGGACCGGAGTCTACTAGGCCATCTACATGAGCTAGGGTTGCCCAGCCCAATGTATCACCTTTCTTCAATTTAATCAACCCGGAGGTGTGATTACTTATAGGAATTGATCCTTCTTTAGCACTTCCGATCAAAGTATCCCAGGCCTGTATTCCTTTGTGAGAAAACAGTTCCGGGTTTGGCTCGGAGAGTGCATCTCCACGTGGTAAATCTCCTTCCCCAGCTATCAGGACATTAACCATCTGCTGAGGTGGGATGCCCACATCTTGTCGAACAGAAATCAAAGAAGAAATCTGTCAACAACTACATTCCACTTCCATTAACTCAGGAAATTTGAGTCGGAGAGTGCCATCTTGTAGATCCACAGAGCCTCCATAGAGGGTGAGAAAATCTACGCCTAATATTCCACTCTCTTCAATGTCACTGAGTATGGGACCCCATACAAATTCAGTGTTACCTATCGAGACTGGAATGATCACACTACCATAACATCTCATGTGAGTGCCATTAGCAGCTTTTCCCGAAGGTCCAGGAACATGACATTCCTGTGCGAATCCGAAAGACTGATAGAGTCCATTGTTCAACACAGAGGGACTAGCGCCAGTATCTAATAATAGATCTATTTTTCTTCCCTGAATTCTAGCCGGCACATACCAAGGTCGCCCACCTAAGGGAGACGGTTGTATAAACCGTGAGATCCCATCTAAGGTTCCAAGATCCCATCTGCGTTGACAAAGCCATTGCAGACAGGGGTGCCCGGATGAAAGATACTTACTACAGATCGTTGCGACCGTACTTCGTATCTTTCCCTTTTCTGGTAAGTGGGGAATACATCCCTTCTTATTGATCTCACAGGTTTGTGTTTCCTGGCACATCTCTTCCCGGACCGCAGTGTTGCCACTCGCTACAGTCCTTCTTTGTTTTCCGGTTCACTTCTAGAGGGAACCGTCAACGCAGGCAAACTACGAGGTGTTTCCACTGTAGTAACATTCCGGGCTTCAGGACAATCTGGAGAGATATGTCCCATTTTGTTGCACCGGCAACAACGTCGAACATCCAGCTGGTTTTTCTCCACCTGATTCAGTCTTTCGTTGATTTTGGCCAACAACTTCATTACCTCAGAAGGATTTCCTTCTGGTTCAGTGGTTTTAGGTTTTGCCTCTGCCACAAAAGGTACATCACTGTTCCTTCCAAAGCTAGGGGTTCGACCTCTCCCACGTCCCCGTCTATTGAAACCTCCCCTTCCAAGTACCATCGAGCGGACATTAGAGAGTATATCCTCTATTTCCGCTTCCTGACACCTGTAGGTATCTTCTTCTTCTACTTGTGACCAAGTAGAACCTACTACGTTAACCCGGGGAGTTTTTCCTGGATTAGCATACTTTCCGAATAGTATACACCGCTGTTCATAGGCGTCCACTATTCGCAACACCTGCATGAAGTTCATACCGGGCTCCCATTTAGAGATGACTTCCGCTCTCACGTCATCATCTCGAAGTCCTTTCACAAACTGAGTTTGCAAATCTTCATGTAGTGCGGGAGAATCCAATCCCGTTCCCGGGTAAACTTCCAACAACATTTGTTGTAAAGCTAGCCCATAGGCCCGAGTTGTCTCCTCTCTACCCTGGATCCTCTTTAGAAAATTGGATCGGGGGTTCAGCGTTACCAGCTGACCACAATAATAAGAGGCTACCTCCACTAACTCATCCCATTCCGTACCACCGGAACGGCGAAAAGCGCGAAGGGCAGCTTCTCCATGTCCATCTCGTAGCGCTCTCTTGAGGTATGGCAATGCATCGACTTTATTCCAGCCATTTCATTGTATATCCTCACAAAATCCTGCAAACCAGTGTTCCCACTCCATTCCTTTTCCATAAGGTTTTGGAATGACAGCGTTCCTTCTGGCTGCGTTCTCTGGACGCATAATCGGAACCTTGCCAGCTCTTGCCATTGACAAGTTGAAGATCCGGTCTTGCTCCCTTATTTGGTTGAAAGAGTTGAACCCTAGTTCGGCTATAGCTTTACTAGTGTGTTCAGAACTCGGAGAACCCATTCTTGACTCGGAAGGTAGCCGGAAGCTAACCAAAGGAGTCTTCACACCCTTTGTTCCAGATATAAATCTGTTAGGGGTCTTTTCAAGATCTTCCACCTTCCCTGGAGGGGAGTATAGATGATCTCTTACATTACTCCAGCCAGCTTGTGACATAGGCATCCTTCGGGATGATTCTGTCTCTGCTAGTTGAGCCTGGTCCTTCATGTGGTGTACATGTTGGTCCAATTGCTCGATTCTTTCTAGAGTCTCTATCTTGCGAACCGAAAGTTCTTCCACATATCTCAGGCCTCCCTTTTCCGATCAAACCCGGCTAAGAGTTCTGGTCCAAGGAAGCCTTCGGGAACCTCATCGGAAGGTGCCTGAAAGGTATCCTCCGATCTATTCCGGGGAGTACTAGACTCTCCAGGACTATCTGTCTGAGACCCAATTTTACTGAGTCCCTCCAGGGGCCATGTCGGCTGTTGGCAGCCGGACTGAAATTCTTCAGGACCGTCGAACTCAAATTCTGAGCAGCGGTTCTCTTCCGAGATTTCTCCTTACCGGACTTCTGGGTTTCACCCCCTCCCTCTGGTTTTGGCGACTTTCCGTCATTCCGGGCCGGAAGAGTTGGTTGAGAAGTTACCTCCCCATCCTCACTCTCCTGCTCAGCCTGGGATCTGGTTTTTATTCCAGATCCGTGCATTTACCGAGAATCCCGGGTTGTGCAAGCAACCTAGGATCCTGGTCACGGCACCAATGTGGTGGTCGCCGCCTGTCTAGCAGGTTGGATGACCCCAATCCGGAACGCTAGTTCCAGGCAGGATCCCACCCTACGCGTTCTACGTAGGTTGGTTCGGTTTTCGGTTAGTTTGCACAGACCTAGTCACACATAACACAACAACGTCTTTTAATAAACAGAGATGTTTATTATTTACTACTTCCCGGAAAGATCTGGAAGATCTTTCCCACAAGTACAGTACCCCAGCACGTAGGTGCCAGGTAACGCTGTAGAGGCTAATCTGAAAGACTCGCCTAACCACCAGGAAGGTTACAAGAACCTGCCTTCAAAGTGAGGGCCCAAGGGTCTGTTCCGTAGAAGAGATGCGCGAGGACAGCCTGTCGACCTACTGTGAACGCTGAGTATATATACCAAGCGTTATGTAATCCCGGCCTCCGCCGCGCCACTTTTGTGTGCGACGTTGTCCGGAATCACTACAGAGTAAGGATCGGCACGTCGCGCCACCTTCCGTGAAACAAACGAACACTGCTGGATTCCCACCCCACTACATCAATATTAAATGAATTCCAGATACTAATAGATTCGTGTCTTGACTATCATGGATGAGGACGAGATTGAAGTATGTTTTAATCAAGATATAAACGTTTCACAGCAGAAGTACTAAAAGGCATAGGCAGAATAGCATATTATAAGTTCAGTATGATAATATCAGTTCATGAGTAATGTGACAATAGCAGACAGTGGAAGATTCGGACACCAAAGTCCTAACGTAGTTAGACTTAATGAGGTGTCAGATGTAAAACCACATAATCAGTGGAAATGACATTAAGTCAGAGTTTGTGTTCTTCTTGAACAATGTTCGTTGTCTTGTCAGAGAGTAGTAGAACTCATACTCAGAGTTGACAGCACAGATTAAATCATACTAATAGTAACTCAAAGCAATACAAGGTATTTGCAGCATTAACTCACCAGTTAAATGAATGTCCGAAGTGAACTCACGAGATTCCAATATTCACTAATAAACATTGATCCATTCGAATGTAAAGTTGGATTAAATAGAAGTGAAGTCCAATCACTAGTTAGGTGAAAACGTTCAAGACTGAACGTTAATAGTTTGGAAGATTCCTATGTAAGTCCTTTGCAGAAGTCGTGTCCTTGGAGAGCCCCAATCCAAGTCACTTTCTACAATTCGAATCCGCTAGGTAAGAAGCCTTAGCTGTTCCTATCTGATATAATATCACTGCAGAATCCGCGCACTTCTGCCGGTATCCGGAGCCAAGCAGAACGCGTCTGGATCGCAGGAGATGGTGGTAGAGACTGACGATACGGTCAGCTCAGGAGCAGATCGAAAATGAGCATTTTCTAAAGGATCATGGGAAATTTGGAATTAATCTCGTTTTAAGTTCAAGCAGGCCGAGACACGCGTAATTATGTTAATACCGCGGGAATTCGGGAATACCCTGAGAGGGGACTTCCCCAGGGAACTCCAGAGGCGACCCTCAGTCGTCACAGTGACGTCAGAGGGTCTATTCCCAGAAGCACGGTGTTCCCCAGAGGCTAGCTAGTAGTATAAGGAACATTGCTTCTGTCACGGCTATCTACCCTGAAGTATACTCAGCCTATGATGTGGCTTAGTAGATAGCTATGATCAATACCTTGTCATGTAGTGTTAAATACTAACACTAAATACCAATGCATGATGTTCAACACCAATACCCAATGCCAATACTAACACCTAACAACAACACTCAACACTGATTGCATAATGATAATACTCTCAATACTAACACTCAACACTGAGTGCGCAATGATAATACTCCTAATACTAACACTCAACACCGAGTGCGCAATGATAATACTCCTAATACTAACACTCAATAATAGCACTTTCAAATACTAATACCTAACAATAACACTCGATATCAAATACAAACACTTGTTATCATAGTTTCTTCTTCTTGGTACTTATACATCAAACCATACATATACTAGTGATACGTCATGTTTCAATACTTATACGTATTACATTCTATTTTCAATACTTAATAAAACAACATTTTAATAAACTTTCATCTTCATAAATATACATACTTTGTGCTTAACTTTGGTTACAGCACATTCCATCGGAAACCCTGGAACTTTCGATGGTCTGGAAATACAGTAACAGAGCGGTAAGCATCCTTAATATCTATAATCCCGAAATAACAACCACAACTCATTACATTTGTTACTTCATCAAGTTTCAAATACGAAAAACGACTAGAAACCTCAAACATAAAATTATTTACACTACGATCAAGAGGACGTTTACAGTCAGTAATAGGCCTCAATAGGCCTGAGCTTTTTGTTACTGCACCCATTTTTTTTTTTTTTTTTAAAGCTTTTATTTATACTGGAGTTACGTTTGGACTAACATAAGTCCATCTTCCAACGGCTCCAGTCTCAACAAGTCATGTGCCAAATGCCGGTACTTTGGTGACAATTGAGATCCTTTCTTCCTCTAGTTCTAACCGAATGATCGTGTCCATCTGGGACCTAAATTTGCAATTATATATGCTCTTATAATTGACCGCATCATAAGAACCACAAAATACATCATCCACGAAACCATTTAGTACCCCGGAAAAAAGAAATTCAGCGTTTTCATCAATGATACCTGAGCCAAAACAGTTATCCCAGAAAATACATGGATTCAAACCTGTGCATTTACCGCCGATTTAATGACGGGAAGAACAATCAGCTGGACAAGGTCTAGAGTAACGGGGTTGAGGGTCAACATCTGCTCCAATAAAAAAAGGGGACTCGTTGACATACTGACCAACAGCATTACATAAGGTTTCGTCAACAACCTCGTCAGAGGAGTCTACAATATTGGCACCATCGCTAACAATGGTATTAACCACCTTGTTACAAACAAAGTCATTAACATCGTTTGAAGAGACATATTGACATTCCGGTTCATTAGTACCTTTTTCTAGGGATTTATCAATCCATGGTGAATCATTACAAACTAATTCATTATGACAAACAGTAGCTTGAACGGAAAAACCTTTTGACAAATGTTGAACATTCTTTTGTTCTGTAGACAGTCACTTTCCTTCTGATTTCCTCTTAGGACACTTGAAGCTGGGATGAGTGCCCGAGCACTCCATACACTCGTGCCTGTGTTTACAGTCCGGGGTCGTGCACCCGCCATCTCTCTCATTGTATTGCCAACAATAACCAAAGGGGCGAACTTTCTTGGATTTAAGCACTTTGCCTTTTGGTTTAGAATCCTGGGCCTTGTTTTTTAGTCACGATATCCTCTTTGTAAGATATCTTACAGCTGTCAGTGTACTATAGATAAGACATCTTTGGGGATCGGCCAACGATTGTCCCTCAAGGGCACTTAGGCTGCAGCCAGGTGTACTATAGATAAGACATCTTTAGGGTCACATGGTTCCAAATGTCTTCCAAATTGTCTTAGACCTAAGACATTTATGGACATGTCGTACAGAATGCGCAACTTCACTTCCCGTAAGAATTAAGCTATGAAATTTTAACACGAGTAAGGTATACATATAACCTATAATCGTATTAGATATGAAGAAAATCGGTCACACCGTTCCGAAGATATCGGCGTTTGAACTTCGCATAGCAATCTCTGCTCTGGTGGCCAGTGTAACCCTACGCTCACGTGACTCTAATTTATGCAGTGACCTCGAGTTCACTGGAGGTGGGAGGGTGCAATGGCCAGAGTAGACGTTTGCTATGACGAAATTCAAACGCCCATATCTTCGGGGCAGTGAGGCCCATCTTCTTCATATTTGGCAGGACTATAGATTATATGTCCCCCTTACTCGTGTTAAAATTTCATTCTTAAATTCCTATGGGAAGCACAGGAAATTATCTATATACACACAGTGAGCTTTGATAGAGCCTGAGACAGTTCTATACTTGAGACACTTTTAGCGGCGATCGAGCGCGCCGCACTGAGACCGTGTCTATAGCACACCCGCCATTTTGTGTCTTGCAAATTGTCTTCCAATCGCAGCGATGTCTCCGCATATCGTTGGCCGATTGTGTCGTGACTAGAAAACAGGGCCCTGGATCTTTGAAAAAGCAATCGATTTCTCCAAGTTGAGGTATTTAGACACAAGATAGGAGTCACCATAACAGAAAGAATCAGAACCAAGGAGTTCCGCTTTCTCCTGACATTGGGCATTGTAGTCCACTAGTGATTGACTAGTCATAAAGGGTCTCCTATCCGACAAGAAAGCCAGATGATCAGCGTAGGGAGCAACATTAATCCCTTGACTAATCATTGATCTCATTAGAGACATACTACCGCTTAGTACATTGTCCAGGTTTGGTTTCGTAACTTCAGTGGGCAAATGATTGTCTAGCGAAAATATTTCGCACTTATGTTTTCGCCTAGTTTCTGAAGAGCAGGTGTGTGTATACTCTACAGGAATACCTTGCGTAGACGTCCAGTTAGAAGATGATGAAGGGTATACTGGAAGGAACTTCGAGCGTCCTGCAGGCACTGGATGAGAAGCGTTGTCCTGGTCCTGGGTTCCAAGTCCCGAGCATGGTAGGTGATTGGAGAAGGCCGGAGGTATCGATTGTCCAGTAGTCATAGGCTTGTGGGTAGGAACACCTACCTGGAGAAATGGGCCCGCGTTATCGCACAGGGTTGAAGTAATGACCTGGGGTATTGTAGAGGAATCGATATTACGTCGGCCATCTTGTCCGCCGGTGTCAGATGTGCGTCCATGGCCGCCATCTTGATTTTCAGACGAAGATCGAAGGCCCATAATGAAAACCTTCATTTCAGCCATCATACTTGTTAACTTGGACATCTTACCTCGTAAAGAAGTTACTTTTTGTCGGCATTTACGGTTGTCTGCCTAGAGTTTGGTAATTGCCTCTAGGGCAATTGCTCAGATATTCGCTCGCCATCGATCTCGCCACCCACGGCACCTTCCTCGGCACCGCCGTCTTCCAATCTGTGTATACTCTTTTCCAACTCTGCCATACGTCTTCTGCCGGATTCCGGGCATTTCGGGCATCCCTTTCGGTATGTCCTGCCATCGTAAGTAAATCCGCAGCTAGAGCATACTGCCATTAATAGGAACAGTACCCACCGCAGTATCGCAGTGTAGCGAATCATAGCGAAAAGTACTGACGTCCTACCGAGAAAAAAGTTGATAGGTGAGTGACGCTTCACTCCTGACCGTGGTCAGTACCTTACAACGATGGCGCTTTGTGGCGCTAGTAGAGTGGTAGTCGTCTGTGGCGCCACCTGGGTTTATAGTCAGATATACTCGGGTATATCTTTATAATATATATATATATAAATTCTGGAAAATATTATCAAATTATTTTTCATACTCCCTTTTTATCGTGGTGCATCATAGACAACTTCGGGACAATCTGATCCATTACTACGATTTCACGTTTCTTTCCCACTCAATATCCTTTTTAACGGGAACCTCTACGCTACGCTCCCGATGCCCAGATCAGAAAGAATTGCTGGACACCTGAATTCTTTGTCTACTTCAAAAGTAGCACTCATAGTGCAACATTGAGTTCATCAGAAGTAGCACAAAAAAGGAAAAGGAAAACCAAGCCTATACATTCCATTGTAATTGCGTATATATATATCAGGCACCTCCTGATCAGGGTGAAGCATTCCAATGTCCCTCTAGATAGATATCAACACATCACATCAATAATATATCGATTTTATTCATGAAGAGGACATATTTGAATAGCTACTTGTCTAGAAGACACCAGACTTGTGCTAACACGACTAAGAGAACAATCTGCATGCGATGATCCTCGCTTGAATCCATTCTGAAGTATCCATAACTGGGAATCTGCTAATATTGATTTGGATTCTAAAAGGTAGGCATTGCATTCAGCTATTTCGAAAAGGGATTCATATATATATATATATATATATATATATATATATATTCTCAAAATGTACAATCCCATGTAATTCGGCTATCTTTTTACATTTTCATCTGTAAATTCTCTGGTAATTGATACAATAAAATAGCGGTATTTTGCATGTTATCAGGGTTTGTCTCAGCTTTAATTCGATAGAAAGTTTGATTAAGTTGGACCAGTTCTTCATTATCCAATAATTAACAGAATTGTAAAAATGGGCAAAAGTGGGGGAAAAGCTGTAACACTTCTCTGTGTCATATTAAATTTCCGGGTTGATCTGGTAGTAAATAATAGCTTTTTTAAAAATATAATTCTTGAAAAAAAAAGATTTGTGCCAATATTTGTCGCAGAACGTCAAAAATGACATTTACGTAGCTATAATGTGGTATGCAATCTCAGGACCATTACACAACAGTGTTACATAAAGATGCTGATTTAAATTTCCTTTTGGAAAGACGAGACTCTGCAAAGAGTTTTTGGTGTGTATCCCTTGTCATGAAAAATCTTCTTTCCTCATGACATATATGTCTCCAACGTGGACACTCATATACGTCTGGAGATAAAGCTATTCATTTTGGAGAATGAATAACTCAGTCAGCAGAGGAAATAATTATCATCTTTGTATATGCATGTATTTACATGTCACGAGTATGAAAACAATATGTGTGTGTATCATGTCACAATGTCCTCTTCTAAAACACTTGTAGAGGAGGCATTCTGGTCGATAATGCCTGACGAGTGGTAATCTCATGGAGTGTTTTACAATCTATGACCTCAGCGATAATGTAAACAAGACATGATTGTGAAGTACCTCTCCTCTGACTTGAGCCAACAGGCACACTATCCAAAGATTAAGATTATCAGAGCATTTTATGTTGAGCACATACTTGATCAAGATGATAAACAACCCTTTGTAAAACCATGTGCGTCATGACTAAATTATTGATTTTTGATTATCATTAAAATCATTCTACAAAGGTGGCTATAAATTTCCAACATGCCAGTTGAATGTGATTATTGTAGCTCGATTGATAATCTATATAACATTATGATGTCTTCATTACATCATGCAAGTTGAAGTGATCATACTATAGATTTACTATGTTGGCGCTCGTGTACGCCGAGATTTGGCGCACGGCCGTACTCACCAAGTCCTGCGGCCTTATACACGAGCGCAAACGTCGTAATTCTATTATTATATATCTTCAAATATCTTAGACTTAAAACATTCAGAAGTTACCTCATTTGACCGTGTATACTAGCGCTTACTCAACAAGACAGTGCCGCCAAAGACGCCAGACAGGATCTGTTACTATGGCGATTACATTGCTCAGATATGAGGTAGTGTCAGTTGGTTTGAGATACAGGTCTGTGTATAGTGCCTGTGTTGTCTTTTTTCACCCAGGTGTCCAGGAAATTGATTTTGTCCTTGGACCAGTCTGTTGTGAATTTGATGCTGTGATGAAGATCGTTCGTGGAATTAATCTATTCTTTTAGATTATTTTCTTCATGTTCCCAGATGAAGAAAATGTCGCCTATGTATCTGTACCAGGTTTTTTTTTTTTGGGGGGGGGGGCTTTTTAATATCTCAGTTTATATTTTCTCCATAAAGAGGTTTGCAAAAGTTGGGCAACTCTGGTTCCCACTTTTTTTGAGATAATTCCTGCCATTGAATTGGAAGTTATGTTTCTTTAGTACTGTTTCTAATACTCTGCATTGGTTATCATTTGATGATTTTCCAGTTTGTTCCTGCATTTGTCTAGTTTGTCGATTTTTTCAATTTTGTTAATGGAATCTGTGGTGTCTTTGACATATGATTTCATTTTGGTCACGTGTGGTTTTTGCGCTCTGTTGGACAGTCATTTGCCGATACTATTGGTCTTCCCGGAGGGGGCAGAGTGTTCTTATGAATTTTGGGTAGGAAATATATTTGGGGGGTTCTTGGTTTGATTACCAGAATGGTCTTGGCCATTTCTTTTAGTTATGTCACCATTTTCAACCATTTCCTCTATTAGTTTCTCAACCTCTTCAGTGTGTTGTTTCGTTCAGTCTTTAGCTAATTTCTCATAGGTGTTTTTGTTACTGAGTTGTCCATGTCCTTCCTTTATGTAGTCTACAGTGTTTTGGTCTACAATCGCTTCCCCTTTGTCCGCTGAAATTATTACAATTTCCGTTTTGTGTTTTAAGTTCTTGAGAGCATCTTTTTCTGTCCTTCCTACATTCTGATTTCTGATTATATTGATTTTACATTTCGTAGTTTCAGTTTCAGTGCTGAAGTCGAAGCGTAGACACCGTCGGCCATTTTTAAATACATTCTGCCGTAAGTGACGTGATTACTACACTCTGCTCTCTACTATGTACTGCTCAGCTGTGCAGTAAATCACGGTTCGTTTCAGTCTTAACGGACATGATTACGACGTCGATATTTAAAAATGGCCGACGGTGTTTATGCTTCGACATCGGTAAAGTTAACGTTAGAGTACATAAAGAAGACTAACTGAAATACTGTGAAATCAAAAATACATGAATGAATTACAGAAAAACTTCGAAATACAGGAATAAAAACCTGAATAAACATGGTAACAACCTTAAAAACAGGAGTGCAATGAGAGAGCAACCACTGTGTTTTCTTCCCGCCTGTTTCGTGCCGGTTTCCCCTCGCTTTCCAAGTGACAACAAGTGTTGCTATGCACGTTGCTATGCGTGTTGCTATGCGATAACGTCACAGCCGCATTCCACGGTGGAGGCGAAAGCTAGGGTTCATGTCGACCCTTCTGTGCCCAAATTGGACTAGAAATCGCTCTTGCAACTTAAATAAAGTAGTAATATAAATGTTTTGGAGGCATATAGTAAAGATAAAACGTACCTGTAAACGTACAAATTCAGATCCTCACTCTGGCCCTCGGGACGTTTACAACTCGATGTAAACACCTCATTGTAAACGTCCCAGGGCCAGAGTTCGGATCGAAATTTGTACGTTTACAGGAACATCGTTTTATTACTATACCGGTGCACGAATGTCTCACTTTTACGCAATAGCAGAAAAGATTCTGTTCGGCCGCACTGTGGCGTAAAATATTTTTACTACCCACCATACCTCGTGATCTGTTGACATTATCCGAAGAAAAAATAAACATACAAAATGGTGGCCGTTCCCCTCAATTCGTATCGATAACTGTGCGTATAAGCGCGCAAATGTACACTCAAATACGGAAATATACAGAGAATTACGCAGAATACAGAGAGGATTTAAACAATATATGTACACTTTTTTGCCAGCCTAAAAAAAGTCAGCACCTTCAAATTTAGATCAATCAGGTGTAAAAACTGTCTTAATTTTTCAACCTCAAAAAATGTCTAAGTCTGACTTTTTACCGTGCGATGACTTTTTGCTGTGGAAAAGTGTCAATGTCTCACCTTTTACCGAGCAATGATGGTTAAGCTCTGACTTTTTACCATTGAAAACTGTCAACGTCTGACTTTTTACCATGCAATGACGACTAAGCTCTGACATTTCACAATGGAAAAGTGTCAAAGTCTGACTTTTGAGCATACAATAATGACTAAGCCCTGAATCTTTACCATAGAAAAATGTCAGTCTTTTTCACGTGTAATGAAGTCTAAGACCTGACTTTTCACCGACATTTCGCAGATAAACGGTCAATCCAGTAGAACAGGTCAATGTCTGACTTCATACCAAGAAAAATGTCAGCAATTTTTGAGTTCGCCCCCCGACTTTCAAAATGTTCTGACGCCCCTGCTTAAATGTCCGATGTCAGTGTCAGTGACAGCAGCAGACGAAGTTGCATCACAACTTCACAATCAATTTGAACTACAGAATAAACAGTTTAAGTTTGGTGAATTCATCTGTGGCAGTGTCTCCTAAACTCCATAATCTATCAGACTACAGTTGTCAGAGAGGTCTCACCTTGTCTGGGCCTGTATTCCAGTATAAATCCATCCTCAGAAGAACATGTAATCTTTATCGACTCCATCGTGTTTTTCCGCGATGTTCGCCGACATCGCGATAGGTTGCGTGCTGTGTGACGTCATTACTACCGCTCACTCTCCCAGCAGAATGGTTCTCACACTTACTTTAATCTCTGCTAAAACCTCCGTTATCCCTCTCCGTGACGACGTTCTGACCTGAACTATCCATCAAGGTGAATGTTCGGGGATTCATACATGCTTTACTTACTCCGGATGTTGAAATAGGTTGATAACATAAGTACAAAAATGACATTTTAATCGAATTTCGGCATATAATAATAAAAAGACATAATGAGTGTGTCTGAATTCCATCTGTTCCTCGATATTTTGATCAAAAATACTTCGAATTCGGTGAGTACTTTTGATCAAAATATCTTTGATCAGATTCCATTCAGACACACTAACCATATCTTTCTATATTCCTCGATATTTGGTCATCGAGGCTAATTGAAAATTGTCTAGTAATTATAGGAGGAGAACTGAGACGCCCTCTGTCGGAAGCGGGAGGCCTCATCGTCACTGAAATCACAAAATCAGATGTCCACAGAAATCGTATCCTCTGTCCGCTCAATCTTACTGCTATTCACAGAGACTTCGATTCGGAGAGTGTGTAGCCGATAGGTGCTCTACATTAGATACCTCAATATTTGATAAAAACGCATTCTTACTCATGATGGGGGGTTCATAAAACATCTCCTAACTAACCTGTCCGTCCGCCATTTTGTTTTTCCCCATAAATACCACGTGACCAACGTCAAATCCATACTCTCACCCTGTGAACGAGGAGAAGTATCATATTTTCATTAGTTTTGATATACATGTGTATATGTTATGTTTTATATCATAATTGACAGTTTACGCTGCACAACAGCACAAAAAATACACAAGCATGGACAGTGTATCTTGTATGTCCATGACACAAGATATTCAATGATTAATCAACTCATCGAGTTTGTTTTGCTTCTCAGACCAGCTAGACATTTGGAGAATGAAAATCTCAGCAGAGTCAGTAGAAAAAATTATTATCATCTTCACATACATGGATATACATGTCAAAAGTATGAAAACAATATGTATGTCTGTATCCTGTCAAAATCTTATCCTATAGCCCACTTGTAAAGGATGCATTCTTATCAGCAAGGCCTGACGAGTGGTATTTTATTCTCATGGAATGTTTTAAAATCTATTTCTGGCCGATGACTTTATTGTTTATCTGAGCTGATTTTTATGAGTATGAGTATGGACGATGGAGTACCTCTCCTCTCACTTGAGCCAAGAGGCAAAATATCCAAATTAAGACTATGGCTGGAGAGTGAAGTCAGGTCGGTGGCGCTAGGGCAGCGTAATATATAAGGGTTTTCAGTGGATTTATATAGCAAAAGTGGCAAAAAAGTACTTCGGATAACCTGTAAAGGTCTGTGGACACTGAGTTGGATAAAATAGAGGCGATTCTACAAGGTGCTGATAGGATATACTGAAATCGACAACAACGCACTGCACCGGTGTGCTAAATCGAGGCACAGACGCCATTGAGTGCACTGAGCCGGACGAGGCAACACACACATTCGCATACGGATCGAGACATGGAACTAAACGCCGACGCTTCAAATATGGACACCACAAAAATGGTAGAAAATGTTGATACTGTAAATACTGTAAATAATGATGTTGTTGATGATGTTGTACAGATGACTGAGATTGATGTAAATAATATCGAAACAAATCTGACTACTGTAGAGGGGACACAGAGCGAGTTGACGCAGGGTGAATTGTATGATAAGCTTGAAGCAGTAGTACAAACTGAACGACTGACCCTGGGGAGGTGTAAACTAAAAGTAACTAGAGCTAGAACTGGTAAGTTTAAAAGGTCTAGAACACTCAGTACTGAAAAGAAAACATGCAAACAAACAAGTGCTATAAGTCCGGGAACGGAACAGCCACCTAAGAAAATACCAAATACTAGATCCCAAAAAACCAAATGTCAGGATAACAAAGAACAAAATATGGATGACATGTTTGAAAAAATGACTCTCAAACTAGAATTGTTAACAACGGAGTTAAAAACTGAAATGAAAGAGATAGGAACGAAGCTAGTTCAAACCAACGATCAGATATCAGAGGTGAATGAACACACTAAGCATGTTCAGAATCAAAATGTTATTCTAGAAGATCAGATCAACAAAGTAAATAAGGATATTGAACAAATGTAAAAAAAACAGGAACAAATCTCACAAGATATTGAACACAAGACAATTGTACTGGATGAGACTATGAAAATAGTACAAAGCAGCTTACTAGAAAAAAACCTGGAAACAAATCAAAAAATTGTTGAAGTTGAGAACACCATCAAACAAGTAGAGATAAATTTTCTACGGAACTACGATTTTGTCATTGCAGAGCAAAATGCTGCTGTAGAAAAGATGAAAATACTAGAGGAACAGATTAAATCAAATAGTAAGCAGGCACTCGAAAGAGATAGAGATCTAGACGTAGAAATAATGAAATTAAATACACAAGTAGATACTGCCATAAAAGAAATCAAAGCTGAAGTCTTAACAGTAGCTGGAGTTGTTGACAACCATGGGGCAGAACTGATACATCTAAAAGAGTTAAAACCAACTAAAACGGTAGAAAATATGCAGAGTAATCAAAACAGTGGTGAAACGATAGACAAAGACAAACACAATTCTCCGAAAAGAATGAATATTTTCATTGAGGGTATGTATGAGATCCAAAATGAGTGCCCCTATAGGGCTAGTCTTTTTGTGTTAAAAGAGGTATACCCAGATATAACTATTCAAGATCTAAACTTCGCACAACGAATCAGGCGAAATGATGGGGGAAGAAACCTAAATGCACCATTGTTGGTATGTCTTACAACGGTACGAGTTCATGACGCTATTCTTAGGAACAAAAGATATTTAAAACAATCTGAAGGTTTTGAAAGAATCTATATAAACCCTTATGAATCTGCCGAAGTCAGACGAGCCAGAGGCTGTGCTAGGGCACTCGCAAACACTCTAAGACAAAAAGAAAAAAATGTAAGACTTAGGGGATGCGATATCTGGATTGAGGGAACATGGTATGATTGCACAAAAGCAGAAAATCTGCCTGATAATTTAGTTGAAGAACTAAATAATGGGAAAAAACAAAATACTCAGTACAATACATATGATTCTCAGAGGACCTTCTTGAATCCAGCTCGCATGACTAGCATGACAAAACTAGGCCACGAGACGAAATCAACACCACTAGCCGACACACAACAGAAACATACTCAACCAAATATAAAGGGTACCGATCAACAACCAAATGAGCCAATCATCAACATAAAAGACCCGAAGTTGACTAGGTCAGGGTACTTATTCAAAGGTCAGAATGATTATCTAAGTAATTTCTCCAAATGCCAACTCAAGTATAACGGAGTAATGTACACCACAGCTGAGCATTGTTATCAAGTAGAGAAAGCGAGAGCCAGTAATAGGCCTGACACAGTTATTGAAATCCTGAAAACCACTAGCCCCTATGAAGCCAAAGAACTTGGGGGAAGATGTGAGACAGATAATAAGTGGAACTCACAGAAAGTTGAAATTATGGAGTTTGTAACTAGAAGTAAGTTCAGACAAAACCCACAACTAACTGAGGCTTTAATTGGTACACATCCGCAACCCTTGGTGGAAGCAACGCTAGATCGTTTCTTGGGAGGGGGACTAGATAAGGAAGATAAAAACTATGAGAGCGGGTATTATCCCGGGGATAATAAACTAGGGCAAATCCTAGTTAAACTGAGAGATGACCTTAGAAGAGAAAGGGCAACAGATGCAATGAGAGCTGTAAAGCATGGTAATAATAACAATGATGGTACACCAGTAGCAGTAACCTCGGTATGAACATTGAAGAATCTCTATGACTGACTGAATAGATTTGATAAATAGATCTAGTTCTTTAGATAGCCTATAGTATCTAAATGAAATACTGACTGTATGACGATCTGGCAAGGCGGTGCTACAATTGACAAGTTGCAGATAACGACCCTTAGGGAGCTGAGAAATGCGAGCGCATTTGGCCACAACTATACAGCACTATACTTCCTGGGAGGAATCAACAACTTAACGACGAAAACGTATGTACCTACAAAAATCAACGTAAAGGAAAGCAAGATCGGAAAAATCGTTGATGAAACGACTGACCCACTGAAGGACTTTGTACTCGCGGTGAAGGCTATGGATCCCTGCATCGTGGTGTGTATGTGCTCAGTGTACTCTGTTAACCTAAATCACGCAAATGGGGTATTCAGAGGAAAACATAAGGACCAACCGAAAGTTGAAATGATCGTTCGTGAGCTAAATGAGGAAATCTCTGCGATCAACAAGGTAAACGGGGTACTCACACCATTTCTTACAAGGATTCTGCACAAAAATGTAGCTGGTGAGGGTACGGTATACGTATACTCAAAACTGAGGGATGGTATACATCCGCACTACCAAGTGCTATGGGATATTTCCAGAGTTCTGTCAACGTACATAGACAAGATCATCGAAGCAGGAAACCACCTATAGAATCAATGAAACCCAATATATTACCTGAATGCCACGCAGAAAACTTAATATTGTAAAATATGAAACTTCGAAGGACTAGAAAAATGATATTGCAAGATATGAACAGTCAAACATGAGTCCAAGATGAACGAAATTGTCAGATTATGATTACTTGAAATATAATAATAATTGTTGATGGAAATGAAACAAAGAAAATGAAATGATTAGAATAACGAACAGTCTGCCACTAGTTTGCTAAAATGTCACACCTGATATGTAAATATTGGAGTAAACGAATCGCAAGATTCTACTAAACAAATATAAGTATAGTTGTTATGTAGTTGTATTTTTATTATATACTTGCACTAGCAACTATGCTGTCAATAATCTTTAATCAATTATTGAAAGCTCAGACGTCTACCTATATATTGGAGACGCTCTGTGTCTACACCTTACTTGATTTGCTGTCTGTCCATAGTCAATGTATGTATATGTATATGTGTGTGTATGTAAGAATGCTTTGTTATGATATATATACTATGTATGAAAAATACATGCAAAAGGGACAAATAGTAATAACAAGAAAAAGGGTACCAACAACTCTGTCAAGAATATCATGGTGAATACCTGTAAAGGATATGTTGAACCAAACTATATGAAAAAATTACAAGGTATTATATTTGCAACTATCTATATCTGCTATCATAAACTTATCCTCAAGAATCTTGAAAGACTGCTTTAAAGCACTAACTAAAGAGCTCACCCACTTATTCAACTTATCACTTGATACTAAGATTTTCCCAGACTCTTGGAAAACTGCTACAGTTATACCCCTAAAAAAAACAAATTTCATTGACGAGGTAAATAACCTCAGACCAATATCACTACTGCCCCTCCCAGGCAAATTACTCGAACGGCTAGTTCACACAAAGATGATTGACTACCTCGAAAATCACAAACTCCTGAGCAAAAACCAGAGCGGTTTCTGTAAACTCTATTCCACAGTCGCCAGGGCTGCGCAAATAACTGACCATATACAAAATGGCATGAACAACAACAAAATAACTTTATCAGTGTTTATAGATCTATCGAAGGCATTCGATACCGTTAATCACAAGATCCTAGGTAAAAAACTCATAAAGTTTGGAATCACAGGCCACCTTTTAGACTGGACCAAGAACTACCTTAAAGAAAGAAAGCAAGAAACACTTGTCAATGATACCAGATCCGAGACGAAAACGATAACCCATGGCGTCCCGCAAGGATCAATACTAGGTCCCCTCCTATTTCTCCTATATGTTAACAGTTTAGCTGAAAATATCAAAGAATGTGAGGTGAGCATGTACGCCGATGATACCGTGGTATACGTATCTGGAGATAACCTGAACGAAACTCAGTTGAAACTTCAGTCTGATCTGACAAGGCTCGAGACATGGTGTTGCAACAATAAGCTATCAATCAATGCAAAGAAGTCCAAGGCCATGATCTTTGGCCTACCAAACAAAACAAAACATCTAATAGTCGATAACCTAACACTACAAGGCACAACTTTATCAAATGTTAACGAATACGACTACTTAGGTATTAGACTAGACCAAAATCTTAACTATAACAAACATACTAACAAGGTGCTTCAACAAGCCTCCCACAAGATAAACATGTTGAAATACATTAGAAAGTACCTAACCAACAAGCAGGCTATCAATATTTACAAGACTAAGATCCTTCCGTACCTAGAATACGGAGACATTCTCTTTAACAGTGCATCTAGTAAACAACTCACCAAACTACAGCGATGCCAAAATAGGGGCTTGAGAGTATGTGGAAACTACCCACCATTAACACCAACCAAAGAAATCCACTTACATTGCCAAACAAACCTACTAACTGAAAGGAGAATTGCCCACCTTAAAATATTGGCATACAAAAGAACTAAAAACCCAGACCTCCTAGAACAACCAGCTAGACCAACACGCCTGTTCGATGCCCCAGTGCTAAAAACAGCAAAACCAATTAGACATAACAAATACAAAACCTCGGTGGAGTTCATGTCCGCCAAAATCTGGAATGAATTACAACCGGAAGAAAGAAATATAAATAGTATTGAAGACTTCAAGCAAATTGTGAAAAACAAACTGAAAGAACAACGACAACACTATGCTAACTAATTGCAAAGCATGTACGACGGTCCACACCACTGTAAATACCTACTATCTAAGAAAAGGAAATGGAGCAAGTGTCTATTTGTATATTGATGGAGAATTCTCCCTGTGTGGGCATATAGATAATCTACTAACACAAATTAGAAGCATTTACAGTTATGTACCTTCGTTGTGATTTTTGTTTTGTTCCAATTATATAACATATAATCTCTAAGCTAAACTAGCCACTGTAAGCCTATAAGGTAGGCATTTGGCACATGACTTGTTGAGACTGGAGCCGTTGGAAGATGGACTTATGTTAGTCCAAACGTAACTCCAGTATAAATAAAAGCTTTAAAAAAAACAAAAAAAACTATAAATGTACATAGCTTATATAAGAGACTGGAGGAGTTAGAAATGGTACTAGAAAATGTAGATTTTACTACAATCACTGAGACTTGGCTCAAAGATAAGTATACAGAGGAAATGGTGTTCATAACAAATAAATTTATATTAAGGAATGATAGAAAAATTGATAAAATAGGTGGTGGAGTAGCCATGTATATAAAAACATGTTACAAACCATTTACTACGAAAATTGAGGAATTATGCATATCAAATGAAAAGCTAGAATGTTTAGTTTGTACGGTTGAAAACCCAAATTAAAAAAAATTGTTACTAATATCTGTATATAGACCGCCTAATAATGATGTAGAATATTGTTACGAATTTTTAAAGAAAATAATTGAAAGACCTGAGTTTGAAAAACATGAATGCTGGATAGCAGGGGATCTAAATGTTAATAGTAAAACAGTAACATGTTCGAAATATAGAATAATGAAGAACTTTTTAATAGAAAATGGACTGCAGATGATACTGACACACGAAACTTATATAAATAAGACTTGCAAAAGTACAATAAATCATATATATAGTAACTCAAAATTTATAAATGAATCTGGAAATGTAAATTTCTATATATCAGACCATGTAATAATTTATTGTGTTAGAAAAAAAGACAGAGAGAAACATCCTAAAATTTAATTAAAATATCGAAGAGCACTTGAGAATAAAGATGAATTTGAAAAAAAACAAAAAACAACAGAAACGGTGAACCAGAAAGAAGTAGAAGATTCAAGTGAACCCTGTGAAACTTTTATAAACAAATTGACAGATAAATTTAACGAGGTAATGCCAATTATAACTAAATATGTGAGAAGTAATAATGGACTAGTTTTATTAAAGAGTACTGAAGAGAAAATTGAAAAAAGAAAAAAATGCCTAGAAAAGCTACATAGACTAGAACGTAATGGACAAGATTATATTCAAACACTAAAATTAATAAGAAGGTTAAGGGATGAGATAAGGAAAGAAATTAGAGAAACCAAATCGCGTTTAATCTGTAACCATTTAGAAATCAATGTAAAAAATCAAAAAAAATTCTGGAGGAAAATTAAGAATATATGGAATCCGCAAGAAGGTGAAACAGCTGAATACCCAATAACGAAAGAAGAAAAGATAGAAGAAGTGACCGAAAAAATGAATTCTTTCCTTTCCAAAGCAGGTAAGTTTGATGAGGTAAGTAAAGAAGAAAATAGCTTAGAACCAGATGAAATAGGCTATGGAGACCAGATAGATATAAATGTAGAAAAACCAGTAAAATGGTATGAGAATGAACTACAGGAAATACTAACTACAGATAGTTTAATTAAAATACTCAAGAGTTTTGATAACAATAAGAGCAGTGGGATTGAAAATATATTAACAGGGTTATTGAAAAGGATATTATTACTAGGAGTTGGAGATTTTTTGGGACTAATAAAGAAAATATTGTATAGAGGTTATTTCCCGGATTGTTTAAAGTTGGCAACTATAACGCCACTACCTAAGGAAGGAAATTTGAAAGAATTTGGAAACTGGAGACCCATCTCGGTTCTACCATTTCTATCGAAAGTATTTGAAAAAATATTGCATATTGAAATATTAAATTATTGCCAAGAAAATCATATACTATCAGACAAACAATATGGCTTTTTGCCAGGGCGTTCAACAGCACAAGCAGTCTTTAAATTAACACAATCAATATTGACCTATATGGATGATAGGAAATTTGTTATTAGTACTTATATAGACCTAAGAAAGGCTTTCGATAGTGTGAATCACTATCAATTAATAAATACACTAGAGAAAATAAAATTACCTGGACATCTAATTGAAATAATAAAAAACTATCTTCAACATAGACAACATAGGACAAAATTAAATGGCATGTACTCTGATTGGAAAATTGCTGATACTGGAGTTCCGCAAGGATCAATATTAGGACCACTATTGTTCATAATTTTTATTGATAAACTATCACAGCATATAAAAAATAGTGACATTATAATGTATGCAGATGACATCGCGCTAGTAACACAAGGGAAAAATCAAGAAGAAGTAAAAGAGAAAATAGAAAGTGATTTAAAAGACTTAGAATTATGGATAACTTATAATAAACTACAAATAAACTACAATAAGACTAAAATAATGTGGCACCACAACTGTAGAAATAAGATAGATGCTAGTGTAGATATTAAAATAGGGGAAAATAAACTGGGAGTGGTGAACCATTACAGATATTTGGGAGTTTTATTAGATAAGCAACTCAATCTTAATGTACACTTTGATAAAATATACAAAGATTTCACATTTAAATTATTTAAGTTAAAAAAATTTAGTTATTTACTAAATGAGACCACCAGGATAAAAATTGTAAAGCAAATTTTATTACCGATCCTTGAATACAATGATGCAATTTTCTCGCTAATGAACAAACATAATCTAAATAAATTACAAATATTAATAAATAAAAGCTTAAGAGTGGCTATAGGAAAAAAACTCCGTGATAGAATATCTACGACTGATTTACTTGATTATTGTAAGATTAGACCATTAAATTATCGCAGATCATGTCATCTTCTGTCTCTAATTAAATGGTGGAGTATGGATATAAAGAACTGTGAAGTAAAACCTGCAAAGGAAACACGAAGATTTGAAAAAATCTGTCTGATAACAAGAAAACCAAATACTGAAAAGTATAAGAAATCGGCACTATCGATAGGTATAAAGTTATGGGATAAACTACCGAAAGAACTACAAACAAAAAGAGTTGGTGATCAATTTAAACTACATGTCAAGGAATACATGAGAAAAGAAACCAATGTAATGCTGAACCCTTAACTATGAAAATAGGTATAAATGAATGATGTACTGTCTTGTATTGTTTTGTATTGTCCTGTATTGTTTGCACGGGACATAGTGTGGAAGATCGCCTGTAAAGTTAGGCGAACACTAATGACTCCTTTTCTTTTGAATAAACACGTCATTGTTACAAAAAAAAAAAAAAAGATTAGCGCATCTTTCGTTGAGCACACACTCGATCAAGCTGATAAAGAACTCCTTGAAACCAATAACTAAATATTGATCATTTGTACAAAGGTGACTATAAATCTCCGTCGTGCCATTTGAATAAGATCATTGTAGGTTCGATTGATAGTCTGTATAACATATTGAAGACATTATGACGCCTTCATTACATCATGTAAGTTGAAGTGAAAATACTCTTCTGCTATTTTTGGAACCATAACAAGAGGCTTTAATCAAAGAAGAATCAGATACTACTTAACAATAGAAGGTTCTCTAGAATTAGTACTTAAACGATTATCATGAAGTTTAATTATAATCAACCTAGGGTTCTCGGAGCCGCGGGGGCCCCTGGGCTTATAAGGCTTGTCGCGCTGCGCCAGCGTCAGAATTTTAACATAAAGGTGAGAAAAAGCTTCGGACCCCAACCTGGGTGGGAGCAAAGTACCTGGCGGGCCCAGGCGCCCCCGTGGCTCCGAGAACCCTAGGTGGATTGATAATCATTTAATTACTAATCTAACCTGGGGGTTCTATTAGTAGCCGTGGGGTGTTGCCCCTGGGCTACTTCAACTCGTTCGGGTCCAAAGTTTGTAGCACCACTCAAGCTAATCACAAACAACAACCCACAGTTACTATGTCTAAGGATATTTATTTGTATCAGAAACAAGGATTCTTTTATTGAATCCTAAACATATCTCTTCGTTGATCATGCATAACATATATAGCCTAGCCATGCGGGACTTTCCGTTCCGTACATAGGACCATAAGTGGCAAAAACACACAGTCTTTCATCCTCAAATAGTTTGTATTTGGAGCATTCGATTTTAAACGATCAGAGTAAACAATTGTGCATTTGTCATTTTCCCATTAAATGTCTGTAACCTTCAGATGATACAAAGTTGGAATTCTCTGGTCTGTTGCCCACATGAAAAGAACACAAAAACGTTTTTCCAATTTCTCTAAATCCAGACCCGAAGTTAGTCCCCATGACTCAAAAAAATGAAGGACCACCCTGGGGTCCCTAGTATCTGAATACCTTGGTCTAGCAGGCTTTAGACGACAAAGACCTCTTAAAAATCTACATACCAACTTATTTTCACCTAACGGTTCCCCGTCAATTATAATGAAAACCGATAATGCCCCAGTCACACTGGCGTAAAAAACGGCGTTTTTCCGTGTACGCACGTCTACGTTCTTCTACGAAAAACGCCACAATGCGTACAGAAGCGTAGATAAGCGTTGATGAACGTTGATGAACGTTGAGAAGCGTACTAAAACGGTAAAGAAACGCAAACAAATACGTTCCAAATCCGTAGCTAATACGTGGTTCCCAACAATTCAAATACGTAGAAGAAACGCCAAATTTTACGCCAGTGTGACTGGGGCATTAGCAAGCTCGAGCCCATTATCAACTAAACTCTGCAAAAACAATGAACCTTCATTTACCGTTGGATACAACGGAATAATTCTCTCAGTTTATGAAAACCTAGTCCATTTGCGAAGTAGCACATCATACTGTCGTATTGTGGCCTTTGACCATGATGCTGTCATCGTGGACTCTGGAAGTCCTAACTTCTCCCAAATTCCTCTAATAGAGGTACTACCAGTATGGCACACTTTCCTGAGACAGGGAATCGTCTCCTTGGGTTCCCTGGCCATCGCAACGTTTCTGGTCCCACCGGATGATAATCCGTTCCAGATCGCCGATGTCCCCATGGAGAACCATCCCTGTGATACCCACTCTGGGCATATCAGCAGTCGATAATGGAAAAAGGAGGAAATAACAGTCCATCACTATTTGAAAAGTCAACGTGAACACGTCCACTGCCCACGGTTCTACATCAAACACATAACACTTACACCATTTATTATAACAGGATGCCAACATGTCTACTTCTGGCCATAAATGATGATTGTGGTGTTATTGTTTTCATATTTGTTTAGTAATAAGTTGTGCTCAGACTGTAGGCTGTTGAGGAGAATGTGTAGACAGATGTTTGTATATAAGGAGTCAAGGATTATAGATTATCTCTTAGTAGGGTCTAAAATGTACAATCATTAATTATGACACAGGCATTTCAAACTAACAAAGGGTTAAAAATAATTCATTTTAATGCGAGAAGCTTATGGTCGAAAATAGATGAAATGCATCAAATATTGGTAGACTCAAACATTGACATTTGCTGTATATCGGAGTCTTGGCTCACAAAAGAAATGCCCACTTTTCTGGTGGATTTACCAGGTTACGCACTAATCAGGTGCGACAGAGATTGGTTAGACGAGAAGACTGGACAAACTAAATCAGGGGGTGGAGTCTGTATTTATATTAAGGAACAACTAAAATATGACCTGGACGCTGTTGTACCTTACAACAGAAGCACAAGCAATATTGAAATTATCTGGTTAAAAGTACTTTTACCTGAAACGCGAGATGTAAATATTGCTTGTGTTTATCGTCCAATCGGCGGAGACATACATGACTTTACAAACATATTGATAGAGGACGTTAACGAAATCACACTAAATAAGGAACAAGATATCTTCTTACTGGGCGACTTCAATGTTGACTATTTACTACATGACACAATAGAATATCGAACTTTAAAACCATTAGAAAATGCTCTAGGTCTGAAACAAATAATAAATGAAGTCACTAGATATGGAAAAGACAAAAATAGCTGCCTAGACTTAATCTACGTAAACAACAAAAATTTCACCCATTCAGGTATTGCCGACAGTTTTATTAGTGATCATTTAGGAGTTTATATAATCAGGAAAAAACCAATTAAAGAACACAAAAAGGTAACTTTCAATGGTAGGTCTTCAAAGAACTATTCAAAAACCGTTTTTACCAACAAATTGCTAGCTCACGATTGGTCCAAGTTTTATGCAAACAAGGACCCGAATCTGATGTGGGACGAAATGATAACTGTTATACTCAGTGAGCTAGAGAGAACATGTCCGATAAAAACGTACACGGTCAAAGAAATAAGAGACATTTGGCTATCACATGATTTGCTTGAAATAATCAAAGACAAGGATAGGTTGATGCAAAAGGCCAGGCACACCAACAAAAATGAAGACTGGCAGGATGCTAGAACCGCAAGAAACAATACTAACAAACTAATAAAAAAAGCCAAATGTACTTATATTAATGAGACACTACATGATAACATTAGCAATAACAAAAAGTTTTGGAATATCATATCTAAATTTACAAAAGAAGACTCTAAAAGAAATTCGACAATCACCCTAAAAAATAACAATATCCTAATTGATCCGGAAAACACGGCAAACTTCATTAACTCCTTTTTTACCAACATTGGCCCTGAACTAGCTAGCAAATTTGATTCAACCTGGATAAATGAAATACCAAAAAACAATTATAAGTTAAATAACATTCAAACAGATGTAATAGAAGTATCTAAACTATTGAAGGACGTGTGTATAACAAAATCCTCTGCTATTAATGGTATATCATCAAGATTCTTAAAAGATGCTTTGTCTGCCCTGATTCATCAGTTTACGCATTTGTTAAATGTTTCGCTTGAACGGGGTATCTTTCCTGATAGGTGGAAGGAGGCACTTGTTATTCCGCTAAAAAAAGAGGGAAACAGTTACGATGTTAACAATTTGCGACCGGTGTCTCTTCTTCCCCTACCGGGGAAGATACTCGAAAAAATTGTCCATACGCAAGTGTATGATTTTATGGAAGCATGTGAAATAATCAGCGATAAACAACATGGTTTTAGACCAAATCATTCGACTACGGAAACTATTATTAAACTAGCGGGGGACATCTCGGAAGCAATAAATGATAAACAAATTGTATTGTGTGCTTATATAGACTTCCGCAAAGCCTTTGATACTATTGATCACAAAATCCTTTTACAAAAACTGACATCAATGGGGCTCTGCGGAAGCCTATTGGATTGGTTCACAAGCTATTTAACAGGTAGATCACAAAAAACGTTAGTGAACGGTATTGTTTCAGACCCAGGATTGATCACCTTTGGAGTACCCCAGGGGTCAATCCTGGGTCCTCTATTATTTATTTTGTACATTAACGATCTGCATTTAAACATAGAAAAAACGAAGTGTCTGCATTATGCAGACGACACGGTCTTGTACATAGAACACACACGTATGGAGTCTGCAAAAGAATTATTACAATATGACATGAACAAGTTAGCAAATTGGTGCAACAAAAACTGCCTCACGTTGAACGTGAAAAAAACTAAAGTTGTTCTGTATGGTTCCACGAGAAGGGCAACTGCGGAAGCAGCTACACATTGTAAGATACGAATAAACGAGGATATAGTGCAGCAGGTACCATCCTACAAATATTTAGGTATGTTCCTAGACAGGAATTTGAATTTTAATCTACATATAAGGAATCTCATCAAGACAGTTTCACACAAAGTATATCTCCTTAAAAAAACAAGAGATTATATCTCTTTGACGGCGTCTCTAAAGATCCTGAAATGTATGATCTTACCGTTATTAGATTATGGAGACGTTTTATTTGCACGTGCAAATAAAGGACTGTTATATCAACTACAAGTCCTGCAAAACAGGGCTATAAAAATAGCACTAAAAGTTAAGAACGATACTTCAGGAAATGTGATACACAGAAGAGCGCAGCTGCCCTTTCTCAAAGATCGTAGAGACTATCATATAGGCTGTTCTATGTACAAGGCAAGTAAAAATGTAGATTTACACGTGTCTAAACAAAGAATCATGAGATCCTGTGAATCAATCGAGTTGAAACAGAAAACTCCGAGATGCTCCTTTTATTATAACTCATTGAACTTCTATGGTCCTGCTTTATGGAATGACTTGTTACCTAATGTACGGAACCTACAAACTTATGAGGGATTCAAGAAGAGACTGAAAATGATTATGAATGGGAAATCCCGTGATTATTACTGTGAATGATAACTGACTTGGTAATCTATAATGCCTACTGTTTATCTTGGTTACGATTTATTTGTGTACTCTTCTATCTGTCGATTAGTAATACGTTCTCTAAAAATAGCCGTTTGTTTATGAGCCCAGACTGTATTGTTCTTTTTTTTTTTTTTTTTTTTTTTTTTTTTTTTTTTTAATATTCTCTTTTTTCTTTGTTTTGTTATATTGCTATTGCATGAAAACTACATGATTTTGGGAACAAAGAAAATGAACTGGACATCATACTTTGTAAGCCCAACTGGGGGCACATGGAAACCAGCAATTGTATTTGTTGAGTGCCGCCAGGATAAATAAACGTCTTAAAAAAATAAAAAAAATCTCCCACGAGTCACTCGGGTTCCTGGGAGTGTTCATCGGCGAATTAGGTCAAAAGAAACCGGCAAGTCACCCAAACCAGGATGAAGAGGGAAACCTATCCCCGGACCGGGAGATTTGACAGATGTAGTAGTCGAAAAACAAATCATCTACGAGAGGCGGGCTAGACTTCATACCCCCAAAAGTACGAGTTTGTCCACGACTCCCGCTAACAGCGGTCCGCCGGGAGTTTCGTGTGACACCATCCCGCCGTAAAGGCAAGTGATAAGTCGCGGACAGCGCACAAGTCACCGAAAGCCAAGAAAACCTGTAAAACTCTGAACTTGAAATCCAACACGTAAGTCCCGTAAAAACACCTTGTAGCGTGTTAACCAACTCGTCAGCGCGATGAGCCTTATAAGCCCAGGGGCGACACCCTTTGGCTCCCAAGAGAACTCGCAGGTTAGATTAGTTGAACACATGGTGCTTCCTGTTATTGAGTACGGAGATTTCACTTACTACTTTGTTTGTTTGTTTGTTTGTTTGGGTAGTTTAACGTCCAATTTGTTCAATAAGACTTACTTTGGTTTACTTTACTCAAATTTGCATATCCTGTTGGAATAACAAGCTATGCTGCCTGGTTGATCCAGGCATCTTACTTTTCTCAATCATATCTTATCGAAAATCTTACATTCCCTGAGGAAGTCAAGAATTTCTTTCTTGCCAGTGTTATGGAAAACACTGCGCAGTGTAGTCACATTCTTCAGGAATTTCTTCCTGCTCTCTTTGTGGCCTGACAATGTAGCATGAGATGTTTTACACTCAGCGGAGTGTTGCATGTCTGGCACACAGGCGCTACTTCACCTCTCAGGAGGTGCCCATGTGTCAGTTTGGTGTGACCGGTCCGCAGACGGGTCAGTTTCACCTGTTCAGTTTGTGTCAGGTTGTCTTTCCTAAAGTTTTGGCTAGTAGCCACTATGTGCTGTAACCAAGTTAAGCACAGTATTGATTATTTTATGATGAAAGACTGTTTTATTAAATATTGAAAATCTGATGTAAAATAAAGTGCTATTTTATCATGTAAGGTATTAAACATTGTGTATCATTATTATGTGTGGTTTGAAGTATACATATCAAGTTTTACTATCAAGTATCAAGTGTTAACATTTAGTGTTATTATCAAGTGCTAGCATTGAGTGTTATTATCAAGTGTTAACATTGAGTGTTATTATCAAGTGTTAGCATTGAGTATTGATATCAAGTGTTTGCATTTGAGTGTTGATATCAAGTATTAGTATCAAGTGTTATCATTAAGTGTTAGTATCAGTTGTTATCTTTAAGCGTTAGTATTAAATACCAAGTGTTGGTATTGGGTGTTAGTATTAGGTGTTAAATATCAAGGTGTTGACCATGGCTATCTACCAAGCCACAATATAGGCTAAACGTTCTCTGAGGTGGGTAGCCATGTTAGAAGCGATGTTGACCTCTGGGGAACACCGCGCTTCTAGGAATAGACCCTCTGACGTCACTATGACGACACGGGGTCGACTCTGGAGTTCCCTGAGGAAGTCCCCTCTCAGGGTATTCCCGAATTCTCGCAGCATTAACATAACCACGCGCCTCTCGGACCCGTGTGAACTTAAACGAGATTCAATCCAAATTTCCCATGATCCTTTAGAAAAAGCTCGTTTTCGATCTGTTCTCGAGCTGAACGTATCGTCAGTCTCCACTACCATCTCCTGCTGTCAAGATGTGTTTCGCACGGCTCCAGAACCGGCAGAAGTGCGCGAATTCAGCAGTGAAACTCTATTGAGTAGGATCAGCTAAGGCAACTTGCCTTTTGACTTCTGGAAAGTAGAAAGTGACTTGGATCGGGACTCTCCAAGGACATGCATTCTGAATTGGACTTAATAGGAATCTTTTAATCATCTTCACTTCATTAAGCGATTGGACTTCACTATCATTTCCTCCAACTTCTAACAAAAGGATCTGTGTTTATTAGTGAATATTGGAATCTTGTGAGTTCACTCCGGACACTCTAGCCTTGGTGAGTTATGTTGCACAATTACCTTGATATGTTTTATGACTTATTGATTATTATAATTATCTCTAATCTCTTGAAATAAGAGTTCATAGACTGATTAATGAAACCAACGAACATTCAACAGAAGATCGACAAACTCTGGCAGTTTGCCATAGCCACGTTTACGTGTTTTTTTTGGTTTTTTTTAGGCTTTTTATTTATCCCGGAGTGATCTGTTCGGCCAACACTAGCCGATCTTCCACAGGCTCCAGCTCAACAAGTACCAACCTAATCTCGCAATGTCCAGAATTTGGACTTACAGGCGGATTGGTGCGTGTTTATATAATCGTGGTGATCGTAAACAGTAGAGATACATGGTAATAATAATGTTTACAAGGTAAACAGGAACCAGGACTCGTCCAGAGAACGTGGTGGGGATGAGTGGGACACATACATCCACATTACAGAGCGAGAAAAGAAAAAATGTTTAGTTCTATGCTAGTGCCACTAGCAGGGGTAAAATAACTTTACAGAACAGTTCCTATGTTTGATAAGTGACATTCGTTCGCCATATGTACAATTTAGTCTGGGGAAAAGTATCCAGGGATATTCAAGCTGTTAGTAGCTCTCCCAAACCTTTCATGATTGATTTGAAGTTTTCTTTATTAACAGTGTTTCGAATCGCCGATGGTTCCACATTCCAGAGTTTGGCTGCCTTATATTCTACCGAGTTCATATATCGACTCAAGTGGATGTTATGCCTCATTTTTAGTACTGGGGCGTCGTATAGTCTTACTCGTCTCGCATTATTTACAACATAGTTCTTGTCTTTAGATCTTAAAAAAGCTAATGATAGGAGATGAGCTTTCCTCCTTTCTTCTAGTTTGTTCACCTTTTTCTCAATTATTCTGAGATTCCCAACATCTTCAGTTTGTGTAATAGAATCGAGTGATTTACCGTGTCAAAGGCTTTGGTCATATCGAGGTAAGTTACTAGAGTTAAATGGCCATTGTTCATGTTATTTAGGATGTTATCCGTTAGTTCTGCGGTTGTTATTACCGTCGAGTGGTCTCGCCTGAAGCCGCCCTGCCTTTGATTGGGTAGATCAAAGCCCTCTAGATAGTTAGACATTTTCTTATGTAGTATTCTTTCCAATCACTTGCCTGGCAGTGGCAACTGTGAGACCGGCCTCAGGTCTTTAACTTTATTGCGGAAGTTGCTCTTTTTCAAAGGAATTACGTTGGCCACTTTCCACTCGTCAGGGAAGATACCTGTCTCAACTGATATATTGAACAAGTGTTGCAGTTGTAGTGGCAGAACTTCGAGGCTATCTTTCCAGACTTTAGAGGAAATGTGGTTGATGGCGGATGATTTATTAGTATTTATTGATTTAATGGCCTCGAACGTATCGTCAAATGTGATGTTAATGTCGTACATAAGTGCCTGTTGGTTATCACAGTCATCTACCCACTCAGAGGTGAATGACCTGGCGAGCTTATTTCCGATTGACGAAAACTACTCATTAATTTCACTAGCTACTTCGTTGTCTGGGACCCTCCTCTTGGTTTCAGGATGAACTATGATGATATTATCTGATTTCTTGCCTTTAGGCATTATGCTACTAATGGCCTCCGAAAACTTGTTACTGTCCTTATTACCCGCCTGCTTGATGTATTCCCGTTTAGAATTCAAGATTTTAGTCTTAGCACCATTTCTTAAGCGGCGAGCTTCAGCGAAGTCCTGCAACTCACCGGTAGTATTCGCTTTTTTCCACGCTCTATTTTTGTCTACGATGGCCTCAATTATTTCGTTATTTATCCATGGTTCTTCTCTATGTTTAATTTGGTGGTACTTTAATGGACACATAGTGTCAAAATCGCTTCTAATTATGTTATGCAAATAGCGCCATGCATCATTGGGCTCAGTTAGTTTCATATAATCATTCCAGTCGTGTGCTCTGAGATCATCTTGGAATGTCTGTTTAGTGTACCTGTTGTAGGATCTCCCAAGAAATTGAGATGTGGTTGTTGTGTTTCTAGCTTTCTTTTTTGTTAAGAAAATAATCTTGTGGTCACTCAGACTAATGTCCAGTGTGCCTGCTTCGTTTAGATGGGCCCATTCTGTGAAAGCTAGATCTATAATATTAGCGAGCCTTGTGGGTTCATTAATCTGCTGTTTCAGTCCCGTTATCGTCTCAAACTCACAAATGGTTTGGAATTCTTGGCTTTGGTTTTTGGTTGTAAGCTAAGTTAAAATTCCCCAATATTGTAACTTCTCCTGTATGTTCTTTTTTAATGTTGTCAATGCTTTCTTTTAGTATTTCAATCGTACTCCCTTGGTTGCCTTCCTTCGGCCTATAAATACTACAGATCAGTTGCGGTTTCTGTTTGGCCGGGAGGAGCTTTAATAGCGATTCTATTTCAATGGAGCTGGTATTATAGTCATCTAACTGTTCATAGTTGATATTTTCCTGGATATACATTGCAACTCCACCCCCCACCTTTATCTCCCCTTTGGTGTTTTTCCATTTGCGATCGTTTCTAATTAGGACATAACCGGGTAAAGAGAATAGGTTGTCATCGAATTCCGATGTCAACCACGTCTCGGATCATTTGATGACTTGTATGTTTGAGTCTTTTAAGTTCAGTCTGACTAAGTCTATCTTATTTTTGATACTTTGTAGATTTACATGCGCCACGTAAAATCCCTTGCCCAGCTTGGTTTTAGGAACTATGTTGGTACTTTAAACCGATATTCGTCGTGCTTTTGGCCCCTTTGGCAGTTAGGTTCCAGTCTGTAAGTCGTATGTCCAATCAAAACCTCATCCCCCTTCCGCTCCCCGATGTCGTCCCCACCCCCTCCTCTATATCGGTCTTCTAGCATTATACCTCAGTCGGCTATGACGCCGGCCTGATGGTTCCTACAGCAGATCATAAGCGATTTAGGAGCGTAAATGACCACGTTCCCCTTGTGTGGCCTAATAGTTAGTGAACAGACATAAGTGCTGTTGATATGGAGACATAACTCACCACGTCTGCTAGAGAATTGACGCTTGGGGTCGTAACTCGTTACCCTGCATCAAATTAACTGAATAGCATTGGTGAGGATTTTAGACACACATACGATCAACTGCAGGTTGCATGTATATTATGAGGAAAGGTATAGACTAGATTTCTAGCGAATTTGTCTTTGGTTTCCTGCGTGAAGTGGATTCCATCTTTGGTTGTACTATCGTACCTGTGAGCTAGCTTTCCATGACAGACTTTATGGATATGTTGCCACATGTGGGGGTTGTGGCCTGAGACAGTTTGTTCATTTGATAGATTGCCTTGTTTATCTCCGGTATTGCTAGGTTGAGCTCCCTTTGCTCGTCCTCGAAGGGTTCACCTCTTGTATTATACTTTTAGTAGGATAGGCCTAGGAACTCACATAGAATAACGAGTTTAGCGTGCTTAGAGAAGGTTAGTTTAGCCTGACTCAGTTTACTTACTATGTGGTCCATCAGGTCAGCACTGTGGTCAAAGCTCGCTACTATGTTTCTGCAGGCCAGTTTCGTAGAGCAGTCGTTGATACCTGTCAGTATATAGACTAGGTCAAGCGTTTTGTGGACTATATGGACTATCCGCACATATACAATTCTAGATTAGATATGATTTACAAATGAACGGAATTAGTTAATGACTTAATTACGGTCATTTATTAATTAGTTCTTTCAGAACGTGTAAGGCGAATTCACGTCCGTTCATACGACGTTCACCGCTAGGTGTCGACACTGTCGATATGATTATTAAGTTACTTCAGTAACTACCAGAACAACTACAATTTCTCGTAGTTTGTTGTCTCTGGTGCAGTTCCAGAGTTTCTGCCAAGCTTTGTGAATGTGATCCTTGGCCATTGGTTTCAGGTCTGTATGTGGAACTGTGTGGGCTCCAACTTCTCTGCTCAATCCATTTTTGGCTGCTTGATCTGCAGCTTCATTTCCTTCGATTCCGATATGACTCGGCAGCCAACACATGGCCACCTCTTTGCCATGTTCTCTCTTTAGTTCTGTGTATGACTGTTTGATGTCTCTGATGACAGCATTCTTTGGATCATGCTGTTCAATGGTTTGTAGACAAGATTTAGAGTCTGAGAAGACTACAAATTTCTTGTTTTGTGACATTTTCATCCAAGTCAAGGCATGCAATATAGCATTGGCCTCAGCTGTGAAAATGCTGCTGTTGATATGGAGGGCTTTTTTCAGGTCACCGTATGGTGTATGGACACCATAACCAACGCGGTTACCCTCTTTTGAGCCATCAGTATACACCGGTACATGGTCTCTGAAACGTTTCCTCATGGTCTCATAGTCCTTGAGAAAGGCAGTTTCAGGGGTGTCACCTTTCTTGTTTTTTGCCAAGTCAAAGAGGATTGAGGGTGTTTCCTGATCCCATGGAGGGGTTTCAGGTGGCCTCTCACCTCTAATTATCTTCATTGGGATGCCTGCTTCTCGGTACAGTGCTCGTGCTCTGACCGGGAATGGTCTTATCGCACTTGGGTTTTCTTTAAACAGTTGGTGATTCTCTTTGAAAATCAGGTTATAGGCTGGATTTCTTGGGTTGGCCTCCCATCGCAGATGAATTGGGGAGATTCCTGCTTCTACATACAAACTTTGGGCAGGTGTTGTTCTAAATGCTCCTAGTCAGAGTCGTAGACCTTGGTTCAAAAGGTTCATGGCTTTCTGACACTTTCTCCTCAGATACTCAACATGTGGTTTGAAAGACAGCATTCTGTTAAATACCAGTCCGAGGAATTTGACTTCCTCTTGGATTGTCAGTTCCTTGTTCTGGAGACTGAGGGAAGGTTTGTCCACGTATCCTTGTCTACGACAGAAATGAACTGCAGAATGAACTGTCTCAGAGAACTTGAAGCCGTTTTTGTCACTCCAAACATGAAGTTTGTCTAGAGTCTGCTGCAGTTTTATTTCTACTGTGTGCATGAATCTGCACTTGTAGCAGATGACAAAGTCATCTACATAGAGGCAGCAGTTGACATCCTTCTTTAGTTGTTTCGCTATGTCATTGATTTTAATGCCAAACAGGGTGACAGAGAGGACACAGCCCTTGGGTACACCCATTTCCTGGTCGACTCTCTGGGAGATGGCACTTCCGAGGCGAACACTGAATGTCCTGTTAGTCAAGAATCGTTTAATGAACCTCGTCAGTCTTCCTCTCAAACCCATTTTCTGGATGTCCCTCAGGCTGCCGTGCTTCCAGGTGGTGTCATATGCCTTCTCCAGATCAAAGAAGACTGCCACCACATGTTCTTTGTTGGTAAAACCCTCAAGGATCCAGCTTTCCAGAAGGACTAAATGGTCAGTGGTGCTGCGTCCTTTACGGAAGCCTGACTGATAGGGAGTCAACAAGTTGTTGGACTCTAAGTACCACACCAGTCTGTTGTTCACCATTCTGTCCACGGTCTTTGCCATACAGCTGGTCATAGCTATCGGCATGTAGCTTGAGGCGATGTTGGGATCTTTCCCTGGTTTGGGGATTGGTATCAGTCGCCTCAGACTAGGATGGTGGATAGTTGCCAGTTGTCCAAATGTTGTTGAACACCTCCAGAAGCAGGTTGAGAGCATCATCTGGAAGATGTTTTAACATTTGATAGTGTATGTCGTCAGGGCCACGGCAGGAGTCCCTTGCCTGT
This sequence comes from Alentia gelatinosa, assembly GCA_950022655.1. Lineage (NCBI taxonomy): Eukaryota > Metazoa > Annelida > Polychaeta > Phyllodocida > Polynoidae > Alentia > Alentia gelatinosa. Next base: position 145,140,256 of record OX465580.1, on the reverse strand, counting down.
GAAAGGGCATGTCTCAACTCCTCCTTGGTGAAAAGCCTATTATAGGTTTCCCTGTTATTGGAGGTAAAGTCAAGTCTTCCTGCTTCCTGCCTCCCTTTGTGCTCTAAAAAGGTGTTTGAACTGTTATTTGATGAGGAGACATTGCTGAAGTGGTTCGCAAGGGCATTCGACATGACCATGTTCACTTCTAATATCTCCCCACCATTCTTGAGATGGTGAACAGTAGACAAGGTACTTCCATTTAGTTTCTTCACCTCCTTCCATACTTTCCGCATTGGAGTTGTACTGGAGAGGGAGTTAACATGCCTATGGAAGGACTCTCGTCTTTCTGCCTTGTATGTTTGGACTGTGTTTGCACGGGTTTGAAGGTATTCGTGCATATTCTCGTCTGTGATGTCATTGTTGAACCGGCGGAGAGCTCTCCGGCGTTCTCTCCTGGCTTCACGGCATTTGTTGTTAAACCAGGGAGGGGGTCTCCACTTATTTTCTTGGGAGGTTTTTCCCATACACATACTACTTACTTCCCTGAGGGTTTCTGTAAAGTACTGTGCCAGGCCTGCCTCCCTTTCTTTAATCAGTGGCCATGAACGGAAGGAGGTGTTACACAGGCCTTGGAACTGATCCCAGTCAGCTTTGTGGATCTTCAATCTTGGTGGTCTTTCCATATTGCTGCCACTTTTTTCCGTTTCTGAGATTATTGGAAAGTGATCACTGCCACATAGGTCATGATACACTCTTGGAAGATTGTAGGGTCAGTCAGTGTCAACCTCTATGAAGAGGCCTCCTGATCTCATCTTTCACACATGCTTAGGACTACCGACCTGAGCAATGAGTCCTTTGTTGATGGCAAAAGGGGACACTTTTGCCAGACTCTCACCATTAGAGGGCTCTATAACCAGGAACCTTGGCCAGTTCTGGTTATTGTATCGAGTTTCCTCCTTTTTCTCTTTCTTTTTTGTTCCAGTAACTGAAACACTATCACCAGCCTGGTTCCTCGCTGGAGTTACGTCGGTCCTTGTTGACCCGGGCTACGACCGATCCGGTATGAGCATGTCATTTTTTTCTGGCATGGTTAGGGTTTCCCCTCATTTTTGGTCCATCTGGTACCAGGCCAAGAGGGGGAGGGCCAGTGACCTATTTTTGTCCCTCTGGGTCACCATCAGAGGAGTCTGCGGCTGTTGGGGTGACATTGAGTGACCTTCATCCGGTCTTAACCGTTGGGAATGTGGCATCATGCTTGGCAGCATGATGCGATACATTCCTCTTCTGCTCATGGATGCCATTTGGTCCGCGGCTGTTTAAACAGCTAGTTTACATATCTGAAGACCATTCCACTATCCGCCACCTGTGGACGCGCTGGGTGCGGGTGGCATACCCCCTCGAGTTTGATAACTTGAGTCCCAGTCACTCACTACATTCTTTTTTCTCACTCACTACTTAAGACATCTTAAGACAGCAACAAAGGAAAATCTACAAATGCTGGTTTAGGCCCAGCGTCCACTGAGGTCCCGATACACTATGATAGGCCTTATCATGCATATCCGACACAAAATTGATTTCATAGATGTATAGAGGAATTGGAACGTTACACTATCCCCTGCTGAAACGGAAAACTCACTCCGATTACTCTATTTTTTTATATAAGTTTTAATGCATTCGTTTTTTTACAAAACATTCTTCCAGGCAATATCATAGGACAACCAACAAGGTTCAAACAGAAATACAAAAATTGACGAAGAAGAAAGAGTATACAATGCAGATAACATTGGGTCGCCAGATAATCTCCAGCAACGACATTGACTTTACACTGGCATATGGTCCACTTATAAAGAGAGTTCAATTCAGCTACAATAAGTTATTTTTCTGTCAATGTTCCTGTGAATATGTACATATATAGATATGTTGAGACGCAGGGTCGACTAACAAGGTACCAGCGATACAATCGGTTGTGCTTAACAATATTAAGAGTGTCCCAATAATATTCAATCTCTTTGATAAGATATTTCTCAGCCATTTGAACCGAGATTTTCGGAGAGATGTCTCATAACTCCCTTTTTGAACATAACCTTGGATGTCTTGTTCAGTAACTCCTTTTCAATTGAGTTCCACAGGTAAATACCAAAGTATACCGACGATCTTTTATACCTTTCCTTATTTGGTCTTAGGAGACAGATCATGCTCTATTCAATGATCTGGTTCGAATTCTGCTATCCGAATGTATTACCTTCTCAATAAGAATAAATCGTATAGCCTTTTAAACATACCTGCCATCAACAATTTTCTACTCTTATCAAATTTATGTGAAGAAGGAATTACATAATAACCTAGGGAATGGGGGATTATGATGACTGTAACTCTGAAAGGTAGCGAGTTGTTTCAGGGTGGAACTGGAGAGGAGGGTGAGGGAGGGTAGGGAGGGACAAATGAGGGCGAAGAATGAAGGAGGGAAGGCGAGGGAGGCTCTTCCAGAGGCTGGGACATGTCCTGAAGCATGCTCTGTATCAAATCTGCTATATATCTCACTGAGGATGGGACACACCATCCAAAAACAATTTATATGTATAGCCAGGATATATGCTCTGATTTCTTAAACAGCACACTGGCCTTGGTGAACTCTTTGCTGCTGGATACAAGGTTTAGATATCTTGTTATCATTTGTAATTCAAGTTTTCAGAAGAGGTTACATCAGTTAATACACACTTGCCATTTTTTCAAACTCTCAGACGCGTGTTTGGGATGTTTCAGATAAAGTGAACACATGAGTGACTGATTTTGATTTCATATCTTATTATTAGTATTGATGAAGCTTTTATTATTCGTTTTTTGCAGCTACACTTGAAGATTTCAATCATGTCATCAACATCAAGTGTTATAGTTGCGCCTCCCAAGCCTTCTGCATCCTATTCCGTCAGTGTGAACATCAAGCGCTCCACAGAGACCTCTGAGTCATACAGGTACGATACGACCATTGTACAATACGATCTATCCAACGATATACGACCCCGTGGGCGATGCTCATCCAATTTAGTTACATAAAATAGATCGTAGGGAGACAGACACATGAATCGTTCATACAAATAATCGTGTCTTTGACATAGTCTACTATGTGGAAGCTATGCACCCCCCCCCCTCCCATCCACACACACTGCTTATATTGGGTTCTAGTGTTAACGATCATTCAGCCTACTGGTATTCAACCCATTTATATAAAATCATATATATAGTTTGTATTTCTTATATCCTGTTTATCTCTTATGTCACCAATGCTGTAAAGTGCTTTATGGAATTGTACATTTTAATTTTAGATCTGAATAGATTAAATTAGTACATGAATCAACACCCACGAGACCCTCTAGAGGTGTCGTACGTTAGGACGATTTTGGAAGATATAAGACCGTTTGCACGATGTAGGTCAATGTTTATGTAACAATATTTGTCAATCTCATTTGATTGTATCGTACAAAGGTCATATGTGTACGACCAAACCCATTTATGTAACGATATGTGCCCAACGACCATTGTACATTGACCATTTCAGAATCTATGTAACATACCCCTGGTTCATGTCCACCTTCTTGTAAAGAGAGAGTTTCTAACATTTGAATTTAGAGCACCATTAACATAAAACATTTGAGAAAGTAAGACTATGACAAGTGTCAATAAGTGCTGACATTACAAGGTAAAAATATGCATGAAATCAAGTCTAGGCACTGCTTGAGTGGAATTGTAGACGTTATGTATGGTGAATGATGAAGTATATAGTAAATTTTGTTTCTTCAATCTTCACAGGCCAGGGTATAATCGACCAGGGCCTGTCACTTAGATTCCCATACCACTATGGAGGTTATACTATACATTGATTCCTAAAGAAAATGGTTCAGACAATTTCACTTTATAATTTCTTGGACCCAAAATTGAATTTCTGTGTGTACAAACGTCCATTAGTGTAGCCCCCAGCAAAGTGGGGTGAGTGGGGAAAAGCTGGATTAAAGCTTTTTCTCCTAACAATCAGAATGTCGCCATAGAGATATCAGATACACAGATTAACAAAGAACAAAATCCACACAAACATCTTAGAAGAGCTACCTATACCGTCTGGTTCAATCACTAAATGTGGTTAGGTATTACAGTCAGTCATGTTTTATGCCTAATACCTGTCTTCATTATTCAACAATTCATTAAAAAATAATTTTGTTTCATTTTAGATCGTCTTCGCCATTACCCAAAAAGACAAAGGATACGATGGAAAACCGTGGGCAAGACTCCAACGACCCTGATACTGAGAAACCTGGCACCACCAGATTGCCTGCGCCACGTAGAAGCCATACAATGACTAACAGTGCTTCCACTGCACAGTTCAGTAAGATCGGGAAGCGTCTTGGTTTGAATCCAACATTTGATGAATGGTTGGATAACATGCCAGAATTCCGATATCATCAGACAGATGAGTATTGGGTTTCAACGTTCATAGAAGACAATGCAGCACAATCAGGAGCAGGTACGAAGCAGGACCAGCTTATTGGATTTGGTTTTACAGAAGGGAAAGCGAATGAAATTTTGACCTGGCTGGAGACCTGTGTGGGGAAGTATGAGAAACACCGCAGTCTCCTGGATTGGGCCCTCTGCTACATTTCCGATGAAATGCAATGTGGCTTACACCAGGGGAGATCAGTTCCAAACTATCCGTATGAAGAGGGAACATCTTCACAGTGGTTTCAACCACCACAAGAAGTAAGGGATAAATTGAACACAAAACCGAGTGTCCAGTTCATCAATGTTACTGATGAAGACGACCAGAGCTACATGACCAGAGACGGTGAGAGATATCCTCCAGAGAACAACGAGGAGTTTCTCTACCTTTATCATGGCACAACTCATGATTCTGCAAAGAAAATTGTGACAGAAGGCATCAACACAAGTTGTAGTAAATATAACCAAGACTTTTCTCATCCGAAAAGACCCGGTTTTTACCTTTCAACAAAACTTGAGCATGCAGTTAACTGGGCAAAGGTTAGAGGCGGTCGTGTCGGAATTGGTCCTGCTGTTTTGGTATACAAGATTCCAAAGAAAGAGCTTCAACGTGAGCAATTCAAACTTCTTTCCCTGAATAATGATGATGACTGGAAACGCATCATATGTTTTAATCGGTCTGGGGGGCGACTGGAAATCAACAAGAGCGTCCTGTCAGACGATTACAACAACAGCAGCTACATCTACGGAGATATCTGCAAGAATCCTAGGGAAATTGATTCAGGAGCGGTTCTAGAGAAATTTGGTGGAGACATGAAGCAGTACTGCATTCTCGATGATGATCTGTGCGGTCTCATCTCTGCCCAAGTCGATGCTGTCATCTTCTTCTCAAGCTCTCGGTTCTGGGAGGCTTAGACAAGTATTCAGAGAGAACACAGCATTGTGTAATTTCCCAGAGACCATGCTACTGCTCACACAGGCAAAACTACCAGAATGTTCGAACAATGCAGTTATTTCAAATGAATAACAAATGAATAGAGAGTATGGATGTTGCCAGGAAAGAAAGATGTTTCGCCCTCCATTAATGTTGGCCCTAGGCTTAAAGATAGTTCTCTAAAGCCTAGCTTTAAGCCTGGAGCCAGCTGGGTATCATTGAAACCCAAATGACAACTATTTGAAGAAGTCAATAATAACTGGATACCTACACGTTTACGGATATTTTATTGCATTTGGGATGTCTAAGGTTTGATAAGAGTAGAAAGTATTTGATATCTACCTATTATTTTTTACCACTTGATTACTGTATTTATGAACCCATAGTGATATTTTACACTAGTTAATTAATTATTTATTACCACAGTTACCTTGTTATAACATATGTATATAAAATGTATTTACCTCAATATTATAAATCTTGAAAATTACCATGTCCATAGACTGATTACAACCAATAATTGGGTAAAAATGATGATTCAAATTTGCCGCCAACTTAAGAAGTTACCAAGCAACCCAACCATAGCAACAAGTAACCACTAACAAAGACAATCCTAAAACAGTACCTAAGAAGGAGAAACCAGAGGGAAACCACAACACTGCCTGATGAAGTCTTATTAAATAAGATGAAACGTTGCAAACACTAAGCCCAATCGTCCCCTATCTTGATGTATCTTTATCCCCAATAGCTTGTCTGGTTTTATGTGGAACTTCTTCAACAAACTAAGTTTCTACCAACCACATAAGCATCCTACCGTGGGATCACCACCAAGCGACCCAGCCAACCCGGATAGTTGTATGCAACACCCTTTCCAAAAAAACTGTCAGTGAGACATTCTGCCACCAGAATCCTTCCATGGGACCCTATCCCCAAGAATCATAAACGGATTCTAACATGGCAACAGCACCAACACCTAATGAACAACAGTAGTATAGAAGGGTTCTTTTAGCGCGTATGATACAAGGAAGAAAGAGGTGTTGACCTACTTGCAGAACGGAAGTACTGTGACGTCACAGAAATGGAGCGTTCTGATTGGTGGAGAGACCGGAACCAGAATTTATCTAGGTCATGTCATGCATACATTGACCTACTTTTGCTTGGAATACATTAAATTTTTAATACATTAACCTAATTGCACAACTTTTACATTATCTAGGTGTTGACTCACTTCAAGTTTTTTTTGTTAAGCGTGAGTTCGCGCCCCGGTGAAGTTACCCATTTAAGATGTATCAATAAAAGAGGACCAAAAGTAAATTTTGGTTTACATTCTTTATTGCAGATATCCTGTGATTACATATATACATGCTTTGGTTAAATGAGGGTAAATGTTTGAGAGTTTGATACGGTTAATCCTTGATTAAATGAGAGTAAATGTTCATGAGTTTCACACGGTTTAATTCAGTTCATTGTTCCTCACTTTTTACGATTTTTTTGAGAAATTCTTTCCTCGGTCAACATTCTGTATCCTTCCACCAGTCCTGAATCAATGGAATTCATTCTGGCAAGGGACTCATTGTAGAAACAGATTTTGTGTGATGAATATCACGCTTATATTCCTATGGTGTGAACCCTTTATAAATAAGTCTTTTATAAGTGGGAGATCGTCGGAGTCTGTTAGGTCGTCTATAATGAGAAGTGTTTTTTGATTTGGATCTCTTTTTTTGTGTAGTAACTCCTCTTCGCTGAGTAAACCTTGATTAAAGCGGACTTTACCCTTGAAACGTTCAAACGACGGTTGCCATTGACTGTAGCAATAGATGATGTCATCTACTTTCGGTGATAATAGAGTGTTAACTTTCTCTAGAATTTTAAAAACTAGCTCACTCTTTCCACACGACGAATGACCACTTAGAATCAGCGTGAAAGGCGTCTTGAGAATGTTGACATCGCTGTCCACGCGCTCCATTTGACTATCTTAAACTGACGACGCGTGTTGCAAAACATGCTGTTTTATAACCGTTTTGTTTTGGTGGTTTTTTTTAAAAACCATCGTTCTAAAAGTGGTCGCGGTTGAAACCTGATAAATGAGGTGATTAAGTAAAGATTATCTCGTATACGATGACACTACTGGTGATATTAAAGTTTTTATTTTATTTTTTTTATTTTTCCCTCCTCAGAAACGTGCGAGTGAAGGGAGTGGGGGATTGAACATGATATCAAACTGGTGAGTGGGGGGTTTTCCCGACAAGCGGGAAAACCTGATTCGGACATTTTTATTTCACAACAGGGGAATATAAAGGGGAAATCATCACATTGGAGATATTAGTAATAAGGATAATATAGTGTAGGAGTGGTAACTATTTCTTTAAAAAGTCGAAAAAAATCATGAGAGTTTTACTTAAAGATTCAAAAAAGAGCCGGCGGGGGGGAGGGTTTAATAGAGTGTTTAAATTATTTCATGCGAAATCGTTCACTGGAAAAGACGTGACTACAGTGTAGTGTTTCTTTTCCGATTCCCATCTGATAATTGTTCTATTTATAAAACAACACCCCTTTTGGGAATGACCGATCTCGTGATCAAAGAATTTTTCCACTATAACGGAATCCTCTTTGGTAGGTGAAATTTTGAGACTACTCGGGTGGGTGAGTGTAGCTATAATGAGCGGGAGAACCATGACTCTTTCACCGATGTAATATCCGAGTGATGATTGATGAAATTTAGGATCGCTACAAGCCATGTAATACCCCATTCCTTCCTTACTTGAGATGTAGGAAGGGATGACGTGTCTATTTTCTATGTGCCTCATTGCGCACCTACTAATCAAAATACCGTTAACATTCTGGTCTCCTAGTCCCACTGATGCCACACTTCTCAATGATTAAACGCTAGAAGAAGCGTTGTCCGTGAAAGTTATCGCGTCCAGAAATGAAGGAACAAATGCCGCACAATTTATAGAGGGGAGGGCGACCCCCGCCGTAAGACTAAAATGGCTCTTTGTGAAACTTCTTACACGCCTCTTGATCTTAATCGACCTACCTCCTACACCATGTAGATTGAACTCCTTATCCTCTAATGTGTACAGAGATGATTTCGACTCATTCTCCTGTTGGTCCGAATGTGAGGATACGCTCATTTCAGACATTTTCACAACAAAAAGTGCAATGCTCGGGTATAGTAAACGTTTTGATGTGTGGGTAATGTCTGAGGAGCAGGGGAAGAATGAATTCAAAATTAGAGACTGACTTACTATACCTTAAGAAACCAACCGAAACGACGGTGGTAAACAAATAAATTTCCCAAATAGGCGTGGAAAACATGTAGATCGACTCGAGTAAAACCACCTCTCATTGGATAAAATTCGAAAAATAGCTCGTTAAAAGGGTGGTGGTGGTGGTAGTGAGGGTGGTGGTGGTGGTGGTGGTGGTGGTGGTGGTGACATGAGTATCGAGTAGCTCCACTGAGATCAGCAGCTCCACTGAGATCAGCGCAACGAGCGTCCCTTAACCGTCTTATAGATACTTTTTTTAAAGGAAAGTCGTTATTCATGATAATTACGTAGCGGGGTGGAAAACGTTATACTACAAACCCCACAGTGAAGTAACGGTTTTGTTTACGGTAAAAAAAGTTAAACTATGGCGCAACGTGAGTTGCTAACGTATGTTGAACGTCTTCATTGTTATTTCCATATGAACGAGTTGAATACGTTGAATAACGTTGTGGTAACGTATGGTTTGATTACAGTAAAAAGTTATACTATGGCGCAACGTAAGTTGGCAGCGTATGTTGAACGTCCCCCTGTTATTGAACAACGTTGTGGTAACGCGCACATTTCACCGGGTTATTCCCATATGAACGTCTTGAATACGTTGAATAACGTTGAGGTAACGTATACATTTCACTGAGTATATAAACTCGACTGAATGAGCTGCTCTCTCAATTCGCCACCTCTACTCATAGGACGCCCAACAACCTTGTTACGTTCTCCACTCCGACGACATCGTTAACTTCCCTACAGAGGATGGGTAGATCTCGACTCTCCAAAGCATCGGCAGCTTCGAAGAAACTTCCACCTCTAAAAATCAACTTGAATCAAAAGGGTGTCGTCGACGAAGAAGGAGCCGTGCTCCTATCCACTTATCCCCAGATAGTGGACCACTTCAAACTTCACCTGTGAAACCCCGCTCACCTGGCGCAGCTTCCCGCGAAGGTGGAAGTGTAACTTTGAGTGAGGCAGAGTTAATTGATCAAACTCTAAAGACGGTTGGTGACAACGACTCTCAATTCTGGGATCCTACCGTTGAAAAACCGGACTCGACAACGAGTTGGGAAACATATTTCAACAACACGAATAAGACGTTAGAAGAACGTTTGGCAGACGCAAGGCGGGGAAAGCCGTTCTTGGTTGAGGCCGTAGAAGCGAGCTTGGCCAGTGACGATCGAAAATCGTGCCTCGACGAATCTACAGAGGAGGAGGAGGAGGGTGAGAACGAGACTACAGGTAGTGTTGCACCACCTAACTCTCCCTTCACCCCACCAATAGAAGAAGTCTTGTCACAGAGTGGACAAAACACAACATTCAACCTATCTTCAGGCGCTGACACACAACACGACCATGCCGTGGTTTCATCTGAAACCACAACCAACAAAGGTGACAGGCGGGGGCTCTCTCTCTCTCTTGAAGTCCAGGTGGACGAGGATGATTTCCAACCTGTCGCCGAACCCAAACCTCCGAAGAAGAAGCGTCGACTCTCAACACTCCCTCCGCGTCCGCTAGAAAACGGTGCCACAAACTTTCTCAATAGTGGTGGTGTCAACACCTCCACTACTAAACCTAGTTGCGACCTGCTGAACGCGGCAATCAAATCATCCATCGGTGAGTTACCACCCACCAAAACACCTCAAAAGAAAAAGAGAGCTCATAAGACTAAACCCACAGCAAAAATCACAGCTAACGAGTTCTTCAAACCAGCTAAAAAAAAACCAGTGAAATCAGCAGTGTGTGCGAGCCTGAAGAATGGGTAGTCAAACACCCAAATAAGGTGTTGTATGTCAAAGGTGAATTCAATACCGCTGTAACCATTTTCAGTGAAACACAGGAAAAAGGGTTTATGTTCAAGAGGTACCTCGGTAAACCTTATGAAAAGCAGATCGTCATCTCCAGTGTGGCCATAGACAACCTGAGTCTCGCCCTGCCTATGATACTCCACAATCATGAAGTCATGCAAACCGACAGCGACGCGGGAGTGGTGAACATCACATCCTTTTGTCAACGCTTGGGGGGTGAAAAACAAGACCTGGAAGTCGCCTTGCTCTTGTACCAAGGCACAGTGAAGATTCACATCGGTACTGGGTCGTACATCAACGAAATGGTCATGGAAGTCGCCCTGGGTATGCGTAAAACCCACGGGCCTAGCCATGGTGGAATGGTGCTCCCACTCAACTTCCTGCTCGACTTCGAAAAACGCATAGCTTCTGTGTGCACTGAGGCGTTCAAAAATAAGGCACCCACCAAGTGAGCCAGTACCACCAGCTGCTGAGTGTAAAAGGTCGAACTCGTATAGTTAGTTAGTTAGTTGGTTAGTACATTCACCTATTTACTCGAGAAGGACTCATAACCCTCAACTAGATTTTAAAATGGTGATACTAGTCATATAGTAAGGATAGTAGGTCTCATATAGTGGTATAAAAGTTAGTTACTTTATACAACTTTTTTTTACCCTGTGTACTCAAGAAGAAGGACTCGTACCGTTCAACTACACGGACTAGAGCTAAGACTTGTGTAATAGTCAGACTCATATACGTGTGTAACTCTACATAATATTCTCTTCAAGAACTTGCAACATAACGTGAGTACTCTCATTTTACTCATTTATATAGTCACCTTTTTTTTGATATAACCACAATTTATTCTGTACATTAACCGGTGTTGAAAGGGGGCTTGTATAAATTTATAATGCCGTGGCGAAAAAACACTGTTCCTTGCCCTTATTGCAATCACTTTAGACCGCCTAAGTACATAGCACCTAGTACTGGAGTATTGTGTAGTTCGCCTTTGTGTAAACGTGAAAAGTTCACTGATGAAACTATTATCCCACCCGCTATAACTGAGGATGGAAAATATTATGAAGCGTATAAATGGAATTTTAGAGCCATTGCCACTGGATTAGCTGTTTTAGGTGGAATCCAGTCTATATACAACAAAAGGTTAATGCTAACATCTGGTGAGATAGATGAAGTCATAGATACTCTTAGAGTAATTCACGCCAACCAAATAGCTACTTATAAAGTTGCCGTTTCTTTTGGAAGGATATTATCATGTGTAGAAGATGGCGAAGAAAGTGTTATGTATTTCCACGCTTCTGCAAACAACGCATCCATATTTTGTGATTCAGACCACCCATCACCTTACATGCAGATAAAAAACGATAGTGACTTTGAAGAATGTCTTTCTCTTGTGCAAGTTATGGCGCTAGAAGACACAAAAAGAGTAAACACCAAGTGGACCGTTGTAGCGAACGTGAATGTGAACATAACATTAATCCGACCCGAGGAACCGCTTCTCATAGCACGCATGGTACACACACCCTTTTTCATGAGAAAAAGAGGGATGCTTCACTTTCACAGACATCCTAGAACAAAAGCGACATATAATGATAACCTATGTTTGTTCAGATGTGTATCCCACCATTTATATGGAACACCAACGCGCGCGTTAGAACTAATGAAAGCGGTGTACCCAGGGGAAAATGAAGATTCCTTCAAGGGTGTCCCCCTTCAAGATATCGATGGAATAGGAAGGGAATTTAATGTCAACATTCACATGTATAGACTATTACTACTAAAAAAAATCAAAAACAAGGCCGAAATAACATTAGAGTGGTGAAAATAACACACGTTCAAACAGAATCTATAGTAAACATCAACCTCTACAAAGGACACGCCAGTCTCATAATAGACACAAATCAGTATGGGCAAATATTGAGATGTGAAAAATGTAACCACCTCTTCCTTACTCATTCAGGACTTAAAAGACACATGTCTATTAAAAGGGACTGCACTAAAGTCGCTTTCATTTATCAAGGTGGCGTTTACCAAAATCCCAAATCCGTCTTCACTCAACTGTTAGAAGTGGGTATCCGAGTTCCGAAAGAGTTGCAAATTTACCCCTATAGAATAGTGTTTGATTTTGAAAGTTACTTCAGTAGACCAAGCCTGGGTGAGACATCTTTAGGTCATAACACCGTCGTCGATGCACACCATATTCCACTGTCAGCGAGTGTTGCGACTAACTTCCCAGGTTTAGAAAACCCTGTTTGCTTTGTGCATGAAAGCAATGAAAAAAAGACCTTCTTATAGACAATGTGCTCACCCACATAAACATCCTTGCCAAAACCATAGGCGACTCTGTCTTGGAACTATACACAGATGTTCTGACCGAGTTAGACGGTCTGACTAAAAAAGCCACGGAATGTGAAAAAAAAGCTCGTAAATCGTGTGGTTACAAAGATAAGTGTAGAAAACCACATCCACTCCAAACACTTCGTCAACGACTCCTAACCCATTTACGCCGGGTCCCAGTCATTGGATTCAACTCTGGTCGATATGATATAAATCTCATTAAAGATGGGTTTCACGCTTTTTTTTCTGGCGAAGAAAAAAAAGAGATTCGGACTATAAAAAGAAACAACCAGTACATAGCGATATACACAAAGCACACTGTCTTCCTGGACATGTTCAACTATCTCGCACCAGGGTACTCTTATGCTAACTATCTTAAAGCTTTCTTAAAAAACGAGTATAAAGGCTTTTTTCCCTATGAGTGGATGGATAGTGTATGAAAACTGAAAAACACAAAACTACCACCACGTTCAGCTTTCTATAGTAGTCTCACCAAATCTTGTATTAGTAAGGAAGACTATCTTTCATGCAAGAAAGTGTGGAAAGAGGAAAATATGAAAACGATGAAAGACTACCTCATTTACTATAACAACAAAGATGTTCTACCTTTTGTCAAAGCCATAAAAGAACACTCCAAATTTTTCATAGAACGAAACATAGACATGTTTAAAGATGGGTTGACACTACCAGGTCTAACAATGAAATTCCTTTTTGATAATGAGTGTGAGAGCAAGCCCTTTGTACTTTTTGGCGAGAAAGATAAAGACATACACAAACTGGTGAGAAAAAACCTGACCGGTGGCCCATCCATTATATTTCACCGACATCACAAATCTGGTTGTAGTAAAATACGAGGGAAACTATATGGTGAAGAAAGTAAAACATGTCAACATATAATAGGTGTCGATGCAAACAGTCTATATCTGAAATGTATGGGAGAAAACCACTGTACAGGGTACTATGTCATACGTGAGGCCGGAGATGATTTCACACCTAAACTCTCACAAAACACAAGCTTTTCAGCTGGTGAGTGGCTGAAATTCCAAGAACACAGAGACAAAATTAAAATTCTTCATAGTTTCAACCATGGAGAGGTAAAAGTGGGGCAAATGGGAATTCCCGTAGATGGTTTGATTCCAGAAACAAAAACCGTTTATCAGTTCCACGGGTGCTACTGGCACGGTCATCCGTGTCGATTAAACAAACACAACCTCGCCTCAGTCCGTGCACGTGAAATAGCTAAAGAGAGAGCTGAAAGAACGGTGAGAGTTACCACTTACCTGAAAACACTCGGATATACAGTGATAGAAAAGTATGAGTGTGATTGGTTAAAAGAAAAAAAATCACCACATTGTCAAGCGTGTGTAAATAAATGGCGTGTAAAAAGACCTACGCTGAAAAGTAAAACAACGCCGGAAGAGCTTCTGGATGGTATTAAAAACGGTAGTATATTTTGAATGGCTCAAGTGGATATTCACACCCCTGAAAAATTAAAAGAAACATTTTCAGAAATGACACCCATATTCAAAAATGTGAAAGTATCTATGGAAGATGTGGGGGATCACATGCGTGAATATCTAGTGGAAACTCATACTCTCACTCAACCACAAAGACAACTCATTGGAAGTTACCATGGAGAGGGTATACTTCTGGGAACACCTCTTCTACAATGGTATCTAAACAAAGGTCTTATTGTCACACGTCTCCACCTCGTTATAGAGTATGTACCGGAAAAACCCTTCGAACACTTCATGAATGAAGTTACAAAAGCTCGACGCAACGGTGATAAAAACTCGGATGGTAAAATCCTATCTGATCTGTACAAACTACTAGGAAACAGTTCCTATGGTAAAGCCATATGTAACAAACAAAACTTTTCCAACACGAGATATGTGTCGCTCAAGAAAGCTCGAGAGTTGGCTTCCCATTGGACGTTACAAAACATGTCTGAAATCAATGAGAATACATTGGAAATCACGTGCTACCCCAAAACAGTTAGATATGATCTCCCCATCCAGATAGGGTGTATCAGTATGCCAAGCTCAAAATGCTCGCATTTTACTACGACTTCCTCTTCCGTTTCATAGACACTAAAGACTTTGAAATGTGCGAAATGGATACAGACAGTTTATATTTCGCTCTGAGTAGTGACAAACTAGAGGATGTAATCAAACCAGAACTTAGACGAACCTACTTCACAGAACGACATCTATGGTTACCATCAGAGTCGTGTGATATTCCCTTTCACAGAGAGCAATACATTCTGTGTAAAACAAATAGAGCCCCCTGGTTTCCTCATCCTTGTTGCCAAGAAAGATTACTACACGATAAGCGCACTCCAGGTCTATTCAAAGTGGAATGGGAAGGAGATGAAATGACTTCTCTCAACTCTAAATGCTATATAGGAAAGGGTGAAACTCAAAAGCTTAGTTGTAAAGGTGTCATACAAAAACAAAACAACTTATCTGTGGGGGACTTTAAGAAAGTACTAGCTAATAGACACGCATATATGGCTACTAACACAGGTTTCAAAGTGGTTAATCATAAAATGGTGACTTATAAACAGAGAAAGAGAGGTTTGAACTATCGTTACATTAAACGAAAAGTGTGTGAGGATGGTGTTACAACTCTTCCATTGCAGATATAAAGAAACTTTCCACATCGCTTTTTTACATGCAAATGAATTTTTTTTACAATTTTTCACAAAAAAGTGACAAAAAATTTCACGCGAATGAATTATTTTTTACAATTTTTCACAAAAAAGTGAAAAAAATTTCACAGAAAATGTTCATCGAAACTTATATCTATGTAAAACCGTATATCTGTAATAAAAACCTTAATAAGATGTCCTTGTTGTGTCTTTTGTGCAAGTCTACTATAAAAATCATCTTTAATTCATACGACGTTACACAACTATGGTAATGTATTCTAAATTTAATGTATTCCAAGCAAAACTAGGTCAATGTGTGTATGAGTCATCAAAAGAAAAAGTAGGTCAATGTATGCATGACATGACCTAGATAAATTCTGGTTCCGGTCTCTCCACCAATCAGAACGCTCCATTTCTGTGACGTCACAGTACTTCCGTTCTGCAAGTAGGTCAACACCTCTTTCTTCCTTGTATCATACGCGCTAAAAGAACCCTTCTATACTACTAACAACAACGACCAGAACAAGGCGAGATAGACGGAGACAACAACAATCCCAACAATGAAACAGAACCCATTCGAATCCCAGCAGATATACAACCACATTACAAACTAGCGAGAAAAATCGCCATAAGCCTAACCAAAGCAAAACAACATGAGAACTTTTTGAGCACTTGCATAATCAAGAACATAGTCCCGAAGGGATTACAACCCAACATAACCGCTCAAATACCAAGCACTGATTTGGGCTTCCAACTGAAATGGGAGGAAGCCCAACTAAAATGTGGTAAGGAACTGAGGGATCTACTGACCAACTATTATGCCACCAGAAGACTAGAACTGGAAACCAAGTACAACGAAATCATTGCAGAAATTACTCCAAAATGCTCAACCGAAATTATAGACCTAATCAAGAAACTAATAAACAACCTACAAACGGAAATAACCAACACCAAAGACAAACAAGCAACAAGAAAAATCGCAGATTCAAGAAATACCGGGAGGAGACCGACCAATCGGCAATTTGCAACCTATCCTCCAAGTACCTCACAATAAATCATCTACAACTCCTGAACAAGGGACTATGTTTTGCACCGACACCAGCAAAAATGAATCACATCCACACCATACGGGATACCTTATTGTTTAATCGATGCATCTACCTAAAACACCACTTCAAAGACCATGGTCCCTACATCAGAAGAAACACGGTGTACCCCCAAGAAACAGGCCACTGGCAACCCGCCCCACCTTACCATGAAGACCTGGTAACCTTTACCTCATACATGTTAACCAACATGACCAAACAAGAAAAGACCAAGACCAAAAGCAACCTCACAACTGGGCAAACCAACGCCATGCTAGGATTAATCAGAGACAAAGACATAGTCATCAAGTCAGCAGACAAGGGAGGTGCTATAGTAATCATGGACACCAAAGATTACATTGAAAAATGCAACAACCAACTTCAAGACCGTAAATATTACAGAGAAAATGAATACGACAGAACCAAAGTAATAACACAACGTCTGAAGAAAGAAATAAAATCCATGGAAATGGAAGGATCGCTAGCAAAGAACTCCACCACTTCACTGTTTCCACCAAACATCAGAACAGCCCAATTCTACATATTACCGAAAATCCACAAACAAGGGAACCCAGGACGACCAATAGTCTCTGGAATCAATTCTCCAACCGACAGAATATCCGCTACACTAGATCGAATCTTAAAACCAACACTAGCCAAAATACCGTGTCTCCTGAGAGACACCAAGGATTTCCTAAAAACCATTGAAGAAATCAACAAATTCGATGAAACTGACTATCTAGTCACAATCGACGTAAGTGCACTATACACGTCAATCCCACATAGGGAAGGTCTAGAGGCAGTAAATACTGTCCTAACCCTTTTTCCCAACTCCGAAATCGACACAAACACTGCAGTACGACTACTACAACTAGTATTACAGAACAACGTATTCAACTTCAATAACAAACATTACCACCAAATCCAAGGCACTGCAATGGGAACCAAAGTCGCCCCCACATACGCGAACATCTTCATGCACTTCCTAGAAGAAGAAATCATAAGATCTAGCCCGACCAAACCCAAAATATGGAAACGCTATATAGATGACGTTTTTGCCATCTACAGCTGCACAGAAGCAGAACTAAACATCGAAATGAGAAGACTAAACTCACTACACGACAGCATCAAATTCACCCACGAATACAGCCAAACAGAAGTGAACTATCTAGACACTACTGTATATGTCAAACAAGGAAAACTCCAGACAAAGGTCTATCGAAAACCCACCGACTCAGGATTATATCTACACCACTCATCTTACCACCCACCCAGTCAGAAAAACAGTATAGCCTACAGTCAGGCCCTACGATACCGATTAATTTGCACAGAAACTATAGAATTCGAAAAAGCTTGCAAATACCTGCTGAAAATGTTGACACTACGAGGACACCCACACCACCGCGTGAAGGACTCCATCGCACTTGCTTCATGAGTACCACGCCGTGACTTGCTGAAAAATCAAAAGAAACAGAACAAAGCAGTCATACCGTTCATCATACAACATACACCCGACAATACCAAAGCACAACAGTATCTCCAAATAGCAAAAACAATGATAGGCCCTTCCCCCATGTTACAATGCATTTGAAACTGCAAAATAACCATGGCCTATAAACGCCCTGCTAACCTACGTGACTTACTCATAAAATCGGCCTTCCCCCACAAACCCACGCCTAATCAAAGCCGACCATGCAATATACTAAGTTGCAATCACTGTCAGAATATCAACCAGACCAGATACATTCGATCACACACTACCGGCAAGAAAATATCAGTTAAAGGCGCTAATCACTGTCAAACCAAAGGCATCATATACTGCCTAACATGCCCTGCCTGTGGCATGCAATACATCGGCGAAACCGGCCTACGAGCCACGGACCGCATCGCTAATCACAAAGGCGATGTAAGGGCACGACGACCTACAGAGGTCCAGAAACACATGAAAGATCATGATATCACTTCAAATGAAATGCGCTTCACACTCTTAGACTCCTCACCTGACAATGCAAACATCCGCAAACGACTTGAAGAAGCGTACATCCGAATTATGAGAACCATGAGACCGGAGGGAATCAACCGCAAACTATAAACTGCCACACCAACAACGCGACCGGAACTAGGTCACGCGCCGGTCACCGTGTAACTATAGATACCGCATTATGACGTAAAATGCGATCCTCAAAACCCACTTAAACGTAACCGCGATATCAGCGGAGAAACGTAAAATGTAAACATGGCTTTCTTCAGCAGAGTTACTTGTGACTTGTGCTCCACATCAATACCGAACAAAAAAGAAGATATCGAAGAACATTTGAAATACTTACACAGCGGAGTTGTAACGTTAGAAGACTCCTACACAGATAACCAGGGTAAGTTTGCATGCCCATTTAACCACTATTCTATACAATGTATCAACAAGAGCAACTTAAGACGTCACCAACGCAACAAGCATCTAATAACCAACTATATTAGTGTCAAACCAACTGCCCGACTAAGATTTAACATATAGAAACCCCACACACATTGGAATGAAAATTATGACCCTCATAAGGTTAAGTTTAGGATCGTATATAAAGGAGCTCCTTTTTTTTCAGGCCGTAACAAGCCAGACAAGGCAGCCCATCCACTCATTGACCTAACTCGACCGGATAAATCAAACACTGATAATAACTCGACATCACAGAAACCAAAATCGACCCCAGTAACTAACAACAGCAAAGAAATTTATACTTTTGAGAAATTCAGAACTGCATTAGAAGATCTGAAGAAATCAACCCCAACTGTCAAACTCATAGAGCCGATCGACCCAAGCAAACGCAAACGAACCAACCCGACACCACCTGCCAATCCAACAAAGAAACAACGCGTAGTAATAAACCCCAAGCCAAAGATATCAAACGAAAAAAGAAAGGTGACTACCATAACAGACGCCACTTTCACGAAAGAAGAAAAGAAAGCTATGAAAAATATCTCTAACACATCAATACCAAGAAAACCGCAGCCCATTCCACTAGACCCAATAGACAAAGAAGAGCTCGCTAAGGACCTAGAAACATCATATAGCTGCAATAATAGCTCTGACACATCCTCTGATGAAAAATCGACAATTGACAATGAAACCCGTACTGCTACAAAACGACCAAAGATTTCAACAATATCAACCAAAACGAGACAAAAAATAAATGAGATTCGCAACTCACCCGACTATACCGAACCATATATACTGACACCTATAGCCCGACATACCACTGAAGTTGAGAAGAACAGACACGCCCACCCTAACACCAGACGCATCCACAACACCGGGCACCCTTCTACTACACAAAGACAAAGCCATCAATTACCAAGATATGAACCAAGCCATCCATCCGACATTAAGAACCGGTACCATCTAGACAACAGGAGATATTCCCAAGAATATGACTTGAAGAAAGCAACCATGTTTAACATCTACAAAATGCTCCAAGATCTCGACACCAGGTTTGCCAACGACTTTTTCGAGACACTCCAACACTACAGATATGCACACTACTAAAAGACTTTATGCTTGATGCATAACCTTTATTTTTTACCACTTGATTACTGTATTTATGAACCCATAGTGATATTTTACACTTGTTAATTAATTATTTATTACCACAGTTACCTTGTTATAATATATGTACAGTAGAACCTCGCCTAACGGACACCCCGCGTAAGCAGACACCCCGTATAAGCGGACACTTTTGCTCGGAACGGAAATTTTCCCCTCGATTAGATGTTTAATTTAAAAAAATACTCAACGATCACCCCCGTAAAGTGACAACACTACGCCACGGCCGTGGCGTAGTGGATTTGATAAGTCTTTTCTCATTATTGTGATAGTTTGATGATATTTAATTTGATAAAAAGGGGTGAGATAAATCCAGAACCGCACTCGAATCATAAATAGACACAACTCCACTCGTTTGTATAGGCCGAAATCGTCACTCGGCTTCGCCTCGATGATGATTGCGGCCCATCCAAACTCGTGGAGTATTGTCTATTTCTACGCTTCTCGATGCAGTTTTATATAAAACATAATATAATCAACATCTTGGTAATTAAACGGCTAAACTAATAACAGGGGTCATATAAATCTATATCTGCTACATTTATACCCATTCCAATTTGCCGGATATAATTATAAGGAGGCGGAATTTGGCCTAAAAATGTTTATTACATTTTTCAACATGATAATTTTTAACATTTTTAACATGATAAAGTCTCTGAAAAGTGAAAATGTCCCGTACATTTTATACGGTGAGAATTGACATTTTAACATGATTCAATTTTTCAGTTTGTGATAGGTGAAGATGTCCAATACATTTTATATAATGAAAAAGCTTGATTATCCTGAAAAGGAGAAAATCTCAGATGTGAGATAATGCCAACGGGCATGGGGCATAAATGCCAAGATATTTAGAAGTGCCGGGAAGGGGCGACGTCCTTCCTGACAGGGGTAAATAGGGCCTGACGCCCGATAGGAATTGTGGAGACATTATATACGGTGAAGTATCGTCCAGTAATTTGTATAACACATATTCCGTGGGGAGGAATTATGCCATAGGCATGGGATGATTAAATTTTGTAATTGATACTGTATATCAGGAGTAAAATGAAAAAATGCCAAATACCAACGGGCATAAGGCAATAATGCCCCATGGTTTGTTATTCCCGTAAGGGGATGCTTGGAACCTGAATCAAGAGGCGGTCGCCGTGTTGATCTTGAAAGCGCCGAGGAATTAAAGCGCATTCCTGCAAGTGCGGGTGTTGACGTGTTGAGATGGACCCGGACGTCGGCTGTGATCACGTTGGAGAGTGATCCAGGACGTGTAGCGGCATCGCAGACGGGGCATCGTGGACGTCTTGTCATCTCAGAGGGCGTGCGACCTCCGCCCAGAAGTGGAGGGCGAGGGAGGTCGAGCGTGGGCATGGGGCAAGATTCCCTAGTTCATAGTCACTTGAAATACGGTGTGGGTGGGCGGGTTCCAAACTTGAGAACCTTGCGTGAAGGCCGCTGGTGGCGCCCTCTGTGAGGTAGCGGACGTCTGAGAGGTGCTGATCTGTCAGGCGACAGGTGAAGCCACCACTCCGCCTCTTATGATTACTGTCCAATTTCCAATTACCCTCAATTATAATTGAGGCGGACTTGGAGTTAAATTGTTTATTCAATTTAAACAATTAAATTTTTATGTGTGAAAATTGAAACATATCAAGTCATTATGATGATGAATGTTTAGTTGTAATTTCCATGTACTGAAAAATTACAAATGTCCAATACATTTGATATAGGATAATTACTATTCCTGAAAAGGAAAAAATTCTCAATTCTGAGAGAGATGCTAACGGGCAAGATGCCAAAATAATTAGAACTGCCGGGAAGGGGTCGACTTCCTTCCCGGCGGGGGTAAATAATGCCCCATGGTTTTTTTATTTATTTATTTATTTATTTTTTTATAATATAATGCCCCATGGTTTGTTATTCCCGTGAGGGGATGCTCGGGACCTGGTCGATCGGGGAGGTATTCTGACTAACCGCGTGTGCAGTGTAAACGAATTCTTTACCAGGTGAGGTGACACAATTTTTTTTATATATTTTTTTTTTATTCCAACCAGTTCTGCCGCTTTGGCAGATCTTCCACTGGAAGTTCGTTCATTGATACAACCATACATTTCATCATATACACGGGCCAACTGGCCGACATAAAAAATATCACAACATCTGGTTATAGTGTCGATGGGATGAGGGATGATGGGGAGACAGTCAAGTGACAGCGATTCGCATAATGTACATTCACCATCCTACACTAACCTGCATCACAAAAATTACTTACATCACAAAACTTACTTCCAGTCATAGGTGGAGTACTTGGCTTTAGTGTGCATTTTGAACTCTTTTTTTGTGATTGACCTTTGAACCGCGACGTCTAGTTCATCCCATAACTTGACCCCCCTATGGAAAGGTGATCGCATGAATACACTTGTATGCACTCTAGCCTGCAAAAATTTCACCTTATCATCGCTCCTTGTTCTTCGAACCCGATTATCTAATATTTCCCGGTTTGTTGACAATTTAAACATCATTGACAGAAGCTGTACATTCCTACAAGCATCAAGATAATCAATACCAAGCCTAGCATGTAACTCATCAACTCTTTGTTTGTATACACGTGTTCTCGTAATCACACATAGCGCCCTATTTTGTGTGATTTGCACCGCATTTATATCAACAATCCGACCACTGTCAAACAAAAATCCACAATATTCGAGGATTGGTCTTATTATTATGTTGTTGCGCAGTTTACCTAACTTAAAGATTCGAGAATTCGAGCTCCTCACCACGTCTTTTATGTGCTCTGAAAAATTTAAATCCCTATCAACAATCACACCTAAGTATTTATAACTACCAACTTCAGTTAACTTATTGCCAGAGCAATTAAGATCCAGACTTGGCAAGTACCGCATAGCTCTGCTTGACGCATACCACCCTGATTTTGTTTTCTTGGTATTTAGCGTCATACCGTTTGTTACACACCATTTACAAACTTCGTTCAAGGCCGTTTGTAGACAATCCTTAGCCATCGTTGCATCCCGTTTAGACACATAAAGCACAAGATCATCCGCATATTGTATATACGAACAATCCCTTACCCCTTGACACATGTCATTCACGAAAATGATGAATAGGAGTGGTCCGAGGACCGACCCCTGAGGCACTGAGACAATTAGATGCCAGCCTGCCTTGATGCCCAAGGATGCCAGGGTGTTTTAATCCACTCCCTGCTGCAGATCCAGGGTGCTGTTTAAGAACTTACGAGGGAGAAAATAAATGGTCGTTCGATTCTCCTTGGCCCAATATCGTTTAATAAGGGCTAGGAGAATTCCTGAAGGACAAACGAGGGAGAGGATCAATAGTGAGGCATGAAATATCGTTTAACAAATATATCCCCCAGTGGACGATTGTCCTCCACATGGTCCTACGTCCTCCAAAAACGGACAGTTAAACGACACGTACAGGGGGTGTCGTACAGGGAGCTTGTACCTCTGTCCCTGGTAAAATATGTTTACCGGAAGAGAAACGTAAGACTTGCGGAGACCAGCGAATATAAGCGGATATAAACGGAAAAATTACGGTAAAGGAACGGAGGTATTTCTTGTGTTACGTTTGTGTTACGGTTGTGTTACGGAAGCATTACGGAGAGCTTTCTCACTAGATATACAGGTAGGGATGTGCTACATCCTACATCATTACATCCTACTTCCCTACATCCTACATCACTACATCCTACAACCTACATCACTACATCCCTACATCTCCACTTCCTACATCCTACATCCCCACATCCTACATTCCTACATCCCTACATCTTACATCCCCACATCCTACATCACTTAATCCTACATCACTACATCCTACATCACTACATCCTACACCCTACATCCTACATCACTACATCCTACATCACTACATCACTACATCCTTCATCACTACATCACTACATCACTACATCACTACATCCTACATCACTACATCACTACATCCTACATTCTACATATATATATATATATATATATATATATATATATATATATGGTCGATATTCAGAATTTGGCGACAATATATTAAAGATTTCCACTTTTATTATATGATTGCTTTTAATTTATGATAAATCAACTCAGTTTGATTACCTAACTAGTTTTTCAAAAAGATAACATTGCAAAGTAAATAAAAACAGGAGTTTGAATGGTTTTGGCAAGAAATTTTCATCCCTTTCATTAATGACTAGTAGTGGCTAAAATTGAATTCTGCCTCCGTGTACATTACTAAAGGGGGTGAAATAGCACTTAAACACTGGATTACAATTTATTTTTTGTAGTTATAGTATATAGAAAAATGCCTCTCTGCTATGCCTAGAGTGTAATCGATCAGAAATATGTGTAGTAGGAGCAGCATAGAAAATATTGATATGGCTAAAATGTGGTTCTGCCTCCGTGTACACACATAATTGTCGATATTTCCATAAGATCTACTATCATAATTTTAAAAAGATATAATATCAGTAGGATATGACCACATCTGTCCATGTGTGAAATTGAATTAAAATCCCCCCACACACTGTGAAGTTATACTAATAAATAATGTACATGGAGGAAGATTCTGCCTCCGTGTACATAGGCTTATTTATGTTTTCAAACAAAAAATTGGCCTGCAATGGGTCTTAGTGTTGGTAGGTATTGCTGTGGGTATTGGTTAGTAGGTGTGAGTGTTAATGGGTGTTGATGTTGATGGGTATTGATGTTGGTGGCATGAAAATGGCTAAAATACGCTTCTGCCTCCGTGTACAAATATATTCATCAAGATCTCCCTAAGACCTGCTATCATAATTCGAAAAGGATATAATATGAGTAGGATAGGACCAGATCTGTCCATGTGTGAAATGGAATTAAAATCCGCCCACTCACTATAGAGTAATACTGGTAAATAATTTCCACAGTGGCAGATTCTGCCTCCGTGTACACTTCTGCCTCCGTGTACATGGGTTTCTATCTTTTTCACAGCATAATTGGGTATGTAGAATGAAAGGGAGACTTGAGAAATCATAGAGCAGCACACAAGCATCGTATCTGGTGAAAAAAATCCACAGAAATAAATAATTTTTGGGGTAAAAAATTTAAAATTTAAAAAAGAAATGACAACAGCTAGAAAATGTCATTTTCATTTCAAAATTACTTTAAAATGATAAATAAACCATTCCAATTGAACTGCACATATGTTTCCTAATATTTCCTGGCAGAAATAATGTATAAATCACCATATATGAAGGGAACAGGTCAAATTAAAGGGGTTTTTTCTGCCTCCGTGTACACTTTTGCCTCCAAGTACAACGTTTCAATATTTTATAGCTCTCAGCTGAATGGTAATAGAATTTTTTAATTAACCACATTTGTTGGGAACATGTTAAGCAATATGTACATATTTTTTTCAAATTTTTTATTGCACTTCCAAAAAATTGCAGTATTCATAGAAAAATACCTGACTCTGGGTAAAAAATCTTCTTCATATATATGGTAATCAATATTTCAATTTCGTAAGTAAGGAAATCTTTTTCGCTCTCTTGTCCTTGGTGAACATGTTCTTTATGTATAACAAACAAGGAAACATTATCATTTTAATATTTTGAAAGCCTAAAATAGAGTTTTGAATTGATATACCTATGTACACAGAGGCAGAAATATTTAAGAGACTATTGCTTCAAAACGATCTATTGAACTCAATAATTGTCCAAACTATTAACCATTTAAGGGATGATACCATAAAACTGTCTAGATTGCATGGGAAACCTCCTAAAAGGATAACAGCAATTCTATTTTTTGACCATTTTGGAACAAATTGTCGCCAAATTCTGAATATCGACCATATATCTATATATATATCTATATATATATATCTATATATATATATATATATGCTTCCGTAAAGTATATATATATATATTCATTGGGTCTATCGGGAACATTTCTTGTTGGGTTCCTACTATCGGGGTATATTGGGGACCTTATCGTAGTAGGTGGGTGCGGCCTCTTACTATAGTGACACTGTGTCAGACATAGACTTCAATGACAAGAGTGAGCGATAACCAGGGAAATGGTCGATTCGATTATGTATTTCGATTAAAACATTATATTTGAGATGTGACAACTGTTCAGGAAAGGTCTAATATCTTGTACTACCTATAAAAGATAATTCTATTATGAAAATATATCATAAATATTAATAAATCTTACAGAAAACCTGGTTTTTTATTCTCCCATATATCACAGAACTATCCACGGAAGTAGCCGCAGGACTGAATACACTGGTGCCCTGCCGTGTCCGACGCTGATCTCCTTCCACAGACGATCTGGGTCAAAGTTAGGAGAATTTACACCAAGGAGAGGAGAGTCCACGCAGGACCTCCCTTATTAAACAATATTCACACCGGATCCTCCCCAATGTCCTCCCTCGCGGCTGGTCTCCTATCGTCCAGACGTAACTTCTTAAACACCACCCTGGAGACCCGCACTTACCTGAGAACCGCGATACGCAGCGTCTTTCAGTTACGTCAGTCGTCATCTAAGTCGTTTATCTTAGTTTAAAAGAGCAGATAATGTTATCTCAGTCGTACACTCAGCTGTTCGTCCCTCTAGACCATCATGACAGGCTCAGGGGGGAGAGTGTAGGGGCTGCCCAGAAGGTGGAGTAGTTGATATTCCATTTGTATTGTATTTTTTTTTATCAATCATTGGTATCAAATGTTGTCATAGAGGTAAATATTGTACATCACTATATTGTGTATAATAAAAGAATGTAAAACAACATTGTTATTGACTGATTTCATTAGAAGTATTCATTCACGGTTAGTGCAGTCAGTGTAAAGTGCAATCTCACTCAGAACTCTGACTTATCATTTGTTTAATTTGTTATTTTGTAGATACAAGCATGAATATTAAGGTAGAGAGAATACCAGTAAATGATACTACAACAGAAAGAGAAGAAAGATTGCAATATTAAATGATAATGACGCTTAAAAACATCCGATCAACTAGTCCAGAACTACCACTAGGAGCATGTGATGTTATCCAAAAAGCAGATAAATATTAGGTGTGTGTTCTCCTTTGAAATGGTCGTCTTGATTCGCCGTCAGATGGGAGGTTTAGGCTGTCCACCAGGCCTGCGTTAGGCCTGCGTTAGGCCTGCGTTAGGCCTACGTTAGGCCTGCGTTAGGCCTGCGTTAGGCCTGCGTTAGGCCTGCGTTAGGCCTGCGTTAGGCCTGCGTTAGGCCTGCTGTAGGCCTGCGTTAGGCGCTGCTGGACGTCATTGATTTCAGATTGAAGTTCATCGTGTCACGTGACAGCAACAGGTGAAAGACAGCTGCGACTCCTGTCGACGACGTCGGCAACTATCGATCTCTGCCCAGCCCCAGTCAGGTGTCGCTGTGTGTGTCGCTGTGGGTGTGTGTGTGTGGGTGGGGGGGGGGGGGGGGGGGTACTGATATTATTGCATTTTAGATACTGGCTTTGATACAAAGTTGTCAAAAGTTGCTATATTTTCTATATAAGTGCAAACTTATTCCTCTGTATATCTTATTTTTTAATTCTTCTACTGTAACATAGTATGGTACTGAGCAACGGACATAATGAACACTCAATACAAACAGGATAAAGAGTACGCGGGCACCGGCCGACATGTAGAAGTATGGTACTGAGGAACGGACATAATGAACACTCAATAGTAACAGGTTAAAGAGTACGCGGGCACCGGCCGACATGTAGAAGTATGGTACTGAACAACGGACATAATGAACACTCAATACAAACAGGTTAAAGAGTACGCGGGCACCGGCCGACATGTAGAAGTATGGTACTGAACAACGGACATAATGAACACTCAATACTAACAGGTTAAAGAGTACGCGGGCACCGGCCGACATGTAGAAGTATGGTACTGAACAACGGACATAATGAACACTCAATACAAACAGGTTAAAGAGTACGCGGGCACCGGCCGACATGTAGAGGTATGGTACTGAGCAACAGACATAATGAACACTCAATAGTAACAGGTTAAAG
The DNA here is from genome assembly GCA_950022655.1 of Alentia gelatinosa. Lineage (NCBI taxonomy): Eukaryota > Metazoa > Annelida > Polychaeta > Phyllodocida > Polynoidae > Alentia > Alentia gelatinosa. The sequence continues at coordinate 145,112,084 of OX465580.1, read as the reverse complement.
AGTACGCGGGCACCGGCCGACATGTAGAAGTATGGTACTGAGGAACGGACATAATGAACACTCAATAGTAACAGGTTAAAGAGTACGCGGGCACCGGCCGACATGTAGAGGTATGGTACTGAGCAACAGACATAATGAACACTCAATAGTAACAGGTTAAAGAGTACGCGGGCACCGGCCGACATGTAGAAGTATGGTACTGAGGAACGGACATAATGAACACTCAATAGTAACAGGTTAAAGAGTACGCGGGCACCGGCCGACATGTAGAAGTATGGTACTGAACAACGGACATAATGAACACTCAATACAAACAGGTTAAAGAGTACGCGGGCACCGGCCGACATGTAGAAGTATGGTACTGAGGAACGGACATAATGAACACTCAATAGTAACAGGTTAAAGAGTACGCGGGCACCGGCCGACATGTAGAAATATGGTACTGAGGAACGGACATAATGAACACTCAATAGTAACAGGTTAAAGAGTACGCGGGCACCGGCCGACATGTAGAGGTATGGTACTGAGCAACAGACATAATGAACACTCAATAGTAACAGGTTAAAGAGTACGCGGGCACCGGCCGACATGTAGAAGTATGGTACTGACCAGCGGGCATAATGAACACTCAATACTAACAGGTTAAAGAGTACGCGGGCACCGGCCGACATGTAGAAGTATGGTACTGACCAGCGGGCATAATGAACACTCAATACTAACAGGTTAAAGAGTACGCGGGCACCGGCCGACATGTAGAAGTATGGTACTGAGCAACGGACATAATGAACACTCAATATTTACAAGTGTCAGATACGAGCGGCCGTAATCTCCGAGGATCAGAGGCGTTGTAATATACGAGTGAATGCGAGGATATTACGTAGAGTCAGGTGAATCTGGTCGCCTCGACGTCAAATTACGATACAATTTGAATATCTACAAACAATTGAGTTATGATGATATAAACACACAGTGATGAGACCAATATAAAGTCTTATCTTGGAGGAATTCGTACGTCACGAGGTCTTAGACCGAGTTATGTACAAAATAGTTATCCCAACTTGTGGTTGACTTAGTAATACACCACTTGCTAACCCTTGTTTATTACTACGCGGCAACCTCTCATGGTTTACTACCATCTGTCCATGAAATCACATGTTATTGTCCATATCCCTCATCACCTTTATTCAGAATACCCCCCCCCCCCCCTCGCCCCTCTTATTAGTGTTTGTGGATGTGGCCGACCAGGTGTCAGGGGAGAGTGGAACAGACCAGATGTCAGGGGGGAGAGTGGAACAGAGGGCTGACTCCATCATTAGTGAAGTTACGTGAGAACTCTGCAGGGAGAGGAGATGCTTTATCTGTGTCTAAATGTGAAGAAAGGTTAAGAGCCGTTGTCTACAACATAATTATATAATACCCAGTGATATGAAGTGAAGGGTGTAAACCTTTAAAGTACCTTGGATGTACCAACAGGATTCCTGGATTGACCATTTTAGATACTGCGGATTCTGATGGGGATTTGTGACGGAGACATCATGAGTTTGTGGATTATTCACTAACGGACTGAAGTTACACACTGCAGACTACTCTTATCTATTCAGGACCAAGTCCCAGTAAACTCACTACATCTTACAAGTGATTAATCTCTCATTGGATTACATTTCCCTTCGGAGTTTCTCAGTTTGACTCATTTTATACCTCCCTGGGATTCAGAAAGTCCATTCAAGCTTTCCCGGAACAGCAACGTCTGGTTTTAGTTAATCATTTAGCAGAGGACATTTGGCAATTAGTTTGCATATATTGGTCAAACAGTTTGCAGACATTCGTCAGTCAGTGTGCAGACATTTATCAGTCAGTGTGCAGACATTCGTCAGTCAGTTTGCAGACATTTGTCAGTCAGTGTGCAGACATTTGTCAGTGTGCAGCAGACGACATTTTGAGATGGGCTCTGGACAGTACAAGGACCATCCAACGGGATCTAGACTCGCCGCAGTCCTCAAGAAAATGACAGAGTTCGGATCGATGCTGATGGACAAGAAAACGAGGCAGCCAACGATGTACGGCTGGATATTTCTGAGTGAGTACTGAATCTTACATCACGATGTACGGCTGGATTTTTCTGAGTGAGTACTGAATCTTACATCACGATGTACGGCTGGATATTTCTGAGTGAGTACTGAATCTTACGTCACGATGTACGGCTGGATATTTCTGAGTAAGTACTGAATCTTACATCTCGATGTACGGCTGGATATTTCTGAGTGAGTACTGAATCTTACATCACGATGTACGGCTGGATATTTCTGAGTGAGTACTGAATCTTACATCACGATGTACGGCTGGATATTTCTGAGTAAGTACTGAATCTTACATCACGATGTACGGCTGGATATTTCTGAGTAAGTACTGAATCTTACATCACGATGTACGGCTGGATATTTCTGAGTGAGTACTGAATCTTACATCACGATGTACGGCTGGATATTTCTGAGTGAGTACTGAATCTTACGTCACGATGTACGGCTGGATATTTCTGAGTAAGTACGGAATCTTACATCACGATGTACGGCTGGATATTTCTGAGTGAGTACTGAATCTTACATCACGATGTACGGCTGGATATATCTGAGTAAGTACTGAATCTTACATCACGATGTACGGCTGGATATTTCTGAGTGAGTACTGAATCTTACATCACGGTGTACGGCTGGATATTTCTGAGTAAGTACTGAATCTTACATCACGATGTACGGCTGGATATTTCTGAGTGAGTACTGAATCTTACATCACGATGTACGGCTGGATATTTCTGAGTGAGTACTGAATCTTACATCACGATGTATGGCTGGATATTTCTGAGTGAGTACTGAATCTTACATCACGATGTACGGCTGGATATATCTGAGTGAGTACTGAATCTTACATCACGATGTACGGCTGGATATTTCTGAGTAAGTACTGAATCTTACATCACGATGTACGGCTGGATATTTCTGAGTAAGTACTGAATCTTACATCACGATGTACGGCTGGATATTTCTGAGTGAGTACTGAATCTTACATCACGATGTACGGCTGGATATTTCTGAATGAGTACTGAATCTTACATCACGATGTACGGCTGGATATTTCTGAGTAAGTACTGAATCTTACATCACGATGTACGGCTGGATATTTCTGAGTAAGTACTGAATCTTACATCACGATGTACGGCTGGATATTTCTGAGTCAGTACTGAATCTTACATCACGATGTACGGCTGGATATTTCTGAGTGAGTACTGAATCTTACATCACGATGTACGGCTGGATATTTCTGAGTGAGTACTGAATCTTACGTCACGATGTACGGCTGGATATTTCTGAGTAAGTACTGAATCTTACATCACGATGTACGGCTGGATATTTCTGAGTGAGTACTGAATCTTACATCACGATGTACGGCTGGATATATCTGAGTAAGTACTGAATCTTACATCATGATGTACGGCTGGATATTTCTGAGTGAGTACTGAATCTTACATCACGATGTACGACTGGATATTTCTGAGTAAGTACTGAATCTTACATCACGATGTACGGCTGGATATTTCTGAGTAAGTACTGAATCTTACATCACGATGTACGGCTGGATATTTCTGAGTGAGTACTGAATCTTACATCACGATGTATGGCTGGATATTTCTGAGTGAGTACTGAATCTTACATCACGATGTACGGCTGGATATATCTGAGTGAGTACTGAATGTTACATCACGATGTACGGCTGGATATTTCTGAGTAAGTACTGAATCTTACATCACGATGTACGGCTGGATATTTCTGAGTAAGTACTGAATCTTACATCACGATGTACGGCTGGATATTTCTGAGTGAGTACTGAATCTTACATCACGATGTACGGCTGGATATTTCTGAATGAGTACTGAATCTTACATCACGATGTACGGCTGGATATTTCTGAGTAAGTACTGAATCTTACATCACGATGTATGGCTGGATATTTCTGAGTAAGTACTGAATCTTACATCACGATGTACGGCTGGATATTTCTGAGTAAGTACTGAATCTTACATCACGATGTACGGCTGGATATTTCTGAGTGAGTACTGAATCTTACATCACGATGTACGGCTGGATATTTCTGAGTGAGTACTGAATCTTACATCACGATGTACGGCTGGATATTTCTGAGTAAGTACTGAATCTTACATCACGATGTACGGCTGGATATTTCTGAGTAAGTACTGAATCTTACATCACGATGTACGGCTGGATATTTCTGAGTGAGTACTGAATCTTACATCACGATGTATGGCTGGATATTTCTGAGTAAGTACTGAATCTTACGTCACGATGTACGGCTGGATATTTCTGAGTAAGTACTGAATCTTACATCACGATGTACGGCTGGATATTTCTGAGTAAGTACTGAATCTTACATCACGATGTACGGCTGGATATTTCTGAGTAAGGACTGAATCTTACATCACAATGTACGGCTGGATGTTTCTGAGTAAGTACTGAATCTTACATCACGATGTACGGCTGGATATTTCTGAGTGAGTACTGAATCTTACATCACGATGTACGGCTGGATATTTCTGAGTAAGTACTGAATCTTACATCACGATGTACGGCTGGATATTTCTGAGTGAGTACTGAATCTTACATCACGATGTACGGCTGGATATTTCTGAGTGAGTACTGAATCTTACATCACGATGTACGGCTGGATATTTCTGAGTAAGTACTGAATCTTACATCACGATGTACGGCTTGATATTTCTGAGTGAGTACTGAATCTTACATCACGATGTACGGCTGGATATTTCTGAGTGAGTACTGAATCTTACATCACGATGTACGGCTGGATATTTCTGAGTAAGTACTGAATCTTACATCACGATGTACGGCTGGATATTTCTGAGTGAGTACTGAATCTTACATCACGATGTACGGCTGGATATTTCTGAGTAAGTACTGAATCTTACATCACGATGTACGGCTGGATATTTCTGAGTAAGTACTGAATCTTACATCACGATGTACGGCTGGATATTTCTGAGTAAGTACTGAATCTTACATCACGATGTACGGCTGGATATTTCTGAGTGAGTACTGAATCTTACATCACGATGTACGGCTGGATATTTCTGAGTAAGTACTGAATCTTACATCACGATGTACGGCTTGATATTTCTGAGTGAGTACTGAATCTTACCTCACGATGTACGGCTATATATTTCTGAGTGAGTACTGAATCTTACATCACGATGTACGGCTGGATATTTCTGAGTAAGTACTGAATCTTACATCACGATGTACGGCTGGATATTTCTGAGTAAGTACTGAATCTTACATCATGATGTACGGCTGGATATTTCTGAGTAAGTACTGAATCTTACATCACGATGTACGGCTGGATATTTCTGAGTAAGTACTGAATCTTACATCACGATGTACGGCTGGATATTTCTGAGTAAGTACTGAATCTTACATTACGATGTACAGCTGGATATTTCTGAGTGAGTACAGACTGAATCTTACATCATGATGTACGGCTGGATATTTCTGAGTAAGTACTGAATCTTACATCACGATGTATCGCTGGATATTTCTGAGTGAGTACTGAATCTTACATCACGATGTACGGCTGGATATTTCTGAGTAAGTACTGAATCTTACATCACGATGTACGGCTGGATATATCTGGGTAAGTACTGAATCTTACATCACGATGTACGGCTGGATATTTCTGAGTAAGTACTGAATCTTACATCACGATGTACGGCTGGATATTTCTGAGTAAGTACTGAATCTTACATCACGATGTACGGCTGGATATTTCTGAGTGAGTACTGAATCTTACATCACGATGTACGGCTGGATATTTCTGAGTGAGTACTGAATCTTACATTACGATGTACAGCTGGATATTTCTGAGTGAGTATAAAATGAGTCATATCAGACTATAATCTTACATCACTAAGTATGACTGGATATTCCTGAGTGAGTACAAAATGAGTCATATCTTATAGACTATAAGCTTATCTTATAGACTATAAGCTAGGGTGATTCCTGATAGGCCTTGCTTTAATCTAGAATGAAATTTCTAAAACTATGATCCACTGGCATTGCAGAATTGGTCGAGTCATCTTGTTGTTATTGATTGATTTCACATATTGATTTAAGCTATTTAAACTGTATTACGCGAATACCCCACGTAATATACTTGATATTTGGTGATTACACATTCTAACCCGTTTACAAAGAGTTTGTAAATCAATGACAGGGCCCTGTTTTTTAGTCACGACATTTGTAACTTACGACACGTATCTGCCGTCAGTGTGCTAGAGAGCTACGATCATAGAGTGGGTACGACACTTAGTGAAGATACGACACTTAGGGACCTAAAAGGTGTGCTAGAGTCACGACACTCGGTGGCCAATGGAGCGGAAATAGTGGCCAAAAGTGTCGTATCTCTAAGACCACTCTGGACATGTCGTACCAAACGTGGAACTTCACTTCCCGTCGGAATTAAGTGATAAAATTTGAACATGAGTAAGGTATACATATAACCTATAATCGTACCAAATATGAAGAAAATCGGCCGCACCGTTATGAAGATTTCGGCGTTTCAATTTCGTCATAGCAAATGCTGCTCTAGTGGCCAGTGTAGCTCTACCCTCACTCTGCGCTTACTTCAATCTCCCAGCAGAGATTCCGCGCGCTTTACCACGAAAGATCTGCTAGGAGAGTGCTTGTACGATATCCGATCGATAGCCCGATGATTCAAATTTAAACACCGATATCTTCATAACGGTGAGTCCGATTTTCTTGATATTTTGTACGATTATAGGATATATGTATACCTTACTCGTGTTAAAATTCCATTGCTTAATTCCTATGGAAAGCACAGGAAATCAACAGTGACGTTTTATAGAACCTAAGACAGTTATAAACTTGTCTTAACTCTGCTAAGATCGTTTGATTCAACTTACGACACCGTCTATAACACACCCGCCATCTTGTGTCGTAGGAAATGCCGTAGAATCTTGATCCGATCTTAGGTGATCGCAGACTTGCGATATCGTGACTAAAAAACAGGGCCCTGAATCGGTACTATCCGGCTTCTTTAAATTCACCCATCGTAGCTTTTTGCCACGCGTCAAACTTGGGTAGTAAACGTCAGCCTTGGGCAGTAAACGCAAGTTCCTTCACCCCACAGCGGGGTATAGCTATAGAGTGTTCGGTCAGAGGTATAGAGGAATATATACACTCTATAGTTACACCCCACCGCGGGGTGTAACTATAGAGTGTTTGGTCAGAGGTATAGAGGAATATATACACTCTATAGTTACACCCCACCTCGGGGTGTAACTATAGAGTGTTCGGTCAGAGGAATAGAGGAATATATACACTCTACAGTTACACCCCAACGCGGGGTGTAACTGTAGAGTGTTCGGTCAGAGGAATAGAGGAATATATACACTCTACAGTTACACCCCACCGCGGGGTGTAACTATAGAGTGTTCGGTCAGAGGAATAGAGGAATATATACACTCTACAGTTACACCCCAACACGGGGTGTAACTGTAGAGTGTTCGGTCAGAGGAATAGAGGAATATATACACTCTATAGTTACACCCCACCTCGGGGTGTAGCCATAGAGTGTTCGGTCAGAGGAATAGAGGAATATATACACTCTATAGTTACACCCCAACACGGGGTGTAGCCATAGAGTGTTCGGTCAGAGGAATAGAGGATTTCCAGTCATGCTGATTTTCATTTTGATGACGTCTTCTCGTATTATTCTGATTTCCATTCATGCTGATTTTCATTTTGATGACGTCTTCTTGTATTATTCTGATTTCCAGTCATGCTGATTTTCATCCTGTTAACGTCTTCTCGTATTTCTCTGATTCTCTGATTCTCTGATTTTCAGTCATGCTGATTTTCATATTGATGACATCTTCTTGTATTCCTCTGATTTTCAGTCATGCTGATCTTCATTTTGTTAACGTCTTCTTGTATTTCTCTGATTTCCAGTCATGCTGATTTTCTTTATGATAACGTCTTCTTGTATTTCTCTGATTTTCAGTCATGCTGATCTTCATTTTGATGACGTCTTCTTGTATTATTCTGATTTTCAGTCATGCTGATTTTCATTCTGTTAACGTCTTCTTGTATCATTCTGATTTTCAGTCATGCTGATCTTCATTTTGATGACGTCTTCTTGTATTTCTCTGATTTCCAGTCATGCTGATTTTCATTGTGATGAACTTCTACTCGTATTACTTTGATATTCAGTCGTGGATTATAACAGGATTATGTTATTATATTTTTCAGTCATGCTGATTTTCATTCTGATGAACTTCTACTCGCGCGGCATTTCCTCGACAGAGGGCAGCACTGATCGCCCAGACTCGGGACGCTTCCTAAACCCCCTAGCGGCAGATGACCACACTATAGAAAATGTGCACGATCCACAAGAAGAAGAATTCAAGGTAATTTTCATGACCACCGTTAGGGGAGCTAACTGATACCTTCATAAAGGAGAGTACAGCCAGGGTGAAAATAGCACCTACAGTTCTCGCCAGGTGCACTATAAGTAAAGTATGATGCACTTAGACATCCCCCCACCAGAGGTCAGTAACTGTACGTTACGTTATGTGTTCAATCACGCCGTTCATAGAGGAGAATAGAGCTATGGTGAAAATAGCACCTACAGTTCTCGCCAGGTGCACTATAAGTAAAGTATGATGCACTTAGACGTCCCCCCACCAGAGGTCAGTAACTGTACGTTACGTTATGTGTTCAATCACGCCGTTCATAGAGGAGAATAGAGACATGGTAAAAATAACGCCTTCAGTTCCCGCCAGGTGCACTATAAGTAAAGAATGATGCACTTAGACGTCCCCCCACCAGAGGTCAGTAACTGTACTTTACACTTTGTAGTGTGTACGGAATTAGTACACACTACAGCAGCGTGCGTTTACACTAACTTTGTTCAAAGGTATTTAATAATACACCTGCAGGACGTGTCTAGGTTCAGAATAAGTGTAGATCACCTGAGAACACTGAACATGTCTGCGCAGTAACACAGTCTTATATATACATTCTGTATACTAAGTTTATAAATAGGTATATAATACATGGGACCTGTCTAGGTTCAGAATAAGTGCAGATGACCTGAGTACACTGAACATGTCTGCGCAGTAACACAGTCTTATATATACATTCTGTATACTAAGTTTATAAATAGGTATATAATACATGGGACCTGTCTAGGTTCAGAATAAGTGGAGATTACCCGAGAACGCTAAACATGTCTGCGCAGTAACACAGTCTTATATATACATTCTGTATACTAAGTTTATAAATAGGTATATAATACATGGGACCTGTCTAGGTTCAGAATAAGTGGAGATTACCCGAGAACGCTGAACATGTCTGCGCAGTAACACAGTCTTATATACACATTCTGTATACTAAGTTTATAAATAGGTATATAATACATGGGACGTGTTTAGGTTCAGAATAAGTGGAGATTACCCGAGAACGCTGAACATGTCTGCGCAGTAACACAGTCTTATATATACATTCTGTATACTAAGTTTATAAATAGGTATATAATACATCGGACGCGTCTAGGTTCAGAATAAGTGTAGATTACCAGAGAACACTGAACATGTCTGGGCAGTAACACAGTCTTATACATACATTCTGTATACTAAGTTTATAAATAGGTATATAATACACGGGACGTGTCTAGGTTCAGAATAAGTGTAGATCACCTGAGAACACTGAACATGTCTGTGCAGTAACACAGTCTTATATATACATTCTGTATACTAAGTTTATAAATAGGTATATAATACATGGGACGTGTCTAGGTTCAGAATAAGTGTAGATTACCAGAGTACACTGAACATGTCTGTGCAGTAACACAGTCTTATGTATACATTCTTTGTTTCAGGCGCTCATGGAACAAAACAAGCGGGGAATCGGACCTCTCAAAATGCCCGAGTTTGACCCGAACAAGCACCAAGACATGCACGAGCACGACCCGGACAAGAAGAGACATGTGAGTTGAGCCCTGACACCTCCAGTCACAGTCACAGGTGACAGACTGAGCCCTGACACCTCCAGTCACAGTCACAGGTGACAGACTGAGACGTGACACCTCCAGTCACAGTCACAGGTGACAGACTGAGCCCTGACACCTCCAGTCACAGTCACAGGTGACAGACTGAGCCCTGACACCTCCAGTCACAGTCACAGGTGACAGACTGAGCCCTGACACCCCCAGTCACAGTCACAGGTGACAGACTGAGCCCTGACACCCCAAGTCACAGTCACAGGTGACAGAGTGAGCCCTGACACCTCCAGTCACAGTCACAGGTGACAGACTGAGCCCTGACACCTCCAGTCACAGTCACAGGTGACAGACTGAGACGTGACACCCCCAGTCACAGTCACAGGTGACAGACTGAGACGTGACACCTCCAGTCACAGTCACAGGTGACAGACTGAGCCCTGACACCTCCAGTCACAGTCACAGGTGACAGACTGAGACGTGACACCTCCAGTCACAGCCACAGGTGACAGACTGAGACGTGACGTCAGTCAGTTCATCGTCCATCCCATCACAAGACACTAAGAGAAACTGACATGACTGTGGGCAAACTATGTCCTAGTTTGAGGCCACCTTTTGGGACATTGGTCCGCAAAAGGACATAGTTCTGTCCACAGTCTGGTAATTTTCTTATTAATAAGTTTATTTTCCCGAAAGCGGTGCAGTATACTCTCGTACGCACGAAGGGTTAAACAACTTTTCACGCCATTGAAACCAATGTTAAACCCACTGTACATCTCTGGTAATTACCTACTATATCTAAAATGATCGAATTTCGTCGAATCCGCTTGAAGTTGCTCCCGCACATAGAGACATAGTTAACCAGACCTAGGGCTGGAGACTGAGGAGCCACAAGAGTGAGAATCTCGTGCAGGCACGAGACCACTCCGCTGGTTGCCGGCAAATTTAGCCCTTTCAAAACTCCGCTGATTCCCCACCCACCACCACTAGCACACTTAAATATTTGGCCTTCCTAGAGTATCTGTCTGTGGGGGGCAGTCAGCAGAGTGTCCGTCTAGGAAGGCGAGTGTTTTGGGTTCGAACCCCACTACAGCAACTCACTTTTAAACTATTTTTGGGACTCAGACTCGACGAAGTCGCTAGTATCTTAGACTGGTTCCCTGCCCATATGAATAGGACAGGTAACGGGTTCCTACGACCTTCAACTAGACTGTAGTACGTCCCGTTGTCACTAGGGCCAGGGCACTAGTGGACTAGTGGTTTGGCTGGGTTCTGGATACCCCGGGAACTAGTGTATCTGGTGGTCTGCCAATCCCACAATGCAACAGAAAAATGGAGGCGTTACCAACAATGCACCACGAAACTGCAACCCGTTACCTGGCCTTTAGTCTAATTAGGCCAGGCTGCCAGGCTACTAGTATCTCAGTAAATATCCGCCGGTGTGTGTCAGGTGGCGCCCTCTCACATCAATACTATTAACTAGGATAGTTTATTACCTACCATATATAAAACGTTAGAATTTCGTCGAATCCGCTTGAAGTTGCTCCCGTACATAGGGACAGAGTGGACCCGATCTAGGGTTGGAGATTGAAGACCCACAGGAGTGAGATTCTCGTGTAGTGAAAAACTCGAATCTATTCTTATTTTTTGTAGGACTATACTCAGACAAACTTCTTCTCTTATGATTCATTTCGAGCCATGCCGAAATCAATGTTTAATATTGTAGTTCAAATACCTGTGTCATACATACACAATAATCGATGTTTTTGTGGACGGGCGGCCATATACCACGAGAGGTTGACGCGTAGTAATACACTCGCTAGCGCTCGTGTATTACGAGGTCAACCGCGAGTGGTATACGAAGCCGACTGTCCACAAATCATCGTTTATTGTATTTATTATCCATGCACCAAAATGTTTTTACCTTTAACAAGTTTTGCGATAGCCAGAGATTCGATGTAAGTGTAGTTCACTGCTAAACTGCTCCACAAGTCGAACAAGGCAGTTCACTGTATAATGGCGCGATAATATAGTTCCTTAAGTTATATATATTTTTTCTTTAAATAGTTATTAGGTATCTAATTTAAAAATAATATTAACTAAAATTTGTCGTAATAATATTAATCTGAACAAAAGACATTATTGTCTATGTACAGTTCCTTGACTACCATTCGCCATGTAATGTAGCCTAACAATAACATTTGGCTACAATGAGACTTAAGAGAGTCAAAATGTAAACATTGACACATTGTTTACACATAAAACTAATTTAATTCAGCTTAGTTTTTAAAATTTGTTTATACAATTTTAATGAATCTCAATACACTTGCATTTTCTTTTTATCTAAAAAGAAAAACATAAAAATGATTCCGCCGCGACTGGGGATTGTAACCACGACCCTGCGATCATCAGGCAGATCCTCTAAACACTACACTATAAAATTCACTGGTGAGTGGTTGTTGAAAGGTCTATTTATCGAAAGCCAAGGAACTACTTTCTTTCACTCTCCAAGCACAGTCACAGTGCCGCAAATTGAAACAAATAGATGAAACATCAGATTGAGGAGTGAAATTTCCGTATACCACAGGTTTGGTATCTGACAGGTTTTATGTAATTGGTCGTGGTTTACTGAGTCCCCATACATTTTCAATGGGGGCTTTGTATACGATGGATAATAAAATATGTTTACCACTAGACTAGCGACTTCGTCGAGTCTGAGTCTAAAAAATATTTTAAAAATGAGTTGGACGACTGCCATAGCGGGATTCGAACCCCAGACACTCGCCTTCCCAGACGGTGTGATGCGAAAATCGGTTACCTTGCGAAATTCCGTTTTTATCGCCCACTCTACTCGCGCATGCGTGTAGAGATGTTCTTCCGCTCAGATTTCATGGACTATTCTGGGTTCATATTAGTAGGTTCATATAGCCGTCATATCGACGTCATATTACGTCATAACGTTACCATTAATATTTGGATCATAGAGCTGTATGTCCCAAACAGGCAGGTCGGTGCAGAGATACAAGCGGCCGCAGGAAGTAGAGCATAGGATATCTGCTAGGAGAGTGCCAGCGCTAGCGTACACTGGCCACCAGAGCAGACGTTTGCTACCCACGTTAGTCGCAGCGTAGCGAAGACAGGGGTTGGTTGCCAATCTTGCGCTAGTGCTGCAAAAGATCTGGGGGGAGAGTGGTACAAACTAGGATGAGAGTGCCCAATGATTTCCGCACTCTCCAATCGTGAAATTCATCACTGCGCATGCGCATGGGCAATAAAAGCGGAATTCGCAAGGTAACCGATTTTCGCATCACAACGGCCGCTCTGATGACTGCTCCACACAAGCAAATGCTCATTGAGGGCCGAATACTTAGTGTGGTGGTGGTGGGCGGGGAATCAGCAGAGTTTTGAAAGGGCTACCAGCGAAAGTTGAGATCTCATTGGTTTATCATGAGAAATGTAGATAAGAAAACTACAATACTAAACTTTGATTTCGGCATGGCTCGAAATGAATAATAAGAGAAAAAGCATGTCTGTTTATCAATCTAGAAAAAAGAAGAGCAGGTTCGAATTCAACCTTCCACGAGATTCTCACTCTCGTGGGTCTTCAGTCTCCGACCCTAAGTCTGGTTCCCTCTGTCCATATGTGCGGGAAGATCTCCAAGTGGATTCGCTCAGAATCGTAGTTTTTTAGATATAGTAGAACCCCACGTAAGCGGACACCCTTCGTTCCGGGCTAAAGTGTCCGCTTACGCGGGGTGTCCGCTTACGCGAGGTTAAAATAAACATCTAATAGAGGGAACCGTTGTGGTGCCAAAATTGGTTACCCTGCAATAAGTGGTAATTTAGGGAAACTAGTTAACCTAATTGGGAGGGCTTATCGTACCGCGTTACTATCGGTAAAATTATTGCATGAGCTCGCAGAGCGAATGCAATAATTTTACCGATAGTAACAAGGTACGATAAGCCCTCCCAATTAGGTTTACAAGTTTCACTTGTACTATACACCTAATAGTTCGTTAATATTCAATAACTTACCAAAATAAGTCGATGTCAAAGCGAATATCAAACTCGACTGGTAGTGCGGAAGTTATTTTCTGCTAGGCACTATGTGCATGTGCGATATCTACTCTCCAACCAGAACCATTGAGCACAACTATTGCAGAACATCCGGGGGTGACTACTTGACCTCATTAACGGCATTATCAAAGCATTCATAGCCACAATTTCGTAAATAGAATTCAAACTCTTAAAAAATTCTTTGTTTTGTAAATATTAGTGTCATAATATTATCTATAAATTTTCTGTATCTTTTTTTTTGTCTTGATATTGATTATTTATGATTTATTTTCGTATTTCCGGTATTACATGTACTCGCTTTGCTATGAGTCGTAATATTACTTGGCACTTCATATAATTGTTGTTAGATTGTTGTAAATCGTTATGCTTGTCTTATTTGATCATTATGGTCCATAATTTCATGTTTACCCACAAATATCATATGGTTGTGTAATTATTTGCTTGCAATCGTCTTTGTTTACATGTTGTAACAACCGTTCACGGATGGCATCGTGGCATCGCGTCATAAATAGGTCGGTTTATTTTCTTAACCAATCAGATTGCGTATTCAAAGTATGGTGGTACGGCGCCATACTGGCACAGTATGTGGTACGTCTTAACTACCACTTGCATAGCAGAGGTTGGTATTTGGGGTATTTTAAGGCATATAGTACTTATCGCCCACTAGTATCTTGTGCGCATGCGTGAACATGCGCAGTGATGAAATTTGCAGAAATTAAGCATATCACGACATGTAATTCTCATGTCTAAATACTACTCTTTTCATTTATTTACATTAAAATCACATCAAAATAGTAATACGTCCGATAGTCCGTGAAATCGTCCGTTAGGCGGGGTTCTACTGTAGTAGGTAATAATAATGATGGTTTCCCGTTCACACGCTAGAGGCCAAATATGAATCGACGAAGTCGCTAGTAGCTATCTAAAAATAGAACATCCCCAAGTCTCCAGCAATAGTTCACACACTTCCCCTTTGTAATTCGGTTTTGAGATTTAGACGCTAGTTAGGTGGATATATGACCTGACACATGGCCAAATATCAGGACGATTGGCCGCTGCTTTCCGCTGTTATCGATGCCGGAAACGCGGGCGACGTTCAACGGGAATCCGCGATGGTAGAAATGTGACGTCAGATTTATAATCACATCTTGTTGCGGCGGCCCTACCTAAGCCTTTACAGCCCATGATTTAGAAGCAGCCTGAGAATAAAGCCTGTTTAAACTTATGCATGTTATACACCATTAGAATATTAGAAATGTGTTGGTACTCACAGAAATGGAGATATGATCAGCTGTTTGTCACATGGCAGGTGCAGGGCGGATCTAGACCTACCCTGCCCGTCTGTGGCCCGCTTACCATGGCAACGCGTCTAGTTACGTCAAAATAAAGCCTCGGCAATGGTTTTAATGATCTTAATGATCTTTTATATGTCAATATTCACCTAATTACACTATTTGTACACTTTTAGACATATATATTCTCTCCTGAGGCAGACCGAAGCACTGCCGTGTAGGTAGATAACTTGGTCGCAAACCTTGAACTGTGACTCACTCCGACAATAACAAGTAGCTAATCAATACCCGGCACTCATTTCAAGTTGGTCATTGAGTAAATATTTATCTTTTAGTAATACAAAAGTGAAGCGATGGGGTAGGATAAATACGAAACCAAACTTGAGTTAGACTTGTCAGTGTCTATGCCACTCTGGTCAGGTCTGTTCCTCACTACGCTCAGATAACGCTTCGTGTAGTAATACACGACCTTCCCGTCGTGGCATAAACACTGACAAGTCTAACTCTCGTTCAGTTTCTATTAGATATGTGTGTGTTTTATTAGTTTATCTCACCCCTGGTACAAGTTTAGCCATAGGAATAACATAAGAAAAAGATACTCAACGATCACCCCCGTAAAGTGACAATACTACGCCACGGCCGTGGCGTAGTGAATTTGAGATGACGTTGTATGGATTTGCTAAGTCTATTCTAATTATTGGGAAGTTTTATGATATCTAATTTGATAAAAAGGTGTGAGATAAATCCAGAACTGCACTCAAATCGTAAAATACACAAAACTCCAATCGTTTGAATGGGCCATAATCGTCACTCGGCTTTGCCTCGATGACGATTGTGGCCCATCCAAACTCGTGGAGTATTGTCTATTTATACGATTTTCGATGCAGTTCTATATAATTATTTACCTCATACCGGGTAAGCGGACAGTTATTTCCCTACGAAAAGGCTTAAAACCCCGTGTAAGCGAACACCCAGACGGACACCCTACATAAAATAGATCAATCTGTGTTTTTTATGAGTGTTTGTGAGTATTCCTAAAAAAAATATTATTTAATTCAAAGTTTCATAACTTCAGACCCAATTAAGATATCGTCTCCCGTACATATCGCCATATAACACATGTAACTGGGATGGGAGGACATTTGAAAACCCCGCGTAAGCGTCCACCCCGCGTAAGCGGCCTTTGGCTGGGAACGGAGGGTGTCCGCTTACGCAGGGTTCTGCTGTATATTACTAGTGGGTCCTCGTTCTCTATCTTCCTCTCTGGTTACAGCTGCAGCGATTCGGCGCGCCCTCCCCTAAAGACTTCCCGCTGGTCATTATAAAACTCTCTCTCTGGTTACAGATGCAGCGGTTCGGCGCGCCCTGACCTAAAGACTTCCCGCTGGTCATTATAAAACTCTCTCTCTGGTTACAGATGCAGCGGTTCGGCGCGCCCTCTCCTAAAGACTTCCCGCTGGTCATTATAAAACTCTCTCTCTGGTTACAGATGCAGCGGTTCAGCACGCCCTCTCCTAAAGACTTCCCGCTGGTCATTATAAAACTCTCTCTCTGGTTACAGATGCAGCGGTTCGGCGGGCCCTCACCTAAAGACTTCCCGGTGGTCATTATAAAACTCTCTCTCTGGTTACAGATGCAGCGGTTCAGCACGCCCTCTCCTAAAGACTTCCCGCTGGTCATTATAAAACTCTCTCTCTGGTTACAGATGCAGCGGTTCGGCGGGCCCTCACCTAAAGACTTCCCGGTGGTCATTATAAAACTCTCTCTCTGGTTACAGATGCAGCAGTTCGGCGCGCCCTCCCCTAAAGACTTCCCGCTCATCATTTTAAAACTCTCTCTCTGGTTACAGATGCAGCGGTTCGGCATGCCCTCACCTAAAGACTTCCCGCTGGTCATTTTAAAACTCTATATCTGGTTTCAGATGCAGCGGTTTGGCACGCCCTCCCCTAAAGACTTCCCAGTGGTCATTATAAAACTCTCTGGTTACAGATGCGGTGGTTTGGCATGCCCTGACCTAAAGACTTCCCTGTGGTCATTATAAAACTCTCTGGTTTCAGCTGCAGCGGTTCGGCACGCCCTCACCTAAAGACTTCCCGCTGGTCATTATAAAACTCTCTGGTAACAGATGCAGCGATCGGCGCGCCCTGACCTAAAGACTTCCCGGTGGTCATTAAAAAACTCTCTGGTTACAGATGCAGCGGTTCGGCGCGCCCTCACCTAAAGACTTCCCGCTGGTCATTATAAAACTCTCTGGTTACAGATGTGGTGGTTTGGCGTGCCCTGACCTAAAGACTTCCCTGTGGTCATTATAAAACTCTCTGGTTTCAGCTGCAGCGGTTCGGCACGCCCTCACCTAAAGACTTCCCACTGGTCATTATAAAACTCTCTGGTAACAGATGCAGCGGTTCGGCGCGCCCTGACCTAAAGGCTTCCCGGTGGTCATTAAAAAACTCTCTGGTTACAGATGCAGCGGTTCGGCGCGCCCTCACCTAAAGACTTCCCGCTGGTCATTATAAAACTCTCTGGTTTCAGATGCAGCGGTTCGGTGCACCCTCCCCTAAAGACTTCCCGGTGGGGTTACTCCTACAGCCGCGCCTCGCCTGCCCGGACAACAAGATCACCCTGGTGATTCTCGTCAACTCTCGTCCGGACGGGACCGGGGAGCGGGCAGCCATACGGCGCACGTGGGGGCGGCACGTGGCCGAGCACTTCCCGCACGTACCGGGGGTTCGGTGGAGGACGGTCTTCGTGATGGGGATGACAGAAACCCGCTTTGACCAGATCGCGGCGAAGGAGAATGAGCAGCACGGAGACATCCTGCAGGGACAACTCAAAGAGTCGCCCTTTGAGGGCACCCGGAAGTTCCTGCTGGGCTTAAAGTGGCTCAACGAGCACATGGAGACGTGCATCCCGGAGTTTGTACTGAAGACCAACGACAACATCTTCCACAACATGCACGCCATCATCGAGTGGCTAGACCGGCGCTATAGAGGCACCACGGGGTTGTTCGCCGGTAAGTTACTACGACGTGACCGGCCGATCCGCAGTCCTGCCGACCCGCTCTACGTGTCGCAGTTAGACTACCCGCAGGAAGTGTTCCCGGACATCATACAGGGCCCGGAGTACCTGTTCAGCGCCGACGTCTTCGTCCAGCTCAATGACGCGCGCAGTAGAGTGACGCCTATCGCCATGGACGACGCCTTCATCGGGCTGCTCGCCCACCAGTCCGGGGTGAAACCCGTACACAACGACCACTTCCAGATGCTCAAACGTCCCAGCAACATCTGTCACATCCTCAAAGTCTTCTTCATCTTCAAGGTCTACCCCTACGAGCACATGGAGATCTTCAAACAGATGGCCATGGCCACCAAGAACGGCCAGTGTGCGGGGGCCGACATGCTGGATCTGGGGAAAGACGGGGTGATGAGAAGGAGGGAGATCGACATTTAGCCGTTATGTGGAAATATAAAATACAAATAAATTATTATAATATGTTAAGTTGAAATATATACAAAATATAAATAAATTATAATATGTTACATGGAAATATATACAAAATACAAATAGCGATGACCACCAAGAACAGCGAGTGTGCGGGGGCCGACATGCTGGACCTGGGCAAGGATGGCGTGATGAAGAGGAGGGAGAGCTGGGTATGGCAACACAAATTTGTACTTATTGTTATATGTGTATAGTTTAAGGAATCTGTGTATATAATGTATATTCGAATATTAGACTATGGACAGAGCCACCATGTAAGCCCATAATCTGGGCATCGGTGAATACTTGAATATCGCGACTGGAGACGGTGGAAGATAGGGATGCTTTATCCCTAACCGACAACTCCAGTATAAATAAAAATCTTTAAAAAAATATAAAAAATCGATATGTAACCATTATGTGGAAATATGAAATACAAATAAAATATTATAATATGTTATGAGGAAATATATAAAAATACAAATAGTGACGACCACCAAGAAAAGGGGAGTGTGCCAGGGCTGAAATGCTGGACCCTAAGAAGGACGGGGTGATGAGGAGGAGAGAGATTGATATGTAACTGTTATGTGGAATATAAAGTACAAATGAAATATTATAATATGTTATGTTGAAATATATACAAAATACAAATAAAATATTATAATATGTTATGTTGAACTATATACAAAATACAAATAAAATATTATAATATGTTATGTGGAACTATATACAAAATACAAATAGCGATGACCACCAAGAACAGGGAGTGATGAAGAGAAGGGAGATCAATATGTAACCGTTATGTGGAAATATATACAAAATATAAATGAAATATTATAACATGTCATGTGGAAACATATACAAAATACAAATAGCGATGACCACCAAGAACGGGGAGTGATGACGAGAAGGAAGATCAATATGTAACCGTTATGTGGAAATATATACAAAATATAAATGAAATATTATAACATGTCATGTGGAAACATATACAAAATACAAATAGCGATGACCACCAAGAACGGGGAGTGGGAGTGTCCGGGGGCCGACATGCTGGACCTAGGCAAGGACAGGGTGATGAGGAGGAGAGAGATCGATATGTAACCATTAGGTGGAAATACAAAATATGAATAAACTCTTATAATAAAATATGATCATGATTGTGTTCATTATCCAGTATATCATTGTATCTTACCCCTCGTCATTTTACCCCATACTTTTTACTCATACTCAATACCCATGGAGTATTTAGAAAAAAATACTCTGTGGGGTTTCATGTAACAATTATTCAAGTTTACGGGCAGAACTCATTTCCATCTCCTTTGAATCGCTAAGTATTTCAAGCTGCTCCACCTTGTTAATTGCTACGCTATTCAAACACAATTGCATACGACCTCTGACCCTAGACTTTCATAGGTTTCCTCTATTGTATTTTGGTTCTACACCGACAATAACTATTGTCATTATTAATTGTTATATGGTGGACCACTGGTCGTTGAGAGTGTACTACCACTCTCCGCAGTATCTCTACCTTCCTAGTGGCGGAGACAATGTTGCTTCCCCGTGCTACTGCTTCCGCACAGGTTGGTTCGGATTGATCCGAGGTAGGCTGGGAGATGCAGGATCTACTACTGACCTTAGCCTAAGACAGAAAACCAGACTCTGGACACTTCAGGTATATAGCTTTTATTATTTTTACCTGACTGTTACAGTTCCTTGGTGCTGCGGGGCACCAAGTAAAGCTAGGGAAGAGATTCTGGTCTCTTCACCACTGGAAGGTTTACGGAGAAACCTAACCAATACCGAGGCTCCAGGCGTTCACTCAACAGGGAGGCACTGCGAGAAGACCTGTCGACCTGCTGCGGACTCAGCCTATATACTGACTGAGTTACGTAATGCGGGCGACCCCATAGTATTTGCATACACAAGTCCGCTGGCCTTACCACACAGCGGGGATCGGCACTCGTGCCACCGAACGTGAAGTGAGTCCAACGTTGCTCGACTACCCCTACAGTTATACCAATAAAACTAAAAATGTAAATGGACATAATTCCTCATTTAGCTGATCGAGTTCACCAATAGCTAGGCAAAATATGGGGTTGAACATATTAACACCTTCACATTAACAACACAGACACCTCTTTCCCTTTAAGATATTTTTTTAATACAGCTTTATCTCAGACTAAAAAAGTTCACAGCAAACTTACAATGATCTTCCACTGTTTCCATCTACATTGAAAAGTAGGACAAGTTAACAATAGAGTTAACAATAGAGTTAATCCGATGCCAACACTTATACTCTCCCATGTTGCATACTTCTTCGAATAAATAGACAATAATCAATGGTTTTGTGGACAGGCGGCCATAAACCACAAGAGGTTGACGCGTCATAATACACGAGCATTACGACGTCAACCCATCACACATCTCACACACACCTCACACACACCACACACACACCTTACACACATCCACCTCCTAACCTGACCCTACACAACCAGCCCCTGACACAGATTCACTGAGACACAGACTCAGTCGGGTTCTCAGAGCCGCTCACCAGATCAATACGTGACCTGGCTTCACGCCGGAGTCTGTGTGGAGTAGATCACACACACTCTACCACTTAACCCTGACCCTACACCACCAACCCTCACACAGATTCACTGAGACACAGACTCAGTCGGGTTTCACAGTTATCAGAGCAGCTCACCGGATCAATACGTGACCCGGCTTCACACCGGAGTCTGAGCTGTGTGGAGTAGATCGCCAACAGGAAGTATGTGAGAGGCGGGCATCACCTGGTGAACAGACACGGGTAATACCTGCCCGCAGAGTGCACAGAGCTCAGAACATATACACTAAGGTCTGTTATAACCAGTGAGAATCTACATGGAGGCACTGAGACATGTTAGGAGACTTGGTGTCCAGTCTCAGAGTTAACACATTTACACTAAGGTCTGTTATAACCAGTGAGAATCTACATGGAGGCACTGAGACATGTTAGGAGACTTGGTGTTCAGTCTCAGAGTTAACACACCCACACTAAGGTCTGTTATAACCAGTGAGAATCTACATGGAGGCACTGAGACATGTCTGGAGACTTGGTGTCCAGTCTCAGAGTTAACACACCTACACTAAGGTATGTTATAACCAGTGAGAATCTACATGGAGGCAGTGAGACATGTTAGGAGACTTGGTGTCCAGTCTCAGAGTTAACACACCCACACTAAGGTCTGTTATAACCAGTGAGAATCTACATGGAGGCAGTGAGACATGTCTGGAGACTTGGTGTCCAGTCTCAGAGTTAACACACCCACACTAAGGTCTGTTATAACCAGTGAGAATCTACATGGAGGCAGTGAGACATGTCTGGAGACTTGGTGTCCAGTCTCAGAGTTAACACACCTACACTAAGGTCTGTTATAACCAGTGAGAATCTACATGGAGGCAGTGAGACATGTTAGGAGACTTGGTGTTCAGTCTCAGAGTTAACACACCCACACTAAGGTCTGTTATAACCAGTGAGAATCTACATGGAGGCAGTGAGACATGTTAGGAGACTTGGTGTTCAGTCTCAGAGTTAACACACCCACACTAAGGTCTGTTATAACCAGTGAGAATCTACATGGAGGCAGTGAGACATGTCTGGAGACTTGGTGTTCAGTCTCAGAGTTAACACACCCACACTAAGGTATGTTATAAGCAGTGAGAATCTACATTGAGGCAGTGAGACATGTCTGGAGACTTAGTGTCCAGTCTCAGAGTTAACACACCCACACTAAGGTCTGTTATAACTAGTTAGACTCTACATTGAGGCAGTGAGACATGTCTGGAGACTTGGTGTTCAGTCTCAGTGTGTAATATCTGCTTGGAGACCTCTGTGATACGCATGGAGAGCAGGAGACCGGCAGAAGAGATGGCAGTGACGTCACCGTCCTGGGCAGAGAAGGTAAGGGGAACCTCTGAGACTACTCGCTAACCGCAACTATAAAGCCCGTTTCCATTGGCCGATTTCCCGTCACCGATCTACAGTCAGGAACCACCAACTCATTTTTGGCCCTGCTGACACAAAATCGGTCAATGGAAACGACCCAGCTCGTGAAATGACCAGCCACCTTTTCTGCTTAGATTATGCAATCTGGCACCACAAACGGATTTATTTCCTGAAGAACAGATTCAAAGCCCTGTTTTGTCAGGGATCCGAGAAGAAAGAATCTGTCATTATCCTACCCCTAATATAAAATCCCATAGGCTTATCCTTGAGTTTCCGTATGCCAAGTTGACTGGCATACTGGTTTTATATGCCACTAGTGGCATACGGAATTGTTAACACGTAATATTCCAAAATCGAGGAGACGGGTAGGATAAAATCAAATCTGATTTGTTTTAATCTTGGCCACTGCATTCCACTGGAGTTTTGGCTCTGGACTTCACTCAGCTTCGCCTCGTAAAATCACTATGCCAAACTCCAGTCGTGGCATACGGTGGCCAAGATTAAAACTTATCCAGTTTTACGATAATATGCAATTGCATATGGAAGGCCAGTGAAATCCTCACCGATCTTTTGGTACTGATGTACAGTCGGTGGAACTACCGACAGACTTAAAAAAGATCTCCGCCGTTTTCGTCGACCGATGGAAACGGGCTTAGAACTTAAGAGAACCAATTGATAAAGGTTAGTGCGAGCATGGATAGTGTATTTTGTAGAGTATGAATCCATGGTGACAGTCATACACAACTATGACTGTTTTCGTGTACGAGTGGCTGTAATCTCCGAGTAGTTGACCCGTACTAATATCCAAACGATTAGCGAGGATATTACGTCGAGAGAGAGAGGAGAGAGAGAGAGAAGAGAGAGGAGAGAGAGGGGAGAGAGGAGAGAGGGGAGAGAGGAGAGAGGGGAGAGAGGGGAGAGGGGAGAGACAGGAGAGAGAGAGAGGAGAGAGAGGAGAGAGAGGAGAGAGAGAGGAAAGAGAGAGAGGAGAGAGAGGAGAGAGGAGAAAGGGGAGAGAGGAGACAGAGAGGGGAGAGAGGAGAGAGGAGAGAGAGGAGAGAGAGGGGAGAGAGGAGAGAGAGGGGAGAGAGAGGAGAGAGAGGAGAGAGGAGAGAGGGAGAGAGAGGGGAGAGAGGAGAGAGAGGGGAGAGAGAGGAGAGAGAGGAGAGAGGAGAGAGGGAGAGAGAGGGGAGAGAGAGGGGAGAGAGGGGAGAGAGAGGAGAGAGGGGAGAGAGGGGAGAGAGAGGAGAGAGAGAGGAGAGAGGAGAGAGGGAGAGAGAGAGGAGAGAGAGGGGAGAGAGGGGAGAGAGAGGAGAGAGGGGAGAGAGGGGAGAGAGGGGAGAGAGAGGGGAGAGAGAGAGGAGAGAGAGGAGAGAGAGGGGAGAGAGGAGAGAGAGGGGAGAGAGAGGAGAGAGAGGAGAGAGGAGAGAGGGAGAGAGAGGGGAGAGAGGAGAGAGAGGGGAGAGAGAGGAGAGAGAGGAGAGAGGAGAGAGGGAGAGAGAGGGGAGAGAGAGGAGAGAGAGGAGAGAGGAGAGAGGGAGAGAGAGGGGAGAGAGGAGAGAGAGAGGAGAGAGGAGAGAGGGAGAGAGAGAGGAGAGAGAGGGGAGAGAGGGGAGAGAGGGGAGAGAGAGGAGAGAGAGAGGAGAGAGAGAGAGGAGAGAGGGGAGAGAGGAGGGAGAGAGGGCTTTGAGTAATCGCGTGCATTTTTGCTGCGAAACATCAGAAGGATTAAGCACCTGAAGCACTTCTTGTTGCGATACGTGCCGCCATATATGTGAGGCACTCGATCGTGAGGCGTGTTTACATTCTCCATCTCTCTTATATAACATCCACATGGTCCATCTGACTTTGCACTGGTATTCTTGACCACATGAAGTTTTCATTACTGTTTCCTTTAATTATACTTGTATGGCTATAAATCCAAAACATATATATTGGATATATATTGGATTGTATTGGATTGACCGCGCGGTGTCAGGGGGTGGCCAGCCCGCGTACTGATCTGTGAATAATTAAAGTAGTCCGGCCTACTTTCACACGTGGTGATAGACGTGGCCGTATTGAGTGATCGATATCCACCTGTTTACCTCCACCTGTCTGACACTCTGACAGTGTGACAGCGGTATCGTCTGACTCCTATCTCTCACAGTGCGTTCCCTGCCATGTGACAGCTGTCATACAGTCTGACACTCTGACAGTGTGACAGCGGTATCGTCTGACTCCTATCTCTCACAGTGCGTTCCCTGCCATGTGACAGCTGTCATACAGTCTGACACTCTGACAGTGTGACAGCGGTATCGTCTGACTCCTATCTCTCACAGTGCGTTCCCTGCCATGTGACGGCTGTCATACAGTCTGACACTCTGATAGTGTGACAGCGGTATCGTCTGACTCCTATCTCTCACAGTGCGTTCCCTGCCATGTGACAGCTGTCATACAGTCTGACACTCTGATAGTGTGACAGCGGTATCGTCTGACTCCTATCTCTCACAGTGCGTTCCCTGCCATGTGACGGCTGTCATACAGTCTGACACTCTGATAGTGTGACAGCGGTATCGTCTGACTCCTATCTCTCACAGTGCGTACCCTGCCATGTGACAGCTGTCATAGAGAGGTGTGACATGAGTCTGAAAGGTGTGACACCTGACGGCTGTACGACACAGCTGTGACACCTGTTGACAGCTGTGACAGAACGGTCTCACACTAAGAGAGCGAAGTGAAACATTGCGGGCATCCATAAAGTATACACACTGAGGGGGGGAGGAGGGGGTCAACAATTTCGGAAATGTTGCGTATGTTCCTTCTTTGTTGCATTACACACAATGTTGACAGGGTGAGGGAGGGGAGGAGGAGGGGGAGGGGGGAGGAGGAGAGGGGGAGGGGGGAGGAGGGGGAGGAGGGGGAGGTGGAAGGGGAGGAGGAGGGGGAGGAGGAGGGGGAGGGGGAGGGGGAGGAGGAGGGGGAGGAGGAGGAGGAGGAGGGGGAGGAGGGGGAGGAGGTGGAGGGGGAGGGGGAGGAGGAGGGGGAGGAGGAGGGGGAGGAGGGGGAGGAAGAGAGGGGGAGGAGGAGGAGGAGGGGGAGGGGGAGGGGGGAGGAGGGGGAGGAGGAGGGGAGAGGGAGGGGGAGGAGGAGGGGGAGGAGGAGGAGGAGGAGGGGGAGGAGGGGGAGGAGGAGGAGGGGGAGGAGGGGGGAGGAGGAGGGGGAGGAGGGGGAGGAGGGGGAGGAGGGGGAGGGGGAGGGGGAGGAGGAGGGGGAGGAGGAGGGGGAGGAGGGGGAGGAAGAGAGGGGGAGGAGGAGGGGGAGGGGGAGGGGGAGGATGAGGAGGAGGAGGAGGGGGAGGAGGGGGAGGAGGAGGGGGAGGAGGGGGAGGAGGGGAGGAGGGGGAGGGGGAGGGGGAGGAGGAGGGGGAGGAGGAGGAGGAGGGGGAGGGGGAGGGGGAGGAGGAGGGGGAGGAGGGGGAGGAGGAGGGGGAGGAGGGGGAGGAGGGGGAGGAGGGGGAGGAGGAGGGGGAGGAGGTGGAGGAGGGGGAGGAGGGGGAGGAGGAGGGGGAGGAGGGGGAGGAGGGGGAGGGGGAGGGGGAGGGGGAGGGGGAGGAGGGGGAGGAGGGGGAGGGGGAGGGGGAGGAGGAGGGGGAGGAGGGGGAGGAGGAGGGGGAGGAGGGGGAGGAGGGGGAGGAGGGGGAGGAGGAGGGGGAGGAGGGGGAGGAGGAGAGGGGGAAGAGGAGGGGGAGGGGGAGGGGGAGGAGGAGGAGGAGGAGGAGGGGGAGGAGGGGGAGGAGGAGGGGGAGGAGGGGGAGGGGGGAGGGGGAGGGGAGGAGGAGGGGGAGGGGGGAGGGGTGGGGAGGAGGGGGGGAGGGGGGAGGAGGAGAAGGAGGAGAAGGAGGGGGAGGAGGAGAGGGGGAGGAGGAGGAGGAGGGGGAGGAGGGGGAGGTGGAAGGGGAGGAGGAGGGGGAGGAGGGGGAGGAGGAGGGGGAGAGGGAGGGGGAGGAGGAGGAGGGGGAGGAGGGGGAGGTGGAAGGGGAGGAGGAGGGGGAGGAGGGGGAGGAGGAGGGGGAGAGGGAGGGGGAGAGGGAGGGGGAGGAGGAGGGGGAGGAGGAGGAGGAGGAGGTGGAGGAGGGGGAGGAGGAGGAGGGGGAGGAGGGGGAGGAGGAGGGGGAGGAGGGGGAGGACAAGGGGGAGGAGGGGGAGGAGGGGGTGGAGGGGGAGGAGGAGGAGGGGGAGGAGGGGGAGGTGGAAGGGGAGGAGGAGGGGGAGGAGGGGGAGGAGGAGGGGGAGAGGGAAGGGGAGGAGGAGGGGGAGGAGGAGGAGGAGGAGGAGGAGGTGGAGGAGGAGGGGGAGGAGGGGGAGGAGGAGAGGGGGAGGAGGAGGGGGAGGGGGAGGGGGAGGGGGAGGGGGAGGAGGACAAGGGGGAGGAGGGGGAGGAGGAGGCGGAGGAGGAGGAGGAGGAGGAGGAGGAGGGGGAGGAGGGGGAGGAGGAGGGGGAGGAGGGGGAGGGGGGAGGGGGAGGGGAGGAGGAGGGGGAGGGGGGGGAGGGGAGGAGGAGGGGGAGGGGGAGGAGAAGGAGGAGGAGGAGGGGGAGGAGGGGGAGGAGGAGGGGGAGGAGGGGGAGGAGGAGAGGGGGAGGAGGAGGGGGAGGGGGAGGAGAGGGGGAGGAGGAGGGGGAGGGGGAGGGGGGAGGGGGAGGGGAGGAGGGGGAGGAGGAGGGGGAGGAGGGGGAGGAGGAGAGGGGGAGGAGGAGGGGGAGGGGGAGGGGGAGGGGGAGGGGAGGAGGAGGGGGGAGGGGGAGGGGAGGAGGAGGGGGAGGAGGACAAGGGGGAGGAGGGGGAGGAGGAGGGGGAGGAGGAGGAGGAGGGGGAGGGGGAGGAGGAGGGGGAGGGGGAGGGGGAGGAGGAGGAGGGGGAGGGGGAGGGGGAGGATGAGGAGGATTCCTACCATGCATAATTTCCATGTACTAATTACCCCTTGACACTATCACGTTATTTAAAGTTAAGTTTAGCCTACTAACTAGGATAAAAGACACCTTTTCTTGTTTATACATATTCAGATTGTGACTGCAACTGAAATATAAAGGTATATATTTCCATAATAGAACTTTATTTCTAATACAAGTATATAAATGCGACTGCACGAAGATAATTGAAACAACTTAATCTCTCAGCTATACCCATTCAGATTATTACTGCAACTGAATCGTATCGACAGTTAATGAAAACAGATCGTTATTGTAAGACAAGTAGACAAGGCGAGTTTAAAAAAGACATGCTATTGTATTAGAAGTCAGAATGCTCTCATTTATGAATGATAAGTTTGATAACCACAAGCAAAATGGTGCCTGTATGTATTGATTTGTTGTGTGTCCATACATATATACCGATATAGGTATTTGACTAATGGTTCTACTGCCCCTTACCCATCATAAAGAGGTTGTGAAGGTGGTCGGGTCCGCTTCTATACTATTCAACACTGTACTGTACTTCATCGTGACAACTGTCTCTGGAGAGCTGATATATTGGTGTAGCTAAAGATTGAGATTACCTATTACTTCAGTAGTTTATCCATCTTCATCTCATCTCATTAACATGATCACAGTCACTCTTGTTATCAATTGTTGTTATCCAAGCACCGAAAGTCCCGGAGATGGTACATAGTATACGCTTTGCTACCAAGTTATAAGTCACTTGTATGAGGGCCAGGAAGAAAGAACGGCATTGTTTGCCGATTCCGGTGACATTGTTGATGTAATTTAACAATTCCCGAAAAAAAAGGGTGGATGGGTAAAATTGTTTGGCCTGAAATGTCGTATTTAGGGGTTCAGAAAACTATGATCATGGTTGAAGTCCCGTGAATCACTTCACAATAACGTTAAACTAGACTAGACTACATGTAAGTGATACTCATCATCACATTAAATAGTCGCTGACTGCCCCGGTTAAAGTCCCGTGAATCACTTCATAATAACGTTAAATAGTCGCTGACTGCCCCGGTTAAAGTCCCGTGAATCACTTCACAATAACGTTAAATAGTCGCTGACCGCCCCGGTTAAAGTCCCGTGAATCACTTCACAATTACGTTAAATAGTCGCTGACCGCCCCGGTTAAAGTCCCGTGAATCACTTCACAATTACGTTAAATAGTCGCTGACCGCCCCGGTTAAAGTCCCGTGAATCACTTCACAATAACGTTAAATAGTCGCTGACCGCCCCAGTTAAAGTCCCGTAAATCACTTCACAATAACGTTAAATAGTCGCTGACCGCCCCGGTTAAAGTCCCGTGAATCACTTCACAATAACGTTAAATAGTCGCTGACCGCCCCGGTTAAAGTCCCGTGAAGCACTTCACAATAACGTTAAATAGTCGCTGACCGCCCCGGTTAAAGTCCCGTGAATCACTTCACAATTACGTTAAATAGTCGCTGACCGCCCCGGTTAAAGTCCCGTGAATCACTTCACAATAACGTTAAATAGTCGCTGACCGCCCCGGTTAAAGTCCCGTAAATCACTTCACAATAACGTTAAATAGTCGCTGACCGCCCCGGTTAAAGTCCCGTGAATCACTTCACAATAACGTTAAATAGTCGCTGACCGCCCTGGTTAAAGTCCTGTGAAGCACTTCACAATAACGTTAAATAGTCGCTGACCGCCCCGGTTAAAGTCCCGTGAATCACTTCACAATAACGTTAAATAGTCGCTGACCGCCCCGGTTAAAGTCCCGTGAATCACTTCACAATAACGTTAAACTAGACTAGACTACATGTAAGTGATACTCATCATCACGTTAAATAGTCGCTGACCGACCCGGTTAAAGTCCCACCAATCACTTCACAATAACGTTAAATAGTCGCTGACCGCCCCGGTTAAAGTCCCGTGAATCACTTCACAATAACGTTAAACTAGACTAGACTACATGTAAGTGATACTCATCATCACGTTAAATAGTCGCTGACCGACCCGGTTAAAGTCCCACCAATCACTTCACAATAACGTTAAATAGTCGCTGACCGCCCCGGTTAAAGTCCCGTGAATCACTTCACAATAACGTTAAACTAGACTAGACTACATGTAAGTGATACTCATCATCACGTTAAATAGTCGCTGACCGACCCGGTTAAAGTCCCACCAATCACTTCACAATAACGTTAAATAGTCGCTGACCGCCCCGGTTAAAGTCCCGTGAATCACTTCACAATAACGTTAAACTAGACTAGACTACATGTAAGTAATACTCATCATCACATTAAATAGTCGCTGACGGCCCCGGTTAAAGTCCCCACCAATCACTTCACAATAACGTTAAATAGTCGCTGACCGCCCCCAGGGGGGAGGAGGGGGAGGAGGGGGAGGAGGGGGAGGAGGAGGAGGGGGGAGGAGGGGGAGGAGGGGGAGGGGGAGGAGGGGGAGGAGGGGGAGGAGGGGGGAGGGAGGGGGAGGGGGAGGAGGGGGAGGAGGGGGAGGAGGGGGAGGGGGAGGAGGGGGAAGAGGGGGAGGGAGAGTAGGGGGAGGAAGGGGAGGCTATAAGACAGACAGGGCCTACTCAGTTGGCTGGTTAGGTGACAGACTAACGGTGGAGGAGGGGGGTGAGGAGGAGGAGGGGAAGGAGGAGGGGGAGAAGGGGAAGGGGGAGGAGGGGGAGGAGGGGGAGGAGGGGGAGGAGGGGGAGGAGGGGGAGGAGGGGGAGGAGGGGGAGGAGGGAGAGGAGGGGGAGGGGGAGGAGGGGGAGGAGGGGGAGGGGGAGGAGGGGGAGGAGGGGGAGGAGGGGGGAGGGGGGAGGAGGGGAGGAGGGGGAGGAGGGGGAGGGGGAGGAGGGGGAGGAGGGGGAGGGGGAGGAGGGGGAGGAGGGGGAGGAGGGGGAGGGGGAGGAGGGGGAGGAGGGGGAGGAGGGGGAGGAGGGGGAGGAGGGGGAGGGGGAGGAGGGGGAGGAGGGGGAGGGGGAGGAGGGGGAGGAGGGGGAGGAGGGGGAGGAGGGGGAGGAGGGGGAGGAGGGGGAGGAGGGGGAGGAGGGGGAGGGGGAGGAGGGGGAAGAGGGGGAGGGAGAGTAGGGGGAGGAAGGGGAGGCTGTAAGACAGACAGGGCCTACTCAGTTGGCTGGTTAGGTGACAGACTAACGGTGGAGGAGGGGGGTGAGGAGGAGGAGGGGAAGGAGGAGGGGGAGAAGGGGAAGGGGGAGGAGGGGGAGGAGGGGGAGGAGGGGGAGGAGGGGGAGGAGGGGGAGGAGGGGGAGGAGGGGGAGGAGGGAGAGGAGGGGGAGGGGGAGGAGGGGGAGGAGGGGGAGGGGGAGGAGGGGGGAGGAGGGGGAGGAGGGGGAGGAGGGGGAGGAGGGGGAGGAGGGGGAGGAGGGGGAGGAGGGGGGGTGGAGAAGGAGGAGGGGGAGGAGGAGGGGGAGAAGGGGAAGGGGGAGAGGAGGGGGAGGAGGGGGAGGAGGGGGAGGAGGGGGAGGAGGGGGAGGGGGAGGAGGGGGAGGAGGGGGAGGGGGAGGAGGGGAGGAGGGGGAGGAGGGGGAGGAGGGGAGGAGGGGGAGGAGGGGGAGGAGGGGGAGGGGGGAGGAGGGGGAAGAGGGGGAGGGAGAGTAGGGGGAGGAAGGGGAGGCTGTAAGACAGACAGGGCCTACTCAGTTGGCTGGTTAGGTGACAGACTAACGGTGGAGGAGGGGGGTGAGGAGGAGGAGGGGAAGGAGGAGGGGGAGAAGGGGAAGGGGGAGGAGGGGGAGGAGGGGGAGG